>OZ025202.1:5881428-6150316 GCA_964019065.1 Catostylus mosaicus
GCAGAGGAAATCGAATCATCATGTCGGTTTTCTAATGAAAATTTCAATGGGAATCCGAAAGGAAGTGTGTATAAAAAAGACCGGAAATGAGGCTGATATGATTCTAAAGCGAGGTTACAACAATTAAGCCATGTAGACCAATTTGAATAGAACAGGCACCCTTTAGAAATCGGGTTGAAAGCGCAAAAATGGGATCGATATAGGTCATTGGAAGACACAAGAACCGTAAAAATTATGAGATTGGTAAAAAGATGAAGAATTATTGAGGAAAAACGTAGAAAATGCATTTTGAGTTTATTACAAAGTCAAGGTAAAACTTCAACCCTCTATCACCTTCCCTTCACCAATTAATCGCCCCCCTGGTGGGAACAGCGTCTCTGAATTGATGTCACGTGTTAAAACAAACCTTGGTTTGTCACATTCTCTTTCCGAGCTCATAATTCCTCCTCCGCAAGTCCTTGAGCAGCTACCAAAGGGCGACCACTCGCCCCAGCCTCCATTTATCTTTTTCAACGTATTCCTTTCAATGCATTTACCGCCAATGCACCACTAAGAATGACAGTAAATATTGTTAAAATTTTAGAAATTATCAAAGTCCTTGATCACTTAGGTTTGGTCAATTAATTTCTTTTAAGTGAACAATTTTGCAATCAATATTCGCTTGATATCGTTATTTACAGTTTGGCTTGGCTCAGTTACATAGAGATGTCATTGGGGTGGTTAACAGATGAAGATGATGAAGATGAAGGGATAGAAGCTAATACCTTGTTATTTCCACAGTTTGTACCTTCTGCAGGCGCCATGTTGTTTGTTGAGCATGTAGGATGGCCTGCATAGTTAACCATTCCCCCTTTCTTCTGACAGTAAAGTTTAGTGCAGTCGACTTTCTGGTATTAAAAGATATATCAAAAAATTCTGTGAAAAGATTTCAACAAATTAGACAACTTCAAAACTTCGCTTCATTCTATAAAATTTTTAGCAATATGCTAGAAACACTATTATCGCTCATAGTTCATACAAGGGAAAATTGATGAAATGAAAGTTGTGAACTTGAAACTTTTTGGAAATAAACGTTGACGAAGCATAGGAAATGTGAACAAGGGACACAAAGCGATAAAAGACAATGAATATTTGTTAAATTAATTAATTTTCTTTGACATCTTGATACATAAATCAACATTGAGACACCGACATTAGTGTATGAATAAAATCAGTGAATGTTGAATGACATTTTGATAAAAGAAGGATCTGTTTCTGTAATATTTGCACACATTTTGCTGACACGAGGATTACAGGAATTCGCATATATTGAACGTTATCTTGTGAGGGGATTTTGAAAAATAGATCGAGACAAAAAGGATGATCGATAACAAATAACTTCTGGGTTAAATTAATAACAATTTTTATCCAAAAAGAAATTTGAGGCTAAAATCAAGTTACAGATTGAATTACTCTTGTATTGAGTGAGATGTATAGGATAAAGGAGTCATTCTTATCAGCAGTAAATGAACAAATAAATTAATGTATGAATGGATGGATGAATGGATGAATAAATAAATACAGACGAGAAGGATAATAGGAAATAACTAGCCAATGGATTAATTGATAAATAATAGTTAACATACAATTACTGAGCAAGTTTCGTATCCTTTTCCAAACACAAGCTGGCATTGTTCCTCATGATTGAACATTTCTCCTGTCATCTTTTTTGGCAATTTGTATTCAACTTTACTTGATGGTTTATCTAATAGACATTTTCCAGCACCACTCCTAGTTATTAACAAAAACCACAATTAAAGACAAAACAATGTACAATTGAAAATACTATATGTAAATAGGTGGATAAAAATACTGAAGCGCTCTTTTTCAGAAACAATTGCAAAAGAGCATATCGATCTCTAAGGATGTCTTGCATTAGATTACTTGGCCATATCTATTTTTGATGTCTGTAATGTTGAAAGCGGTCTAGCAGCCTTCCATTTACCCCAGGATTCCTCTAATATGCTTCGTTTTTTTTATGGTCCTATAACCCTAAATTGTTTCTATATTGTCGATTGTTCTTTTTTACTTTTAAGCCTAAAAATCTCATACATCTCATCTGCGTTATCAAAAACTGCTTCATGTCATCTAATCTATCTATGTGGCAAGTACTTTAAGGTACTTAATAAATGGGGGAGGGGGGGTCTGAAATATTTATATAATCTAATGGTTGTCTTAATAACCCCAAGGGGTCGGCAAAAAAAAGTAAATTAATAAGCATCCCCCTTTTATCAGGAACCTAAGGGTAACTTGGTTAAAATATATGAGAAAAATATAATGAATTGAGTACTTACTCTAGAAATTTAGTAACATATCGACGACTGCATTTTGAAAATGACCATGTATTTGCATTCAGACTGAATGATGGTGTCATTATATGAAGGCCTTTGTTTTCTAATGTGCATTCGTTGTGGATTCCATCGTGGGCCATGTTGAATCTAAAACAAGTTCCATAGTGAGGTTAAGATAGTAGGGAAAATTGGTCAGTCTTACAAACAGTTTCAAGGATCCTCGGGAATGATTTAACATCCATTTTGGTACATCCGGATGTATATCATAGCAATAGAGTACGCATATGTTAAGGCCATTAACACAGGATGATTTTTTTAATTGGGAGTGATACTTCAGTGCTTGAATACAAGAGAAGTTGATATAAATCAACGAATGAATGGTTTGCAAACATTAACAAGATGATAAAAAGAAGATTAAACTATAAAGAAAGACAACATATGAACACAAACAATAAAGAGATGGATAAAAATGTCCGTAAACTTGATTAATTAGCCATCAGATCTTAACTGATAATATTATCATATGAAAAAACATGTTAATGTGTGGTTAAGCGATTGCACGGATTTAGAATCTGGAAAAAACCACAAAACAGAAATGTGGAGCAGCTTAAATGAAATTCTAATAATGAGAAGATAGTTATGATAACAGATACATCACATACAAATGTCCTAGTTCATGCGCAATTGTAAACCCAGCCGCAATGCCATTGTCTTCAATTACTGCGCAGCTTCGACGTGGATCGCATATCACTCCTATTTCAGCCAATCCTGACAAAAAATACATCAAATTGATGAGATTAATTTGTTACATGGAATTAAGGGGTGCTAATGATAAGTTTTGAATAGCAAAGGTTGTATGGAAGATAGTAAGGAAACATCTAGCGGGGAAGAGAGTGATGATGATGATGATGATGATGATGATGATGGTGATGATGATTGATGATGATGATGATTGATAATGATTCATGCTGATGATGATGATGATGATGATGATGATGATGATGATGATGATGGATGATGATGATGATGATGATGATGATGATGATGATGATGATGATGATGATGATGATGACAATGATGCTGATGATGATGATGATGATGATGATGATGATGATGATGATGATGATGATGATGATGATGATGATGATGATGATGATGATGATGATGATGATGATAATGATGATGATGATGATGATGATGAGGCTGATGATGATGATGATGATGATGACTGACGATTCATAATGATGATGATGATGATGATGATGATGATGATGATGATGATGATGATGATGGTGATGATGATGATGATGATGATGATGATGATGGTGATGATGATGATGATGATGATGATGATGATGATGATGATGATGATGATGATGATGATGATGATGATGATGATGATTGACGATTCATAATGATGATGATGATGATGATGATGATGATGATGATGATCACAACAGCGTCAATGTATCCCTGATGATCCACCTTTTTCGGAATAACTTTTCCTTTAAACAGTTGTAACATGGTGAATCTATCTCCTTACCTCAGTCATCTAAACCCTGAATAAATATTTGTTACCATGAATGCTTTCCTAACAATGAATTAAATGCAGTTTAGTGCAACTTATATCTCGTTTTGTTGCCATAATCCTTTTAGAGGAAACAGCAAACCTTAGAGTTAAAAGCTTTGAAATGAAGTTGAAATGCAATATTTGGTGATCGCATTGTGCTTATTAAGACACAACATAAGAGATAAGATGTGAATTCAATTACAAGTGAGGTAATTTGCAAGTGTGGTTTTATCGGCGAGGATACGAGATTAATCCTGCGATAAACAGAGGTAGAAAGAATGAAGATAAAAGATGAAGAGGAAAGATGAAGTATTATTAAAAATTGATTGCGTGCAATAACACAAAGGGCAATGAAAGTCCGGAAAAGTCTTAACCATTCGAAGCGGTAATACCCGTACTTTTGGAATTTGCTTTTCGTTTAAGCAAAAAAAGAATTATGATGGCTATTTGTATTAACAGAATGCGGCATCATTCATCACAGGTAGAAATGGGATATAAAATGCCGGGGGTCAATGGTTTGTAAAATGTAGTTTGATTGATTAAAAAAGGGGTATCCACAGTAGGCAAATAGATCCAAAGCAAAAAAAGGATGTGGTTGCTATCATTCATAAGCCAATTCTGAGTTATGGTAATAAAATTTTGCAGCTGAATTCGGCTTGCAACTGTCGCCTGGCATTGAAGAAACCTTGAAGATGGGTTGTTGATGTACTGGATTTTGCAAGCAATGAAGCAAAATATCAGATAAGAAAAATAATAATGAAATGATTATTAGATGTAGAAAAGATGAATTAAAAACTTTGTGATAAAATACAACATACCTAATGTATCACATCCACGTTGCTTTGAACAGATGTCACGTCTGAGGAGGAAAGAGAAAATGATTATTAAGCTACTCATTGAGTACTTATTTACTTATTCATTTGACATTTGAACCTTAAAATTTTTCACTTTTTATGTTCAGAGATGCCATTTTGTTAGAAAAACGAAAAAAATACTCAGCAGGTTAGAGATATAGACTTGAGCTGATGATATGAAGGGGGAGATGCATAAACACGGAAAATGCAACACAGCACGACACGGAGACCATTGATGATATTAAAATATTTTGTGTGCTCTGAAGAGTAACAGTTAATATATATACCCCAGACAAAATTTATGTAAAAATAGCAAAGTAAATTGAATTGATTAGTCAGCTGCGGTTATGACGCACTTTCACAATACCATTCATAATCCAAGAACCCTTGAACATTGAGCTCTGGTCGAGAACAACAGTCTAGTTAGCAACTGGAAACTTCCCCCATCATTTCCTTGTTTCGCTGTACATTTGTTTTCTATTCGTACTTTCACAGCAACAGGATAACCGGTGTTTTAACACTCAACTCAAAACCTCTGTTTCCAATGAATACATGGAAAATATATCGATGTTATAATTTTTGTCTTTCTTTTTGCAAACAAAACTTGCATTGTGCATTATAGTTCTCATTGATTTTCCGCACTGCATTGATAAGTAAAACAATTTCCTTTCCAAAATTTTGATTCCTCCAGCATGAAGCATCTGCATTTATAAACATGGTTCAACAATAAGAACGCTCATAAGAAATTTCTTGCATACAAGTCAAGAATTCAGCCTACGTATATTGTACAATATTGCATGCATCCGTATCTAGAACGCTCTGCGGTCCCATGCAGAGTGTAATACACATCCAAAAGTACGGATTTTAATAAGAAGATTACAACATGTAGAATAATAAAAGATATGTATTATAAAGAAATCGGAGTGATGGGTTTAGTGGAAGCAAATGCATTTTAGAGATAATAAAAAACCTGTTTTAGATAAATTGAATTAGAGAGATGAAGCAAGAGGTATGGGACTATAAAACAATTATAAAAGGGTGTAACATTGCCAATTGAATTAAATGCCTTTGGAAATTCGATTGACAGCCAATTTTCGACATTCTACACGTGATGTGATTATGGTTAATTGTATGATCAAATAATTTAACTGATCAATAGGAATGCTATTACTTAATTGTATTCATTAGATTAACATTGGGAATGTCTCTATTTTTCATACCAGCTGCAAATCCTGCCCACAGACTTAAAAGAAACAGATGAAGTCTATTCGTTAATTACAACGGACATTTGTAAGAAAATAGGAACGTTGTTGTGCAAATGGGAAAAAGCTTGTAAGCTAACCATTATCTAGTACGGCAAAATTGAAGACTATTTGGCGTCAATTAAGCTGCATAGAATAAAGATTACTTGCCCGAGCCAGTGCATGAAAAGATGCATTAATGTTTTATAATAAACGTTTATAAAAATAGGTATAAAAACTCTTTCGTTTATAATGAATAACATTTTGCGGTCACAGGGGTGTAGTATCACCAGCATGATTATTGGAGACAGAATATGGTTATTGATAGAAAGGAGAAAAGCTAAAAATAGTTGACGACCAAAAAACGATTTATGTAAACATAGTGCCAATTGAATATTATAAAAAGAACTGTGTCTTAAAACGGCCAACAGAATCCTTCTTTCATTTTGATTTTTCTACTCAACAGAGAAGCACATTGATATTAATGATCCGCTTTGCTTAGAGGTCACGTGACCTTATTTCTCAATGACCAGTTCACAGATCAAATGATTTCCGCCAATTAAAAACAAGCGAAAGCTTAGGCAAAAGATTTGCTGGCTGTAAAATGTAGAGTTATCTATAAAGGCCGTGTTGTGATGACCCCAGGATTTCTATCTCTTTCAGGTATTAACAAGTCTTATTAGATAAAAACATCATTATATTATCATCGCTCATCATCATCATCATCATCATCATCATCATCATCATCATCATCATCATCATCATCATCATCATCATCATCATCATCATCATCATCATCATCATCATCATCAATCATCATCATCATCAACATCATCACATTTTGCAATTTTCCAGACACGAAATTCAGTTCTAAGTAAAATGTTGTAAGATGTGCAACGACAGAATAAGTGAAAACCAAAATCCCAAAATAAAAGTTAACTTACTTTGTGATAAGGAATGCGGCATCAAAATGTTTTGAACTTTCATCATTTATTGCATTATGTTTTCGTTGCCATTTGCAAAAGTTTTTTAATGCAATATCAGCACTTTCAGTTCCGCGTACTGGGATTTTCAGATCGGCCTGGTACAACAGAAATAAATGATGAAAAATAATCAATGAAGCGATTTAGTTATTGTTGTTTTACTTGTTATATAATTTGATATATTCTACTTATGGTATTGAATTGTAATATAATTTGTTGTACGGAATTGTACAACGTTGCAATGTACTGTGCATTGTATCATGTTGTGTTGTATCGAAATATCTGTATTATTCTGCAACTTACTCTAATGTACCCACGCGTGATACACCTATATCCTTAGAGGTCCAGGTTATGACTAATAAAATCTAATGTTGGGCAAAAATGGATTATGCGAATCTTGGGCAAATGTAATAAAAACTAAAAGCCAGATCGAATGTAGATATTGGAATTAAGAATGTTGGATATATTTGTTTAAGGTTTACGAATAATTGCATCTGATTCTAATTTGCATATGTTTCTAAATTGCGTCTGATTTTAACAGGTGCAGATGGGCTCAAAATGAATTATGGCAACAAGACTGTGTCTTATAATGAATATGAACAAGAAATAAACCAAGAATAATGGGCGGATTCATTTAAAAGAATTGAATTGACAAAATTTGATTTACTGGATAAGATTACAAACAAATGAAAGATCAAATAAAGGTTCAAATCTGGCCACAAATTACTAGGTCAAACTTGAGTTTGGTAATGAGTTTCAAATATAAACGAAATTCAAATAATTTTTATTGGATTAGAAGATCTTAGTCAGTTGATATTTTATCAATTTCATGCTTTTTAATTTGATAATCATTGCTTCAGGCACGCTAACACTTCAAAACATACTCGAGATTGCAAGTTAATCTCTTTCACGACTATCAGTGGTGTTTTGTAAATGAATAAAATCATTTGAGTTTACTTAAGCAAACATGCCTAACTGAGGAAGTATATGTTGCAGGTCTGTCTGAATGATATTGCTCAATAAATGGTAAACATTTAAGCCAACTTATTTTCTCAACCATGACGAAAAAGGCAAATAAAAACAAAGAAAGTGAAGAATTTCGAGTCAGCACACGTTAGATGATTTTTAAATGAAAAATATTTGTGCTTCATTTTAATACTGTTTATACTCTTTTCAAATAAACTTTATTTGTAAAAGCATGCGATCTCTTTGGCACAGATGTTTTATATATAGAGCATGAAGTAAAGTTTACAAAGTTTTTGCGTATCACATTAGATGACTCCAAAGGTACTTTAAATACCTCTACACTCCTTTCGTAAAACAAAAATAAACCGAACGATCGAGCAATGTGCGATGTTCCCTCTTAACCGACTATTGTTTTTTATGATACCCATCATAATTTGTAAATAAAACTAAAGTTTGCGTAGGGTGTAGTAACAATAATTAAATATGTTTCGCAAAGTCAGCTGAGTGACCACACATAACTTCTAGCAAAACTACATTGCACACAGCACATATTTTGTTACTGAGAAATAAATACACCAAAATTCAATTCATGTTACAAAACATCCATGAATGCATTTGTTATTAGGAATGAATTCCTTTGCGTGACATTTCTACCAGGTTGAAAATTATTGGCACATAGCGCATAGAAACCCACAAACTTAAGAATCTCCATCCATTTAGGCCCTTACCCTAAATCATATTGTGCATTACAATTCAGGCAAGTACCAACACTAAACGAACTCAGATTTGTAGTCATTTGAATAAGGGCAAACTTTTGACTTCATCTAGGCATGCAACATCGCCGTGAGCTTGGTACAAGATGAGCCCTGATATAAACATCAAGCTTGTTACCTGAGGTTCTTTCAGAATAATCATTTTGACAACAGAAACATCGATTGCATTGCCGATACTCGAATCTTGATAAATACGCCTGACCTGAAAGACATGAAATATGCAAATCATTGAATCGGCATCAATAAGAATCATCAGCATCAATTAAATGTGATTCACAGAAGTCGCACCAACATTCTTGAACTATTTCTGAAACAACCAATCAATGAAATCATCGAACATATATGGGAAATTGAACAGATGAACGGTTAAGGGCAGGAGCAGACAAACAGTTTTAACTTGGATCCAGGAAAGGGATTTCTGGGGGGGGGATTCAGCTTAAATTGGCATGGATTGTTGTGGCATAGGGTGCTGAGGCCTGTGCCCCTGGAATTGTCTTTGGCTCCCTTCTATCGAGTCCATAACAATGAACAGATGGATGGAGATGAGAACAGAAAAATTGCAACATCTGACTAGTCAAGGGGCAAAAGTTCCCAACTTTTCAGGTTTAAATAACATCACTGCTATCAAAGGTTAGACCATAAACATTCAAAAGCTTCTTTTTATCCTTGGTTTACCATTTATCCAGTCTTTCATTGCTCTTTTGAATTGATGAAAATTTAAGAAAGCGATGGAAACATGATACAAAGAAATTAATGACAAATGTCCTTCATGAAACCAAAAGCTTTTCATCCACTTAAAAACTGTTGGACAAATTTGACAGTTTAAAGTATTTTGTGTCCAACTGACGACAGAGAAATTTACTGACATTGGTGTAGTACAAATAAGTAACGGGACTTAATGATGGAGAGACATGATAAATCTTAGTGATGGAATGAAGAGCGGTGGTGATAGAATGAAGAGGTTTGGTTTCCAATAAGACCTGTGAAGTAAATCTACTTATCAGAAAAATGCACATTGAAATATAGTGAAATAGCATCACCATCAATAAACCTGCAATTGTTTTTACAAGAAGCAGTTATTTCATATATTTGTAGATACAAATAAACAAACACGTGAGACAAAATATCTGCTATGTGTAGGGGGGGGGGGTTAATTGCAACCATATTATGAAAAATGCTGAGTTCTTGAATATGTGAGGCGCGGAATTAACCATCGTCACTCAAGCAAAGAGAACATGAATACAATATTTGCCAATGTTTTTTATATTATTATTATTCCTTCTATCTTTATAAATAACGGTTTCAAAAACAGATCATGATGTCAGTGAAAATCTGCTGCACTCACAAACCTTTATATTCAGGACAATGGCAACGGTTTTTCAGAGTATATTTCTAAATATTTATAATTTATTAAGTAACTTAGCTCAGGATTAAAACTGTCTCAATGGTAAACAACTGATTCGAAAAAACCGTTATAAATGCGAAAGGAGTATTAGCAACAACAGTATGAAAGTTAGATCACAAAAAGAATCAAAACAAATTCACAGAGGTATAAAACATTTAGAAAAACAATAGTGAACATTTACAAATATGAAAGGAGTCGTTTCAAATTAGTGAAAACCAGTTGAAGAAAAGAATTGGAGAATTGCAAAGCATTTTCGATCGTGACATCAATTAATGTTTCAATCTTGTCTGAATTTGGTGACCGCGGTTGAACATTTTGTCACGCAAATAATAAAAATGAAGCAAAACTTAAAGTGACGCAAAACTTTAGCTATGAAAGTTTGGCAAAACTTAAGTCATACAAAATGAAGCAAAACTTTGATTATTAAAATATGGCAAAACTTAAGTCATACAAAATGAAGCAAAACTTACAATGGCCATCATTGATAACAAATAACTTCGCAGCTCTATTTCTTGTCCGTCAAATGCTTTGTACATTGTTTCATCAGCAACAATCATCGTTTCAACGTATCGTCGTCGAATAAAAGATCTTCTTTTCCTTCGTTTAACTTCAATTAAATCCAAATTTCCATGTTTATCCACGCTTAGATTATAGTCATGGCCAACTGTTTTTACGGTTTGGTCTGACACTGTTAGGAAGAAAAAAGTAAATCATATCATAAATGTTGTACTATAATACGCTATATAATATATAGATATCTACAATCATTTTAAAATTTCTAGGTTATGATTTTGAATGTGTATATATATTTTTTTATATTCTTATATATATATTTATATGATCAATTGTATAATATATAGTATTATAACATATATTACAATATATAATATATAATGTATACTATATAATATATTGTGTAATACATCTATTTATCTGTATCATTTTTAGAAATTTAATGGTCAGGATCAAGAAACCTTATAGTGAAATATAAGAATAAATGCTATGATGAAATGAAGTTTGAAAAAATTATTATCATTATTATAATCATTATCATAATTGCTATAAAGTGCCTGCGTTGGTTCTGACCCAGATGAAAACAATGGATAGAGAGAATCGTTGAAACATGAAACAAAGTATTTGTGACCTGAAATGATTCTTGTTAAGAGCATTAAATTCAAATAAACAAACGTAATCAATATGAGTCTTTCAGTTGCTATGAACATTGTTTTTAAAAATACTGACAACAATTGAAACATTTGACGGTCTTAAAGTCGCACAACATTCTCTCCCTTTTATCAATTAATTTTCAGGCCCTTGAAACACAATTTGCACGAATCGCACGATCATTTATTAACAGTTTTCCCTGCAGGACATTGGCAGTTTCTGCAGTTTTAGAAATAATGAAAAGTCAGAAGATAACACAGGATTTTCACCTCAGCTAATCACAAGCTAAAACTGCCGCAGTTTCTTTTAACTTTGAGCGACCGGGCGAATTTGTGATTCAGAATTGGAAAGGTGCAATATCTCCACGCTTAACACTTCGATTCAGGTGAGCAAGCCGCAAACAATTATATCAAGAAGTTAAGACAACCATTAAATATTTATTCTATGATAAAAAATATGCGCTATCCAATATTGGTAATAACAATAACATTAGGAATTCACCATTAAACTTCATTTGTTAATCTATCGTTTTTCAAACAAACAAATCGCCTTTATTTGTAACTTCATTTCTCGACAAAAAAATCTAATTTGCTTTCAGCCCACGTTTACCAAAGAAGGTCTGAATGTAAGATTTAGAGAATATGAACTTCTACAGGATGAAATAATTTAAATGAGAATCGATAAAGTTCTAAGGGAAAGTCTCGAAACAAATATTAACGTATTGAAATTGGTTGAAAAGGGGACATGGAAACGAGTGACATCAGAACGCAAACAACTCTACAGAAATGCGGCAGAGGATGATGGATACGTCCTATATTCGTCATAAAAAATGTTATCACATCATAACTAACTCAGCAAAAAAATGCACGGAGATTTGGAGAAAAAAGACAGAGATAGGTCTATATGAAAAAACTGAAAACAACCTTAGGCCAGTATCAAGAAGGCTTGCATTTCCTTCTAATGGCTAATTGGATGCTCGTTGATTTTCACCGAAATGATACGTCATACAAATGACGTAACAGGTCAGCTATAGAAATAACTTGAAACTTAATAGCAGGTATCTGTATCAGATATTGAAAGTCCTTACATTAGCACTTAGCGCCGAAAAGGATTCGACAAAAGAGAAGGAAACTTGAAGTAGTGCTCAGAAAGAAAACATCATGATGTACTTGCCCAAATGCAATCCAGTAGCAACAAACGGTATGTGAAGATGGCAGGGTAGACATTACCCCCGTCAACAAATGAAAATTGGGTACGATCACCAAATAACTTCAAGATGTGGCAATGTATATAATAAGGAGGGTAGATTAATTGCGTTATGAGTTTACTTGGTCAGATGTACCAAAGTGAGTAGTGATAAAGAAAAACTTATGGCAGTTTCAAGGATCGTGGGTTGACCGTATTTCCACTAAAAGTGACGAAGAGCATAGATAAGCGTCGATAAGTGCGGTTTATTGGGTACATGATACTAATTTATAAATTCATTCATCCAACAGCCCTCCGTGATATGTTTGCAGATACTAAGTCTTTCAATATGGGTTCTTAAGCCCTTTTTACGTTGAATCAACAGGACGATTATGTCCATCATTCGAGCAAATATTAGCATAGCGGTTCTCTTTAGATATGGGCCACAATTCGTAAAGAATGAATTGCACTTGACAATACTTGCACAGTTCGTATTTAGACTAAGTCCTACATCGTGATCAGAGACAGTTTCATCTCTGAATCTGCTTGGATTTGAAGATGAATCTAAGAATCGAAGGCAAGATTAGCTCAATTTATCGTTACAATGCATGTAACAGCACATATTAAATCGGCACGCGAATTCTTATACTATTTAGCTTAAATCAGATCCAGGAAGCCTTTTCTACAGCCTGCAGCGAACCCATATCATATAACCATTTCACAAACTTTCACTTAGTTGTCTAAATAATAGTCTAAAATTCCCCATACACCTTGCTCGTTGTACACTTAGTTGATTGTACTGAAAGAGTCTCCAGAGATCATCAATCCACTCACAAAGTCAAAGTCTACAACTAAACCATAAGAAGCGAGTGCTAAGTGCAACCAATCTGATTCAAAGCCTCATTACATGGCTAACCAACTCTTCTTTCACAATCAATAACCATATATGCCTTGGGCTTACACGCAAACATCCAAACCTTTGAATTCAAATCGTTCTCAAACCATCGATCTCTTTTAAAAAGGCAGCTTTACCAGTTCAAGACAGCTATAGCAAGTTTATCCACGCAAACTCAAATAATTTATTACTGGCTTCTTTTTATAAAGCAAGCGAGATTAACCGAGGCCCCCTGCAAAATATCCCAAATCTAGTAGCATTGAAAAATCACAGAATGGTGGGCCTAAGGATGTTATGCCGCAATTCAAATCATAAAAGCAATATTTATTACAAGGTTGTCTAAACTGGCGCTTTCACATACTGGTCTTTTTTGTGATCTTTTTTAACAAAGTAAAATCGCATTAAATATTTAACTTAATAGTTCTTTTAGTCTCAGGGGCCAGGGGCAGTTCTTTAAAACAAAACACCGTCTTGCATTGGCAGTAATTTCACACGCCATATTAACCATCGTTTAGGCACAGTTTTTCTGTATGACATTGGCGGTAATGATGAACCCTGTGTCTCGTTGTCTTAATTGGTCTTTGCTAACCTAAACAGGATGTTCAGCGCTCAGACATTAATGTTTCCTTGGAGAATTAATTCTTGCATGAGATTAAACCATGAGAGCGTTGGTGAATTGATCAACCTTTTTGATGTATGGATGTTCGTAATGCAATATGATGGTCAACAAAACGTATCTACTTGTTTAAAGAAGCATTTGCTTGCGTGGAAACAATATCACTTTGTCTATTGAACGAATCTAAGCCCTCCCATATTGAAATAGACTTGTATATGTATGGCATTGGTGGATCTTTGATAGCGATGGTATATAATGTTTGAGCCAAGCAATAAATATCTAGAGTGCTTTTTTAAATGTTTCTATAAGCTAACGTATTATAGGTTTGGGTTCAAATGTGGCAAGCCCCGACAAGTCAGAGAGGGGGGCAAATATTGTGATATCAATCATAGGCTAGATTAATCAATTAAAAACGTTCTTGCCGCATCTGTAAAGCTTTGCAATTTAACTTCTGGCAATAATGCATATATTTCTTATAAGCTTCACCCTTTTATGGTAGAAGAAAAACTTCTCGATCGAAATACAAACAAGTCTTTTAATAAACATGATTTTGCTCTGGGTTGTTGAAATGCGAGGGAAGATGCGGATAACAAATCTATGTTTATTTACATGAGAAAGTTCCGTAAATATGAATATAAATAGAAACTGATGGTCTTTGTTTTAATAGACCGTGGTTAGATCAATAAATTCTAACGTAATTTATTGTTATCAACAATGAATGTCTTAACCAATTATGTACAACTACAGATGGCCTTTTTGTACCTACGTCCACACACTAATCAAACATAACGGAGTTGTATATTAATTAAAAGTCGAGGATTTTTCCCACTGAGAGACCAACATTATCTTTTTTCTTTAGAGGCTTTCCGTTTTTTTGTAATCGCCCCGGTCGGTCTATAATGGCACTTCAAAGTGATTTTAATGAAAAGGAAAAATATGATCGTCTCATAAAAAGCCTTTAGGAAAGGCAGGAACATCACCAGGAAGTCAATAAATGCAGAAATAACATAGAATACATTCAGCCTTGTTTGCAACCATCACTGTTATTAACATTTGCATTCATTTGCAAATTCAGCATAGTAAAATGTTTCTTAGATTGCGCATCCAATCTGCTTCTTCCAACTCGTCATCAATACGAGGTAGCATTAGGTTTGCTTTGAACTTATGCAAAAGATTCACAAAATGTTTTTCAGTGGGTGCCTCCAGCCTCGCACCGAGGGTCATTGCTTTTGATTCTCTAATTCGGAAATCACCATATTATTGGCTTTAATGTAGTTTAAGAGTCATTTTCAAACATAATGTTCTTCTTATGAAATCAAATACATGTAAACATCGCATCAGACTGTTTTTTGAGTTGTTAAGTTTTACTTTTGCGAGATGAGACAAAGCGATATTGACATCAGAGACAAATCCTGGTTGGTCACATCCCAAGAAAGCCTCTTTTAATGGTTGCAGACAAGTTTAAGTGAATCTTAAAAGTTTAAGATTGTTACCTTTAGCTGCACAGTTCTCTGGTTGATATGATGACGTACTATTTTCGGGCATTTTTCTGATCACATGTTCTCCAGGCTCGTTGTCTATATCCACAGTTTTGTTGACTGGATCGATTGTAAAAGTACCCATTCCAAATCTTATTACTCCTTGCTGAAATAAAGAGACAAAAAAAAATTTATTCTAACATGTCAATATCATCAAATTACGATTGAGCACAGCATTTTATGGGGATGTCTTTGAGACATCGATTCAATGCTTATTCTATAAAAAGAATTGTGAGATATAGTTCCATTAAACGTAGGAAAGAAGGTTTCAGTAGAGTGCATTTCTTATGGGGGGGGGGGGGGGGTATTTATTCAACAAAGATGACAAGGTTTTTCAATGTTAGGATGTAGGTATTGCTACTTTCCATGTAACAAAGACATTGATCCTTTCTCCATCTCCATTCAAAATATCTTCCCGTTAAAATAAACTTTGCACTTGAGGCGTCGATAAATCATGGGTCTCTGCTATATTAGCATAGAACACGGAAATAGACAGCACTCAATATGACAAATGTATTGCGGTATGGCGTTCTTAGGGTAGGCGAGGGTGAAGGGCTTGACACATGAATGTTATCTGATTGTTGATAAAGAAACCTTGTAGAGAAAATAATATAAACAAAGATAACCCTCCCCGCCGTAAAGAGCTATAAATCAGCCCTACTACGCATCAAATTTGTTTCATCGTCTCTCGTATGGACTTTCCCATCGATATTTTGGACAATTGCACATTGATTAACAAAAAATGGAGAAAAGCATATCTATAAAATTTGCATGGTAAATATTAACTATGTAGCGACAAGAAGCAAGGTCGTAGATGTAACAATATCAAGGTAGTTGATAACTTGCAATTGAAATCGAAACACGTGACCAATATCGATTGTGAAAAGAATGCGTCAAGAAAACCTGTTGATCTCTCAGCTCTATGCCCTAAAGGAAAAATTTTGATGGTGGTGAACTGTGGCGAAGGCCAAGTATCTGAAGACTTCGCTTTTGAGCCACGGTTAGAAACCACGCGTTTGCTTACTTATTTGCTTACTTATTTGCTTACATGTCTGCTTAATTGTTTGTTTATTTGTTTGCTTGCTTGTCTTCTGGTTACAGATTGACAAGGGGCAACCGAACAAGCGCTATTGAAGTAGTAATCCCTTCCTCAATAATTGACATAAGTGTAGCGAGGAGCTCTCTTTGTTTTATATATGGCGGGGCAACAAGTGATTGTTGCAGGATAGATGTGTAGTAACCCCCCTTAACGCAGTAAGGAGAAGGGCCTTAACAAATTCACCCAACAAAGCGTTTACCCAATATAGAAATTAATCACCATAATTGATGTACAGATGCACTGGGTTGTTTCACGTGGCTAATCTTTGTCTCCAGACTTCTTAACATAGAAGCAGAAATTGCATTAGTTGATTTTGAGTATTTGGTAACCTTAAGTCGTCTCGTATGAGCATTTCCAGATAAAATTAGATTTATCAGCAACAAGCTTTACAACTTAAGCAACTCGAGACGGGAAAAAGAAATGTACACGTGAGAAAACCTGTCGTCGAGATTTGGAGAGGGGGGCGGAAGAAGGATGGGGCAATAGCAGTAGGACAATAACATCAAAGGAAAAATAATATGACAACGATATAATCTGGGTAGTTTGTGAAGGACAAAGGGGAATTGCACCCTCTATCCACCCCCTTGTACTAGAATCAGATATGCCTTTGGCAAGAACGATGTGAGGTCGGTCCCGAATGGATTGGTATAAGGGCAAAACTTTAAAACCGTCATCGATTTACGCAAAGAGATTGTACGCGTAAGTTAGCCAAAAAAGGGGTAATGAAGGATAGATATGATATCTCAAGTAATATCGGGGTCATGACACTAATTCAACGGTGACTGACATGTTTATTGTCATGTTCTTAAAAGCATGACTACTTGTTAGCATTAAAAGTCGAAGTTATGGAAATATTTGCAATGTTTTGTATTTAAGTCTTTAAATTTAAGCGGTGCTGAATAAATATACCTAAATTAGCCAAAGTTGAAACAAACAGGAAAGAAATGTAGTGTTCATGCGAACCTCTACATGAATGGCAAATCGGACACAAAAGGGTTCCGGAATGACAACAACACATACCCCCGTCCATTTTGTCTAATTCAGCGTCAGGGTGTTCAAGTTTACAACAAAACCTTTCGAAATGGCCTGATTCTAACAAGATCGTAAGTCGCTACTTAGCCATCGTCCATTTAGATTTTTTAATAAGTTCATGAAATTTGGTGTTCGGCTCCTGCAAACTTCTCATTTTATAAGAAACTTTATTTAAGAAACTCGGTAGTGGGGTTGCTGAGCAGTTAAAAAATCCTTGTTATTTTGAAATATTAACTTAGCCCCCTGGGGGCTTATCAATTTTGGACATTTAAAGTGGGGGTCGATTCCCGGGGGTCATGCAGGGGTTCGGGGACGAAACCTAACGGGGGGTAGATCATGGCCGTTATTAAAAATTTAACTATGATGTAACGTTATAACACAAAATACAATCCGTTGCTCCTTGGATGATGTGTTTTTTGCAGGAAACGAGACATCTTTTGGTTAAATTTTCCCAAAATTTTGCGCAATGCCTTCAGCGGGTCTTTACCCCCGTTCTACTGGCTGCCATAGGCACTTGCTGGTAAAGTCCCCAACTACATCCTGTCTAAAAACCCTTAGAAAATTATCGCACAATTCTACCCCCCTTTATCGTCCTAATATGCAAACCAAACTACTGCACGGCACGATAGAGCTGAGGCTGATACTATGGGAAACTCCCCTGTTTTATTTAGAGTGATAGAGGGGGCGAAAAAATCATCATATCGAAGTGAAAAGACAGGAAATTTTTGCGATCCTAAGAAATTTTTTATATCGCGATCTTGAATGGAAGGAGAACAGTTTTTACACTTTTGATTATTGTTAGGCAACACTTTTAACAAACGAGCGGGATCTTTGAAATAAAAAGAGAGTTAATTCATGTTAGCCGCAAAGCCCCAATAACGAAAATCCGATGTGTGCATGTGTGGGTTCTTTTAAGAGATTGCTAAAACTATGGGCTTCTCAAAACATATCTATGGTTATAAAAAACTCACCAAACCATGACAGACATCTAGAACAACGACTGAATCTTCCTGACTAACAATATTTCCAGTAAAATGGCAGCCAGCAAGTGCATCACCGCGAGCTCTTCTGTTTTCAAAGTCATCAATATGATCCAGCTCAAATTGTGAAGAAACTAAACCCGTATCGGGAAATACTCTCAAAATCATTGAATCAGTCTTTGTTTTCAGTTCATAATATCTTTCGTTGATGTTGCTAATTTCAAATATAAGGTTACTTTTTCCATATTTATCAACAAATCTCCCATTTTCCAATAGCACCCTTTTGGACTGCACTCTTTCTACTGAAAATTTACCAATGCCCTCAGCCGCTAAAAATAAATTAATAATTTTTTCAGCTGGTATTGACAAGTAAGTTACAATCGAAGTGAAAATACAGTATATGTGCATCAAATTGAAACCCGTTCCCTATTCGAGTGTCAAAATAAATAATATTTCTAACCTTGAAAAAGTTTATTCTTATCTAGATTTGGCATATTTATTTTTTCTGAAATTTTTTTACAATGTTCTTATGCAGCGAAGAATAATTTAGAACGAAAACTGAACGGGGATTATATCTCCTATCAATGAAAATTTTAGTGCAACATAGGGAAACCCCCAAGAGGTGATGTTAACTTAGTTTTTAAATGAACATTTAACGAAATATCTGAACCAAAGAGTTACTCATTTTCTCTTCGTTGATCTATCAAAAAACAATTTTGGAAAAAAGTTTTGGAATAAAATTTATGTGAGGAACATTATGAACAACAAATAAACATATTTTACTTCAAAACAAAGATGAGCATTACGGTAAAAGGGTTTTGTTTATTATGCTCTAATAGCCCTGTATCAGCAAATGGGTATTAGATTAATCACATAGGTAGTTTAAATATCATATGTTTGTTCATAAAACGATTTCTATTTCATTATTTTTGAACTATTTACGTTTGCTGGTGAAGTTTTAATTAGATCGCAATCTATAGCTGGTTAAAAAAGGTGAAATGGCCATAAATAATATCGATGCAATGAACACATGTTTAGCAAAAATTATGCACAGTTGTAAAATTAACCTTGCAAGGGTGTAAATCGTGACCTCATGCTAACAAGATTTCAACATGTTTCGCTAAATCTAAGTAAATAAGACTTTCCTTACAAATCAAAAACATGATCTACCTTGGTATATTGCCAGATACAATATAAAACGAAAAATCGATGATAGTAGTGAAATATCCATCTTTCTCCAACGGGGGTGTTGTTCAAATTTATCCCAAGTGATTGGAGCTAGGATCAGCAATAAAGAGTGTTATTCCAATTAAACAAAAATACAATTCATCAGATCAGATTCAGTAACCAACATCAGCAAAAGATCGGCTTTCTGATTTTTAGTCCTACCACTTGCCCAACCAGCCACTGTCCATCTCAATCATGCCCTTCCTCTTCACTTGTCTTCGAATTGTGGACCAGCCCTCGGGGGACATCCCGGTATTTCCTCTCAGCCAATCACAATGAAAGGAGAAATCTACAGAGACCAACAGTGAAAAGGTGTGTGAAACCCCCGTGAAATTTGCTCTTGTAGAAAATGCCGAAAGCCAAGGAACAATAAGGTGTTGTTATGTCCGTTATGTGGCTACATTTCTAAAGTGTGTGATTGTCTGATCTAAATCTCAGTACTATTCCGATTCATCATCATCATAATCAGCATCATAATCATTAAAATCATTATAATCATCATCATAAACATAGTCATCACCATCATCATCCTCATCACTATCATAAACCTAATCATAATAATCAGTTTTAGGGGGTCTGAGCCTCCATATTATTGAGGCAACAAGTGGATGCTTTCCCCGTATTGTTCGTTAAAAATTGTTGAATTAGGCCCCTTAGATCCCAATTTTTCATCTTTTCTAGCTATAAATCATTGAGTTCAGGTTACAAAATCAACATAAAAACAAAACCTATATTATATTTCCCTGAAGATAATTTGAAATACTAGCATCAATTGAACTTTATTTTGCCAACAGAAAAACTCGCATTTGGATGCATAAAGACTTAGAAAAAGACTGAGTTTGTAACACAATGTTAGCATACATTATGAGAAATAAAAAAAAAGGAGGTATCAGTTTTCTGAAGCCCATTTCCAAAGGGATCACTTACATCAATGTTTTGAATTGCGAAATTTCTGCATGACTTGGGGGCGGCGGGGGCATTTCGTTATCGTGAAAACGTTTCCAGGGTTTTAGAAGGGCTGTGGTTCGAATCTGATTTGAGAATTGAACTGTTTTGAAAGTAGGTCTTAATCCATGCTATTATTCTGCAGGAAGGAAGCTGTCTAGAAAAATTTCCATTTTCAAAAATTAGCTGTTGCATACTTCTACGAAACGTAAATGGAATGCGGAGGTATTTTGCTGCCAAAAACATTTGCCCTTGAGCAAGATCTCGCCGTTACATTGAAGGGTAGGTAGCCAAATTTCAGTTTTGCAAGTTTTAAGGTGACTCAACCCTTCATTGTACGAAATAAGAGGCGTATCGGGGGTGTAGTAAGAGAGGTGTTGAAATATCAACACTCTTTTGATTTAGCCCCCATGTTGCGGCACCTCAAAACTTCGACACTGAATACAAATGATGTAAAGTACTTAAATTTTTATCTCCAACTATTAAATACCCCCCCCCCCTTTTGATCCAGACAGCTGTAGGCAGCTTTGTTCTATAGATCTTGATAGACCCCTCGTTCGTGATTAGAAAATACCACATAATTACAGCATACGAAACGAAATCTAAGTTTCCCTGCGTGTTTCCCTGTGCCGAGACTGTGCTAACGGAATTTGTAGACTAGAAGCCCATTGAAAAACGCCACAGGATTTTTTGAGCTCATAAGGTGGTAACTGCGACGCCAAATCAACCTCATCGACTAATGAGAATGGGCTACAAAGAT
The DNA here is from genome assembly GCA_964019065.1 of Catostylus mosaicus. NCBI lineage: Eukaryota > Metazoa > Cnidaria > Scyphozoa > Rhizostomeae > Catostylidae > Catostylus > Catostylus mosaicus. The sequence goes on from OZ025202.1 coordinate 5,902,992, forward strand.
CCACGCTGCGAAGGAGATTAGCCGATTACCACTGAATAGAAAATCCATATAAAAATTGAATTATAATAAGAAACGTATCGTAAAGAAGGGATTAGAGGAGAAGAAAAAGAAGAAGAAAGTATTGTTAATGGACCAAGTACGGAAATAAATGGGTTCTAATCAGGGCCGCCGAGAGGGAGGGACAGAGGGGGCAGTTTGCCCCAGGGCCTCAGGCTCCAAGGGGCCTCATCAACTAATATCAAAATTTTTGTCATAGCCTCTTTAGATGTATTCAAGGAACATCCCAATAGGAGCAGCCTATAAGGTTCTATGAGTGCCTCCAGATTCAGTTCTCCAAATTTCCATGCTTTCTGCTCCCTCTACTCGATTTGATCACAGACACAAGGGGCCTCATTTTGCAGTTTTGCCCCTGGGCCTCGAAAACCTCACGGCGGCCCTGGTTCTAATACAGAAGCAGTGATTTGATACAAGTTCGCTACATATTGCCAAGTAGATATTTGTATTACTAAAAATATGTCATAAATTGAAGCAGTACGAAAGTTTTCAGGCACATTTTTCTAGCAACAGGCCTCTATTTCTTGCTCCCCTTTCAAAATCGATCCTTGCAAATTTTTAAGCCAGACAGTAATTTATTTAGCTATCTAGTTATGTTCATTGAAATTAAAGATATCTAATTATCAAACAAGTGAATCAAAGTTTAGATGAACGCATCTGTTACCTGACAAAATATAACTTCTTGGTTCTGCACTGCTCCCTTCTTCAAAATAAATGCGACTGGCAATTCTCCGTGTGTAAATGATATTTATATTTATTTTTATTCTATTTGTTGCAAGATAAGTAAGTCATCGTTGTGTTATGCCAAAGAAATGACTTCCAACTATCTCAAAATCTTTTGTTGCAAATTGAGCTGATGGATAGAATGACATCATCAACATCATCATCATCACTTCAACGGGAAATTTAAATATCTTTGACGTACATATTAAGTCCACATACAGTTATAACACTTGATATCTGTTTAAATGGATTCCTAATTGTCTAAAGTACTTTCTGAATGGATGAAGTCAATCGGATGCCAAAAATATTTGATCCTGATACAGAGGCCATGACATTGTCAATATGATCAAAGTTGTGCGTCAAGATTAGTGAAGAAGGCGTTTTTGGAAGATTGTTACATTTGATGGCACTTGTCCCTACTTAATAGTCTTATGTTTGCATTAACAAATGATTCCCTCCAACTGAAAATTTGTTTGTCAGTCGTTGATGTAATTTGTTTAAAGATAGAATTTTTCTTAATTAGAAGTTCAAGTGTAATATAAGATTGCTATGGTGAATGACTTTAATAATTTTGGATCAATGATAATCCCTTCATTGTTCCACCCCCCCCCCCTCTTTTGCTTTTTCATTTTATCATGGTCATCGATCGTGGCCATCTTTGCTTCTATGTGCAACTATCTTTTACAATCAATGACCCCCCCCCCCGGATGACAGCTAAGATTTGCATTCTTTTACGCTACCATTCCCAGTATCAGATTACTCTTTTCTAGCAATCATCAATTTGCAATTAAATCCCTTTGCCCGTTACAGCACTTATCTGCAACATTTGTGATGAGTTATCAATATCAGTAATAACGTCATTTTTCGTTTCTTGTTTACAAAATGGGCAGCTTCCTGTGAAGTGCCACTTACGATTATCTACAAACTTTCAGTAGCAGTTGTAAATGTTCTGATGCCATCAACAGTTCTATGGAAAATGCCTGTCCAATGTAAATGTACACAAATAATACTATGAGTGTGATTTGGATGTCTTGCTTGTTTGATTTCCTTAACTCTCTCTTACTTATACAGTAGCCAAAAATGATTATGAGCAACATGAACAACGTTTAGCCTCATGATGTCTGCATTTAAAAATCTTCTACCGATCCAGGAACCAATCTAGTCCTAGTCTCGTTTCCATCAAACGGTCGCCATGGGATATGCTTTTTGAGTCAGAATACTGCTCGCCATTTTTATTCGCTGGGCCATCAGTTGAGCAGCTAATTACTTTAAGCAAATGTTTTTACCCTACTCTTTACAGCAGTTTTCACATTTGAAATAGCTGTCAATCAGCAGCACCTATTTTCTACACAAAAGGACGCGTAATTCAAAAGGCAAAACTGCTCGAGTTTGGACGGTGAGTTTTTGTCGTTTCCTTTCTAGCTGCATAATGACTTTATCGGTATCTCTAATCGCAGTAAATCCACCACCCTATGAAAAAAGATTATGCAGACCAATCTATTTCTAACTATAAACCATTTGCTAGATTGAGAGAAACTTGGAGCTGTTTATCACTTAGGCCATTCGTTCTGATTTAGGCCACCTGAGTAAAATTTGGGGCGAAAATGAGGCTGTGAAGAAAATGAACAGAAAATGATGAGATGTTGCTTGTCTTTGCAAGAATAATGTTAAAATCTCTGATCTAATAGTAGCACAAAGATCTTTATTCCTCAAACAAACTACCCGCCTACTTGGTTGACTTCAAGGCAAAATTTGACAAACTCTTCCGTTCTTTTAATTCTTTTTCGTTTGGTTTATAAGCTGTGAATTTCCCCTGGTCATCATTTTAATGACTTCCCGCCGTTAATAGCTTGGCCTAAATCAAACATGCGAACATGCTATTTTTGCCAAATCCGTTAATCATGAACGAATGCAAATAAACCAACTGACACTAATTAACATCATTCATCAAGTCCTTAGACGCCAATAACATTCCAAATACAGGAGCTATTGATATCCCTTATTACGTAATGGCAGCCAGCTTTGTGGCTACCAGACACGGAACAAGATGAAAGAAAATTGCTCGGTCAATATTATCATCTGATGAGAGCAGCCAAACAAATAGAACGAGTGTAATAAACAGATTGGGGTCGAAAAAAAGAGTCTCAGAGACAAAAGTAAAGTTGACGGATTCTTTTAATGTTTGAGGCCGTAAAGGTTATCAGCAAATAGGAAGGATATGTGACAAAGAAACTTGCTTTTAAACTAGATGGTCCACCGCGAGAAAGATTTCTAAAAGCGATATAACTTTCAATACCACACCCCAACTATGCCTTGGCTGGGCCTAATTGCCAATATATGTTGCGGATCTTTATGAATAACCGTTCCAAAAAATAGTAATTTCTATGAAGATTGTTTTTGACTTTTCTCGGGCCCTGGTCTCTAAAATGTTGAGAATAACCGAGCTATACAATTTGCAGCACTCTTGGTGCATTTTAAGGACCATTCATAACATAGGACCTTTCTGCGTAACATTTGCGCAAGAACCCCAAGGGATTCCAAGCCTGGAAAGGTTTTGATCTTTTTTACAACTGGTTTACGAAAGGTTTCTAACAAAAAAACAGAATGTATCTCATAAAGAAGGTATAAGTTAATGAAGAATGTCGAACAGTAGTGGCAGTAATGAAAAGTATTAAACGTAAATTGTCTCCATCATGTCCTCGCTATGCAATTAATCAATTGTTTTATGACCATGTCGTGTCATTATTCCACTTTTATGATTTATACCTTGAACGTTTATGAATCAAATTTCTTTTTATTAACATTATATCAATATGGTAGCACAAAATTAGGTTCTACCGATTTCTGTCGGATTATTGTGCGGTTGGAGGTTGATGCATTCTCAGTACGCTTCTGTGGTGCTAATGCCACCCAAGAATACAAAAGAGCCGATAACCTTCTCGCAGTAACATTGCAAACGACACTGTTAATTGCAATCGCTGAAGAGAAGGCAGTGGTATTGCGGAGGATTTTCGAGTACTGACCAATGGAATACTGATCTCGATCAAAGGCTTTTTCTTACATCAGTGTCAGTGGGCCCGATAAGATGCAGCCTCTTTTCCGTCAATAGAAATTGCATCTGGCTGCATCGCCCTCTAAATGGAACCGAGGCTTGTAAGAAAATATTTCCTAATTGGAAACCAAAATTGGGTCTTTTAAGGGTTGAATGAATAATGAGAGCCTCGTGAAAATATTTGCAGCTCAATGAGTTTCTATCATCACTCAATACAATGAAAACAAGAAACTTCCTCACAAGATGATAATTGTTTAAAGATAGAGTCGACTTCCATAATAGTAACATTTTTAGATAATGTAAATACTTCTATCAGTTTGAGAAGCAAAGTTTCCATTCAAGGTGTTCAAACTGATATGTAAGAAGGTTATCTGGCATAATAACCCACAAAATGTGATATTGCCAAAACTGCGGAGAGCTTTGGTCTCTGGTCACGAAAAGGTCAAATAAAGAATTTGTGTTCTTGCATTGTTTAAGAAAGTACTAGTTCTCCTCTGGATTAAAAGTCTAAATTTGTTCAACAAGAAAAAGGGAAAGTGGTTTGGCCCATTGCATTTTGACTGTGCTGTTTTTAGCACCCATTTGCGTGTTTTCTATTCTCTTATTCCTTCTGCTTTGCGTAGCATTTCCAAGACTTGCCAATTCCTCCTTTTGTTCAGCCATTCATTAATTATGTGTAGAGTTGCATACATGTGACCTGTTTCTTTTCGATTGGCTGGCATTTGTAATCCAGCAAAACGGATTATCCTTGAAGGTAAAAGAGTGCATTTTCCTGCCAACCTTTGTTTCGTTTACTTTGCTTCAAATTTTTATATTTAAAGTGTCTCTGACTAACCGGATATACGAAATTCGGGTGGAGATGGACTCAATTAAATCCGGAACTTCAAATAAGTGACTGGACCTTTATGCTGCTATTAAGAAACTTTTTCTGTGAATCGTAAGGCCGAGATCACGATAAAATTTCAGGACTTTGCGATGGTAAGAAGGATATTAAAACGAAATTAAAATGGTAAGAGAGTTAAGGTTGAAAAGAATGATTGTTTTCAGTCATCTATTTCATAGTCAAATGTGCAAAATCTAGAAAGATAAATCATTAAAATGTTCAATGAGAACCAAGCATTTCTGGCAACAGATGATTGCGTAGGGAGATATCGAATTCCATGGGGACAACAGATTGAGCTTCTCAATTATGCCCCTGTCCCTCAAACTGTCATTTATGGCACTTTTCATAAAAGTGGTCCTTTTTTCTTCAAATATTGCCACGAAAAAATGGATCATCTCGTAAGTAGAGACGTCTCTTGGAGGTAAGGGGGATGGTGTTGCAATCAAGTTCGTCAACAACAATGAAGTATACAAAATATCCTCCTTTTTCAGGGCAAAACTGCCTTTCAGCAGGACAATTTTCCAAGCAAAAGGGAGATTTATCTAATCGTAGAAGGGCTGAAGTGATTTTTGAAGCAGTGATGCTATCGCCCACTCAAAGAAAGGTGTGGTACCCCCATTGCAATGTGTAATGTTACAAGAAATATTTTAGTTACAATTAAGTTTGCCCTACTGATTCACTATTCACAATTGTTTTTCTTTTATGAATAGTGACCTCTGTCATAAATCTGAGTCATGTGTTATCGAAAACCAAATGCCTAAAGGCAGAAGTTCACCAGCCTATCAATGCCTTACTTACATGACGATCGTAAAACTCTCGATTAAACTAATCCCCATCTCTTACAACTTTAATTCTATTTGTTTGACAATTATAGTTAAACAGAAAAACAACAGACGTACACAAGGGTTAATGGTATTCAAAATTCTTAAGGAAAGTGGGCAGTGCTATTGACTAGACTACTGTGTTTATATATCGTTATCATGATCATCGTCGTCACCATTATGAGAAATCGTGATCATCATCATCATCATCACCATCATCAATCATCATCAATCATCATCACCAACATCATCAATCATCATCATCAACATCATCAATCATCATCAATCATTAATCATCATCCATCATCAATCATCATCAATGTGATCATAGTCACAATTGAATCAACGATAGAACTTTTGCTTGGATTGATTGTGTGAATTTTTGCTGCAAACATATGTATTTCATCTGTTATGGATTTTGCGGCTGTTGGAGTCCAAGTTTTAGATAACCACTCCTTACTCCTTAATAAGGTGATGGAAACTCTTATCTAAGTGCTGATATTCGTTCGCAGAATCTCAAGAATTCTAGTTTTGACCCCAGCCAAGTTTCACCTGAAGCATTTCCAGCTCCAAAATAGTTACAGGTTCAAGTTTCTTTGCTTGTTTTGAACATTAATCAACATCGTTGCAATTAAAAATAATAGATTCTACAATGCAATACAAGTATGAAGTAGAGGGCATTATTTTATACTATACTTTAGTCAAGTTGGGACCAAGTAGGATCTGGGGGATGGGGTAATTTTCTTAATTTCCTTATACACCGTCTACTTCTTGTCGATTCATATGACTAGATTTTGATAGATTTTAAATTACATCAGACTTTTGGGTGTGGCTCAGAAAAATGAAAATAGGCGCTTTTAGCAGTGAATAAGTGCGGTTCTTACAGTTTTCGTGGAGGCTTTTGCCACCAATAAAATTCAGATTCGCTGACAACACCGATAACCAAGCTTAGATAACGGCTACAAATGGCATGAAAATCATGAATATCCGGGTAGGATATCTAATATTGGTTGTGTTTGGAATTGGACAAAACCCCATTCAATGAGATTTGATTTAATTTGCAAGAGTGCTGCCAGTAAACAAATAATGGCGGAAATACAGATTTATATTTGGAGGGAATCAAAGAAATATAGCATTGCTCATTGTCTTTTGTATTGTATTTCTGCATTTTGTTTATGATGCTACTGCATTATCAATCTTCCCTACAACTGCTAGCCATATAACAATCATAATTTTAGACCTGCAACTTGGAACTTCTAATCAGGAACAATTTGTTGATTTCTTCTCAATACTACTTCTCAATGCTTTTTCTTTTTGGCACTAAGATATATTTGCTTTTACATCACATTTCTAAATTGACATTTTGTGCCTGTCAAAAGATAGCTGTTCTTATACAAACCGAAACCATGATTACAGCAGGACCCTCCTACTTAAGCAATTTGCTATAATTTTATCATATCATCTGTCTCTTCCATAAAAAACATTCTGACCCTTTCCAAGTAATTGGATTCTTCGTTCTATTTGCCAGAATTCGAAGCCCTTGAGAACATTTATCCATTTTTGAAAAATGACGTTTCCAGTGTCAAATATCTTAAACCGTCTGTATTTAGTTTGCAAATCTGCAAAATTGTCGAAAGATCAGACGGGTCTATTTGAAGAATCTGTTTTTCATGATTGCCCAAGAAAGCAATTTTCATCTATTTTTCATTATATGTCTCTTAATGGTTCAATAACATATTAACAAGATTAAAAAAGGGGATGCATTTTTTTGAAACTTTCGGAGGTGTATTGCCAAAGTCCAGAAAAGTTGTTAATCTTCCCCCGGACAAAAACATACCAAAGGCAAGCCTTCCCCACAAGCCAATAGAAAATATGCATGGCTTGGGTGTGTCATAGAATTTTCTATTGTTTTTCGTAGACCTTCCTCCAGCTATTGACCATGTGATCGTAACGTTTTCCGAACTCTGTGTAATGCTGATTCAAAATTTAAATGAGTTTGACAAATATGAACAAAATGCTGGTAATAAAGTTTAGGAAAGAGTTGATAATAATTTGTAATAATGCCCATGAATTTTAGAAAGATGTTATTACCGAAGGCAGGGTTTATTGACCAACAAGTTTGTTGTGTCACTTATCAAAGATCAAACATTGATTGAATGAAAGTCGAAATAATAACCAAACTGTTATACTAATCTCTCTTTTCAATCTTGTGTGTCCTTCATCTATCAACCAAACAGGACAAGTTGATCTCATAGAATCAAAAAGCTAAGTAGGGGCAAAGGGAACAAGATATCAGAACAGGAGAAACACAAAAGGAATTCTAGAAATAGTTGACGGAACATAGATAATTTTGATGAATTAAAATTAAAATGACATAGAAAATAAAATGATTATAAGAAGCCAAAAGTAGTTATAAGCAAGGCCACAGTTTACATCCTGATACAATCATTTACTTACTGAGATAATAATGGAATAACAGAATAATGGACCACGTAGTCCTGGCCCCATTTTAACTTACAACTGAATGTCCAAAATCTGCAGTTCCCATATCGAGAATCATTAGCTCTTATGTATCTAGAATTTTGATTGTTTAGGGAAATTTCTAAAGGCATTTATGAAAACTATGGCAAATACAACAGTTGTTGGTGCCCTGATTTTTACTGGCATGATGCTTGGTCAAATTGAACTGCAAAGGGCGTGGACAAGACGCCAACATTTCATCTTAGATTATCGCAGAGTTTTATTTTCAACTTAACAAAAGAGATAGATAGGTTTATCTGTTTACAAATGTCAGTGGAAAAGAACATTATTCACAAGTTAGAAACATTGAATGTCTATTAAAACGGCTAGAACGGTCCCTTGAATGGGTTGAATCTTATTCTTGGCAATGCAAAATCTTGCAAGTGGTATTGGCTAATTTAGGGTACAATTTGCGGTAATACAAGTAGTGGTTACATATCTGGTGGTAAGATCATTGGTGGTATTCTTTCATGTTTTGCGAGTTTGCAAAATGCATTTTCAAGTAGGGATGATTTGGATTTTCACCTCTTTGATTCAGCAGTTAGCGTGATAATGACAAAGAGTGATAATTCCTCAGCTGGAAGACTTAAAACCAAGACCACAAATGATTATGAGGATGACAGCACACCAAAAACAAGAACAAGTTTAAGTGTTGAAGCCTTAAGTAAAAAGGCGTTTGTAATCGCGTCTATCAAGAAATGGTTAACGGACGGAACACATGTACTTGCATGGCATCGTTTCACGAAAGAACGTGTGGTAATGAGGTCAAAGAAACTTTAATATTACTCTGTCCTTTTGCATCATGAACATATTGAATGAAACACATTCGTCATGAAGGGTTAATCAATTTATCATCATTCTAATCATCACTTCATTAACAGAACGAATCATTGTCAACATTCAAGTGTGTGCTTTATGTACTTACACCCAAACAGCATCATCATCATAATCAATCATCATCATCATCAATCATTAATAATACTTTAAAACATAACAACATAATTGAGAAATATTCTACAAGACTTCTATATAATTAGCTCTTCAATTTACAATAGCCATAGCCTGTGTTCCAAACAATCACCTCGGTGGCAACTTAATGGCAATTAATGGAAGTCAATTTAAGAATTCCTTTCTAAGCATAAACATTGTACTGACAAGGCCCCAGATATAAGATATGGCCAATGTCTTCCTATGCATTTCACTTAAATGACAGTAAAGGGGAAAAGAGCCAAAGGGGAAAAGCCATTCATATGACTGAATACTTGAATGGACCATAGAATATTCGTCAAGGCCTTTAGTCTGCACAAATGTCTCCTTGATTTATTAAATGTATACAATATCATAAATAGCGAGCCCTTTCTAGTGCTACTCTACAACCGTCTAATCATGAATGAAAACATTCATGGTAAGTACAGCCGAGATGAATTGTAGCACAAACTATGAGAATGACAAGGAATTGTCTAATCCTTAAGTATGAAAGAAATGGTGGCCGGTTAAAAAAGGTAGGCTTAACCAACACTAATGCTAGTCATAACATTACTTTGATTTTTTGGTGCGGCTTATACTAAGCCATGGACGTAAAATAAGCTCTGTGTCTCACACGGGATTTGGTTTAGGCAGTCTTTGCTGTAGTACAAATAAATTCCCGTTATACAGAGATTTCTTTGACACAATTTTGAAACATGTTGATACAATATTTTTGCAATGATTTGATTTTAAAATACAGCCTTTTTTTGTTAAACACTTGCTGCCTCCTGTCTTCCATTCATCAGTTTTGCCTTATCTACCCACAAGATCTTACTTACAATTTTCATGCAGCTATAGGCTACATTGTTGCTTCATAAATGATTTTCAATCAAAATAAGTCCGGCAACTTTTGGTTTTGCAGCGGAAGACAAACTTGTGGGAAAATTCCCTTTTTTGAGGGTCAACGGATGTCCCTTCATGTAATTTGGTCACAGGCTAAGTTGATATTGAAAAAAAGAAAATATATAGAATTAGGTTCTTTATATGATATTTGAGATTTACGTCTAAAAGAGATTAATGAGGATTGAATAAGAGGCGAGACTCATTTTTCGTATGAAAGCATTAAGAAAGAACATTAAGTTGCTTCTTCTGTACCTCATTGGATTATGACCGTAGCTATGATTACCTTGTGTTGTGCCAATTCCCGATGTCTCTGGGAAAATTAGCTAGATAAAACCTTCACTCTCTTGTGCCTCCTCCCATTGCTTTGCTCGCTTTACTGGGACCATCGCCCATCATAAAATATCTCCAATTATGTATATTAAATGTGAGATTCAGACCAAAAATTCTAAGAAATTCAGACCATTTTTTAAAGCCTTTAATGAAAGTGGGAATGACAAGGTACCAAAACACTTTTGTGGATTATAAAGGATCCTTGTGCCTAGGATTGTTTGTATGAAGCTTTTCGTTAAGATGAATCATAATTGAAAATTTAATTTGCTTTATCCAGAAGAGGAAGATCAAATCCCTTGAAATCTATAAATACCCTGAGAATAAGGCTCGAAAGATATTGGAAGTCGTGAGAACACCAGACCAGTAATTGCAAGAATTCGATACTGGAAGCATCCATATGATTTGATTATGACGTAAAACAATCGTTGGTTTATTTCGAGTTACCAACTAGTGTTAGTTTCCAGACAAGAATGAAATAGATATGAATAAAAACGGAAATTAATAATTCAAAAATGCAACAGCAGGAAAAATTGCAAAGGTTCAGAAGATGATTCTGGAGACAGCATCTTCGTCATCATCATCATCACTAATATCATCATTATAATCATCATCATTTTTATCATCATCATCATCAGCAGCATCATCAGCATAGTCAACACCATAAAAGTGTGATGCATCCTGGCCATTACTAAATCAGCTTCGAATTCAAAACAGTAAATTCGACAATTTGAAAGGAAATGACCTTAACTTGAATTGCCCCTGGCAGGCAAAGCCAGTAACAAGGTGCCCTCTTAAAAGCCATGCCCAGGAAGTATATTTAATTTGAATGGGTATTGGAAAAGCCACTATGAAAGAGCATTTTGTAGTTGTATTGTTAATCAAAACGAAATCATTTCAAAATACCACAATTATATATCTTAATGGTGACAAGTATGACAGGATAGCTAATACACATTGTCTGTGATGTTATGCATTTCATCTTTGTATTTGAACACCTTTCCAAACTAAACAAAAATTCAGACTTAAAACTATTTACGTGGTAAACTTATATTGGTTTAAGATAGTTTCAACGATAAGAGCTCAAAGGGAATTGGATTTTTCGGAATCAAAACAGACACAAAATGGCATCAGATAAAGAAAATGTGTCAGGCATTAAACATTAGGGCGATTTTGCTTAATATTATTGCGGTATGGTTAGAAGCTTAATTTTTACGATTGAAGATCTCAAAGGAGGTCACTTGTTCGATTTTTCCAATCATCTCTCACCTGATTCAACCATGGCTCATCAAATCGTGTATTCCAGTTTGTTTGTGCTGCAATTGGCATTCAAGGCAAAATGACAGTTTCTGGCGAATTTTCGATATCCCGGGATGTTTATGCTCTATGTCTCTGAAAATCTTTTTCACGGATAGTTTTTGCAACAAAAACACAGATTTTTGTTTGGTCTTGCTCTTTTTCTGTGCAATTTTCGTACCTATTTCTCCATTAATTCATAGCTAAATTTGCTTTCAGGCCAGCTTTCCTACTTACTCACCTAATTCTCTTATCATCCAGCTCTCATATCACCAATAAAATCATGAGTCTTCAACAACAAGTTTACCTTCTACTGCAGCCTTCCTTCGATTTGGTAGCCAATGTTGAACTTGAATGTTGTTGATTATTGTTTGTAATCAAACATGATATTAGATCTGGATACTTTAAAGTCAAATCTAAACTCCACCTAGACATTTGTAATTTCCTGGATGAATTAATGCCTCTAACAACTTGGTGATGAGTAACTCCCTAGTTATCAGTATTGCTTGTTTCAAAAACTGTTTAATGATGAAATCAGCTGTTTTTTATGATGATTTTTAAACAACTGCATTAGTTGCTTGATGATACTACATTGGTTTATCAAAATGAATCCTGTCGTATCATGGCTAAAATCAACTTTAAAGTAAATACATGCATGGATTATCCCAGAAAAATTTCCAGTTTAAAATATTGTTTTAAAGAGCAAACATTTAGATGAAATTTCATTCAGCCTTTGGCAGGGAATGGAATGGCAACAGTAACAGTAGTAAGGAACTTAATTTTTGGGAAAAGGGGACGCTTAAGGAGGAACCCTTCTTTAGAATACTGAATGAAGTACCCATATTTTAGAAACATTGTACCCCCCTTCCCATGCGTATCCAAATTTTAAATGTTTTTGCAGCCCTGCCAGAAACATGCACTCATGACTTTGCTTTGTAAGCTCAATACGTGTATACTTCGTTCAATATCTTCAAAAGTGCTTTAAAGAAAGAAATTCGGTAATATCTTAAATAAGATTTAATTGCCACTAAATACATTCGCTAAAACATTTCACGTTCATTTTCATTCAGCTGAATTCAAATACTTTTAGTTTGTAAATTTGATTTGATGATTGAGCCCCACCCCGGTTAATATTTCCATTTTATTCCCAAGATGAATCCATTCTTCATCACAGTTTGGGGTATATCGTGACAGTGATACCATGCAATGCATCATAATGCCTTTCGATGCATCATTTGTATTTCTAATACCTAAAGCCCAGCATCGCGATTGTTTAACCTCGATTTACTAATTGTCTCATAGACTTATTCTGAACGCTATGTCTTTGCTGCAAAGGGCTTTTTCAATTCGTAATCTCATACTTGAAAACCCGAGAGTCAATTAGATCGGGCATTGCATCAGATTCAATTAAAATATATTTGAACTTAAATTATATTAAATGAATGGATGCCATTCTGAACAACACAACACGGCCAGATGTCCAACTTTCTCAATGGATATTCTAAGCCTTGTTTTATGATGCAGTTTTTAAAACCATTCATTTACTGCCCATTGCAAGTTGCATATTATACTCTACACAATCTTCTGCTTCTTATTAGCAGTAGAAACAAAACCAAGATAATATGAGGAATCCACTGGATGCCTTTCTGACTTTATAGAAAACAAAACATAGGAAATTGCCAATCATGTGGGTTGTGTAGATAAGTCTGGTTTAACGTTTCTCCTCCACTTTTGTTTCTCAGCATCTTAAAATTTGCCATTAGCAGATGGCATTGTACCCCCCACTTATTTAACCAATTAACCTGTTTCTCATCATGCATTCGACGCGTAAATGAAGGGGGTTACTTCTCAAACGTGCTACTTGCTTAAGTCACTTCTTCTCTCAAACTTCAAAGTAAGGAATAGAAGAATGTCAGATGGAAAACGCTTATGTGCAAATTCTCTATTTCTATGCAAGAAGAAATCTTTCGGTCAGTCAGCAAAGACCACGCCTATACTGAAACGATGCTTAGAACTACAAGGAGCAATAGAACTTAGGCATTTAAAATAATAATGTCTAGGAAAACGCACAGCCCCCCCCCCAAAAAAAAACGCCTGAGAAGATGGAACATTTTCATAAAATGCACTCCCAACGATTAATTCCGATCCAAAAGCATCCGCCTATTTGACATATAACACGCTATTAGATCTTTCATTGGATTCAAAGTTTATGGTAATAATTTGCAAAATAAAAAGTTATCAATTGGAAAACAAAAGATAAAACTAGGATATCAATACGATTTCATTTACTTGCATATGGGATGTTTTTAAACGAAACGTAACATCCAATATAATGTCTAATTTTTTTCGAAGGTTATGCGGTTTATTGGCTGTAACTTTAAGCACGGTGCCCTTGCATAAATTATCTATTTAATCAAATATAAAAGGGATCTGAAATGCCCGAAATTTCCCGCGTTTCCGCAGCCAATTACTATAAAGAATAAAGTGGTCTGGACATAGATAATGCTTGCATGTTTTGCACGACGCTCTAGCCTGAAATAAAATTGCAGCAGATATTGACAACGTTAAAACCAATCAAGAACAGAGAAAAGCATTCACAATAATAATAATTCTCTGATGACAAACCTAATATTATTGGGATTGTATTAAAGCTTTTTAAATAAAACCTGTCTCCGTTCTTAAAGTATATCTCTTCCGCTAAAATGGCATGTATCTGTCATGATGCTGACCATATCTTGTATGTGATCTTATAACAATTAGTATTCTTTATGATGAAACCAAATACAATTTGCTAAATGCTCCTATCGTGTTTATTCCGTAATATGATAAGGAAAGGTCCAATCAACCATAGGTGTAATCACTCCCTTAACAAATGAAATTAAGTTATAATAGGGATGTATGTAAACACATGCCTATTATAAATTACTAATGATTAGACTCTAAGCGGGCTAGCCAGACCATATTTATCAATTTAGTTATTTACTAGACGTGGCCTTAGAATTTTCATGGTTTTCTTTTATTCTGCCAAAACACTAACTCGGCTTTGCTTCTAACTAGTTTTATAATCATTTGCTTGTGCACGAGGAACAGTGGATGGCAAAATAACAAAATCATCAATGGATGCCAGCACCAAGGTGGAATATGTGGCAGTTCCCCTTCCTGCCTCGAAAACCTCACTTTGTTTTATTTTACTATCTTCTAGTTTTTTGTTGGTTTTCAAAGCAACTCTCTGAAAGCTTTTTGCAGAGGCATTAAAAGCTGATTCAATGGTTAAGAAAACCTTTTTCAGGTACCTCAAATCTCTACAATACCCTTACACCAGAAAATATATGCTATTTTACCGAATATCTAACTAAAATGGCCGATGTTTTTAGTTGAATTTTATCGCTGCAAATCAGAAACCTTGTGACGGAAATTTAAGAGAAAATTGATAAAACATAAACGATATGATTATGTCTTGCAGTGGGTTGTTTACAGGAATAAAAGGAGTCAACCTAAATCTAGAGATTTGCAACAGTCAAAACTTGTTTTTCCCAGATCTTAAACGATAATCCCTTTTTTTTAAACATTTTCTTTGTTTGCTTGCAAAAGACCATGATCTTTTTCGGCCGGTATATCTTATTGTTGTGTTTTATTTCTCGCAATTTCATGGAATTATAGAAATTTGTAAAAAAGTGTCAATACCCTCAAAGAATAATCTTGTGGTTTGATTTCCTGATCATCTGAGTTTTTAGAAAACTTCCTGTATTCCTTATGTCTCATTGTCTTACGATTATACTTGAAATATTTAGGGTACCGATTAAGATAGTTATGTGTTCTGTTATATTGCTAGTCTGCGTGACAATTCTGGTTTGGTCTTCGATACTTCTTTCCACATTCCTTGTATTTGCCTGTAATATTTAGTGTTGATCACACGGGTTTCTTTGATTTCCTAGTGCCTAAAAAAGCTCCAAACTCTGCAAAGAATGAGACTTAAGGAACCCAGTATAGGATATCAGAACAGGAATCTCTTAATAGGATAGTTGCAAGTATTGGCTATGCTGGTCGCCGATTAATTAGTTAGAGAAAAACCGATAGATTGATCGTTCCTTGCGGCTGATTCAATCAGTTTGCAAAAACAAACAAGTTTATTGTTGACTGATAAAACTCTAAAATCAGGAGTAACTTAACATGCAAGATTCCGGCACGACTTTATAATCAATTTGTATGGCATCTGCACTCAGTTAATAACTCATTTATTGAAGGGATTTGGTAATGTTCGTGAGATGAACATTTGGTGATAAGAGAGCGATGATAGTATGCCTGCAGAAAACAAACAAGGAGTCGGAAACACTTGAGAGTGGGGTTCGCGTGGGGCGGGGAAGGCAAGGCAATAACACGTGACATTCTGTATTAAACTGGGTTCACTTTTAGAGGGAATACTCCCCCCCCCCCCTCTCTTTAATTCTCGTAAGAAAGGGTTTTCAAGCATGGAACAATTTACTGTTTTAATTGCAATAATAACCCAGCCGTAACTGGGAATGTTCTTCGTTTGATTACCATTGCATTTTGGCCTTGCTAAAGGCCTCTTGATAAAAGACTTGAGAACTAAACTCAGTTTTATCTTCTTCTGCACTCATTAGCAATAATTCGTGAATAGAAACACACCGAATTTTTACGGTTACAATACTATCAAGGATTCATTCTCTACTCCCTTTGATCCTATATTTGCGTTTTTAAAACGGCAAAACCACGAGATAAAATATGCGCTTTTATTATCAACGCTTGTGTGCTCGTCAATTAATGGCTTCGCTTCCTAAAGTTTATCAAATTGCTTTCTGTTATGGTTAATGTCGATTGGAATGATGAAGAATATTGTAAGGGGCATGCTTGATTTACCATTCTTTGACAATCTTGACTGATCGTATAAGAAGGCATTATTTTAAAACCGTTATAGATCATATGTCTGCCGAAGTTAAATTGACCATGATACCACACTGTCTCAAAAAGAACATTCTCAAAATGGAATAAGAAGGACGGGGGTAGAAGGGTTGACGTCCTTGTTTCAAATCACGCAAAGATAAATCAAGATGGAAAGAGTGGGCTAAATGAGCCCCATTCTAAAAACAGGGGTAATCAAGCGTAATTAATTTGGTAACATTATAAATCTTATGGTCGTAGCGGAACTTTCAAGTCTTGTTTTGAGGTTAGAAGTTAGATGTAAAGGGCATAGGCACAAGAATGATTCTACACATTATCCAGTAAAGTGAGACCTTTCGCTGGGTAACGGTGCTCATGTTAAGTTGAAATGTTGAGGATTGGCATTCAATTACGTAACAAGGGGACAATTTGAGTTTGCTTGAGATTGACTTAAATTTACTAACAGAGCAACAAATAACTTACTTAACAGGAAACATGCAAAAAGATGAAGATCAAAGGCATGAACAATTTTACCTCCATAACTTCAAATTTCATCATCGGACTAATAATCCACTTTTCAATTTATTATATGTTTCATTACGCTATGTGTTTATTGTACATTTATGTGTCTAAGAGTATTTGACAAGATGAAACTGGTCTTACAGTACAAGCTTGATAAGGTGCTACTTTTCGATCTTTCCTCTTGGAAATAGCATCTTGAACAGTTTGCGAATTGATCTTTGCTTGGCATTCATCTTTGCTTTTTCAGCCTCTCTTACTTCTTCTTCTTTGCTCAACTCTCTCAAAACATCTTCCGAATTAAGAAACCCCATTTCTGCCTCTAAATCTGCAGTTTTTCTTGTTTCTTCAGCCTAAAAAGACATTTCAACAGTAGATGATTTTCAATACTAAAAATAAAAAAAAGCTCCAAATTTTCTCAGATCTCACTTCAAAGATCACTCAGAACTTTGCAAGACATCACATGTTTTTAAATCAAAATTAGAGTTTGTTCTTCACAAAAGTTTTGGCACATAGAATTGCAAAGCTCTCCATATAGTATATTTTTCATATAATAAGTTAGGCAAACAGAATTTCAACTACCGAAAATTCTAAACGCAAAGCATTATATTTACAAGCAATTTTCAGTTCAATTCAAATCAATTGTTTGATGTTTTTGTATTAGCGATAGAGCAGAAAGCTTCTACAAAATTAAACTGAAAAGATTAAAAGGAGGCTTACAACTTCTTTCTTTCCTGGGCAATGTGACCATCTGTAGAAGGCACAAGTTGTTTCAAACTGGCGCTTCAATCTGACCTCTTCAGCATCCTCTTTGCGAATTCTTGCTCCAGTCACCATCTCTAAAACGACCATCGAGAAACAGAGTGTTATCAACAATAGTTTATTCATGTTTGATCGCACCAAGCCAAGAGGTTCCGCAAGTATCTTAGCAAGTAACCTTTCTTGTTGCCCTTCCTCTGTGCTGTGAAGTAATGTCGATAAATGCTAGCTTGCCAGCTATTTATACCTAAGGAGAACATGATTAGAGCTGGTTGATTTGTAATAAAAACAAAAGAGTTTTGAATTGACTAGACTCGCCCTACAGCTGCTCTGTCACACAGGTATTATGGGATTCAAATTTTAGAATTTGTTTATGAGTGTACTCCTTGTGAATAGTCACCGCTTATTGAAAATAAAAGGCTTATAGACATGCATATAACCATATTGCCAAAATTCATTTATAGTCCCTTCAAATTTCCATCTAATGATGTTCGTTTTGATTGACAGGGAACAAAAATATTTCGCAAAGTAATCTGCTGGGTTAAAGTCGTGTTAGAGTAACGGGGGAATGGACTTTTTGTATCATTGTTTGCATTCCATGCTATCTATATTCTAGTTTAGGCAATTGAAAATTCATTACATGTTAACATTGCATAACTTTATTTCTGTTTCTTGGAAGATGTTGTATAATCAAAAATCGTCATTTGGAAGTTAAAACGATTTTTTCCAACCAAAAATGAATTATGCATCTTAAGCTAGGAAGGGTTTACTTTGCGGTGGATTAATCATCGGAGATCTTAACAGCAAATGCCAGTTTTTCTCATTAGTTTGGAAGACATGAAAAATCATTAACACCAGCTAAGGACATAACAAGGTGACCTGAACATCCACACCCGTCCCATTTGCAACTCATATTCATTTGAATTCTTCGCGTCGCTTTTATTGATTGATTCTGCCAAATCTTAATTCAGCCTATTCTTATAGGACCTAAATCCCAAGAGAGCAATAAATCTTTTTGCCCATCATTTTACGAATATAAAGGTACTTTATATGAAATCAGTCCAATATTTTGTACATTATATGCTTAAATCAGTAAATGTTGATAACAGAACCAAATTTTATCTTAAATAAGCAAGGATTGTATTCTTTAAAGACTATGAGGTACCAAATATTGATTTAAAGATATAACCAAAATTGTGAATTAGAAATAGGAATAGAAATTGATGAACCCCCGGTGTATACTTTTATCTTCGTGCAATATGGCGTTTGACATTGAAGATTTTAGCTTCAATAGATTTTGCGTTGTATTGGAATTTAATAAAGATGAAGAACTTTATCCAATTTATTTCTTTAACAGGGTTCACTTTTTTCACAGCTGCAGAGACACTGCAAGCATCCTTTTTCAGTAATAAGCATATTGTTTGTTCATCAGGGTCACATTGACCCTATGTAGCTTAGTTTGAAACGTTCTTTTCTTCTTGAAATACAAACATTTTCTAAATCTAAAACTTTTCACATTTGACCTGATCTGTTGTGACATTATTCAAAAAATAATAAAGACTGTTGGAATGTTAGCGGCCACAGGAAATCTCCATGGATAAAACTCTTTGCAGAAATCTCCTTAAGAAGTCATCAACATATAACCAGGTTGATTTCTATGTAGCTTTACAGTAAATAACAATTCCAGGCAATGCCCATATTGAAAATAACCAATAATGGAATCGTCGATGTAAAAGCCAGTGAAGCTGCGCTATTTAAACCGAAAAGCTAAAGGTCATTTTATGACAATCGATATGAAATCTAAGATAGCGAATCAAGCGATGTAACATTGAGTTAATTGAGTGAATTGCTCCCTTATTTTATCTCAACATAGTGCAGTCAATGAAAGGAAACCACCAGGTTTAAATATGTCATAAAGGGAATAAGGCAAAGGGCAACCCTTGTTATCATGTTATTAACATGTATGATAACTACGCATTGACAAATTTAAAGCAACTTGTTCTCTTTCGCGTAATTACAGATTGCGCAGTAGGCAGATAGAGGAGCTTTGTTGACTATCGCAGAATTAACGTAGCATGCCAGATTTTCTGTCTGATTGTTAGAAAAATGTAAATAACGATCAATGTTTTTTTGATCAAAACGAACCTGATAATCATTCTAGATCATAAATTGACGTTCAAAATGACGGAAACAATAACCTTCATAATAAGAATGTTAATCTATGTCGTCTTGTTTGTTTTGTTAGATAACATTCGCTTTTCGAATTAGAATTCGTAGCATGCACCTATAATACTCGCTATAAATGTGTTTGGACAGTAAGCCTGCATGAAAAGTACACGTTGAAACGAAATTACGTTTAGCACTTTGAAAAACTTTCTTTTCTCGAGTGTTTTTTCAACCCAAGACATTCATTCAGTTTTGTCAGCTTTTCTTTCTTAATCCAACGATGTTTTTCAATATCCTAAAATATGTTTTCGCTTTTTCTTGCAATTCTGAATATTTCTATGACAGATTTATCAATGATGAAAACAGAATTGTTGAAAGTGTCCTCGCATTTATTAGTCAGGTCGATAAATTGCTTGTTATCATTTTCATAAAGAAATTATGACATTTATTCACCCACGCCAAGCTAACTGCAAGGTCATCAATATTAAAATGAGAAACCGCGGAGGAGCTTCGTATAACAGGCATAGCTCCTTGAATGTATTTATAAAACACATCAATCTTTTGGAACGATTCATATAAATAAAAGTTACATAATCCTTCAGAGAGCATAACAAAACGATCAAATATTTGCAACGAATAAATATTGCTAAAAGGCCATATTTTTATAATAATTAGTGACTGTCTATTACAACTTTGAAACCCATAGCCTTATGCATAATTAAGCATAATCATTACAATGGTTGTTTTAATTGAAGCCTGTTATCCTTTCTACAATTTCTTGAAATATAACATGTTTAAAATATGTTCAGCTATATCCCTGTCATCGTAGTATTTTCTTCTTTTCTCTCGATTTTCTATCACAAATTTCGGTAAAGGATAACTTCGTGCTTTAATTTCCTTCTCGTTTTCATCCAAGAATTCTTCGTTATTCATCCTGCCATTATGCAGCTTCAGTAACTTGTTCAAAATTTCATCTCTTTTCCAAGCATCTTCCTATATATCGTTTGTAATACAAAATAATTAAAAAAATTCCATCATTATCAAAATTTCGGGTAAAATTCAGGCTCAAATTCTACTCACAAATACAAGCATAAAGATACTTGTGTGGCTAATATAATGCTATACAATTTCTTCAAATGAGAGATCTTTAGGCAGGTGAATATATCACAAACAATGAGAATGAAATAAAATCCAAAATTAAAAACGATAAATTAATCTGATTAGCAAATTGGGAAAATAGTTTGATAAAACAATATTTGAATACAAAACTGCTCCGTTGGGTAGCTATGACATATCTTTCCCTTTTTAAATCTAATGTTTTGTCTACATGTTTTATTTTGAAGATATGGCAACCTTTTAAACACAAAATGCGAGAACATTCTTTTGTACAGTATAAGTACTTTTTCACCAGTCGGTTTTTACAGCAGGATGAAATTTGCATTCTGATGCTGCACGAAATTGACATGGGATGCGCAATGACGTCAACCTGGTGTTTTCAGCAATCAGCTTTCAGAAGATGTTTTGATTGTCAAGCAGCAAAACATGGCTTATTGATTTATAAATACAACACGCGCTCATTAAGGATGCTCTTTCCAATTCCTCTAATTCTCAACGTTGATTTCTTGACACATGTCACACTCCTGCACTCTTTCTTTGCGGACTAAGATCAAAGATTTCACAGCATGCTACATTTGAGACATGATGTTGAAATCATTTAAAAGTGCTTTGCTGGCTGAATCATTTCTTAAATTTATCCAAGTTGAGTTTCCGTGCATCAATTTTTTCTCTTAACCGTCAATATACTCAAATATGTAGGCGAAATGATGACAAACAATAATGATTAAAGGTTTTGAGAAGGATATTGACGCTTTTGTCAACGTTAAATTTGGACCGCATGGTGTAATTTTCAAAATGAGCAGCCTAATTCGTTTGGATTTGAAAGGTTTTGAGAAGTTGACAAACCATCAGTCAACGAAGTAAAGTTGGTGCATTAGAAAACAACAAGATCATACGAAATGAGATCATTATTAGAGAATTATTTGGAATGACTGGAAAAGTAGAATACATCCTCTTGAAATTTTCATCAACCAGCAATTAAATATGATATGTAATGGAGACCTTACCACTTTTTTTTGACTTGCTTTTCCCCGACACTTTGACCATCTCCAATAGCTGCAAGTTGTGTCCCATTGTCTCCTTTCGTTTTTCAATAATTCCAAGTTTTTCTTGCCTATTGGAAGCGGAGAACAATTCCCGATATATATAAGCACTGTAATTACGAATAGATGTACTGCTACCATCTTTGGAAAGAAAATTCAATCAGTTTAGAAAGAGCTGAAGAAATAAAGAATTTCAAGATTTTTAGGACCACAAGATTTTCCTAAATAATTATAGCATGAAATCAGTGCGAATGATTCTGAAGCGAATGGAAAACTGCTAACATCAGCCCTAATTTATAGGTAAATTGTTGTGAGGCCAACTTAATTATTGATCAATACTGTTCGCATTAAGGCATAGGGACAGTGAGGAAAGCGGGAAACACAAGGCTCGTGCACCTGCACTCCAAAGAACTTTTTCTTAGGAAACTAAAATGAACAGCGGAAATAATAAAGAAATTAACGCGGTCAGTAAAAGAATTAATTTGTAAGAACGTTTATTTTCAAATATCTGGCCGCGTTAAGGTGGAAGAATCTAATTTGATTTAAGAATAACAGCACGTGTAACTACGCAATCTGTCCACGACAGAAATCCGAAGAAGACGGATATCTCAACTGTTTTTGATTAGCCAGTGATGATGCATGTTTAAAGAATTAAGAACAGTCCTTTATACACGGAAAACCTCTGAATAATAAGGTGCTGCTCAATTAATTTGCACTGTTTCCTGTCAAAAAGAGAACATGGACGTTAAATGGAAAATGAGCCAGGTCGTAGATATGAGAAATAAATTGATGAATAATTTCACAATTGAATGGGATTTTCTTTCAATCTGACATCTGAGTGAGCATCCTTCATCTCGAAACTTCCTTTAGCAGAAACGGAAGCAAAGCTTTGTCTTATTGTAAGCATGTGACACTGTCTACAATTTGTTACGCAATTTACCCAACACGCCTTCTTAATAAGCACTTATGAGTGCAGAGCTTCCTGGAACCTTAGTATCTCACAAGCCTTTATTTTTCCCAACTTTTGTAAACTCTGCCGATCAAAAATTACTAAGTCAATCAAAAATAAAAAGAGGCCTATTACAAGTGTGAACAGTCATTGTAATGGCCATTTTAAAAAATGTTTAATTCATTACTGAGAAGGAACAGAAGAAAAAAATGCCAAATTTCGAATATTCAATTCATGTGAATATTTTTCAACAAAACAAAACATATTTTTCATTAATAAAACAAAACCAAACTTTATAATTTTGTATCCAAACTAAAGTAATCTTGAGAAGGCAACTTTCATCTAGTTGTGTTAACTATTGTTTCCATAATGGCAGTTTACAAGTGACTTTAAAGAAATGGAAATCTACAAGAAATATGTTGCCATGCATGAAGCACGAAATCATTGGCAAATAATCATATTTCAAATCATTAAGTGGCCGATCTTTATAACTAGAATTGGCAAGAAATTTGTTTGGCTTGATTGAATGTGATTGATTGCTCCATTATTTCAAAGTTTTGTTTGCAAATGCCTCTTAATTTTCAACATATTTTATTAAAATAACTCTAATTCTCAATATCTATAAAATAAATATCATAAAAACATGATTGCAAATGCCTTTTTAATTTTCAAAATATTTTATAAGAATTTCTAAAATATGGTTATTTCATTATTTAACTTTTATAAAATATTCAATTTTTTCATAAAATATCTAAATATGTATGGATCTATAAAATAAATATAATAAAAACATGTTTGCAACTGCCTTTTTAATTTTCAAAATATTTTATTAGATTTTCTTAAAAATGATTATTTCTTTTTAACTTCTATAAAATATTCAATTTCTTCAAAAATTCTTAATATGTTCGGACCAATAAAATAAATGTAATAATTTTTTTTTAAACTGCAATGAATACTACAGTATGATTCATAAGACACCATGTAGGTGGAACAAAACAGTTTTCCAATTATGTTAACCCATAGCCCCCTGCAGGTGCCATATGGTGCAGTATAAATTAATGTAAATCAAAGAAATGCCTGGGGGCAACCATGTCAAGATTGGCAAAGTTAATCAGATAGCATCCACTGCAAGTTTACTTGTATCTATCTACCCCCATGCAACATGTGCTTCCAAAGTTATCTGTATATAAGTTCCAAATGGCACCAGGGGGCAATGAGTTAACAAAACAAAGATAGAACAAAACAAATTTTATCAGTAACAAAACATTTTATATTTTGGCATGAGTTCACCGTTTTTCTTTTTAAAACCTTGCAACAACCTTAATTTATACAACAGTTGGTCACTAAACTCAATATTTCATACTTTGCTATTGATCACATCCTCTCCTTTTTTTCAATAAATTACAGAACTTCTTCCTCATCATCTGGTGGCAATAGTTCCTTTAGCCTTTGATACTCCCTGTCAGATTCTTCCAAAATTACGATCTTCCGTCCCCAGGCATGCCCCCTGTGCATTACAAGCACAACCCTTTTGTCATCTTCACCTACTTCTGAACCACCAGCAGCTACATAATTTTCAGTCCAAACTTCATGTAAAATCTTAACATGAACACTTGCGAACATTATAATTTGGCCGGGTAATAACTGCAGAGCTTCTTCTTTGAAATTGTCATAACAAAGGATTTTCACAGTCATCCCTGATGCATTGTTCTCCAGATTTTCATTGGGCATGTGCATTTTGTCACCCATTGTGCAGTATGTTTGTGATCTTACTTTTGGAAAAGTGCCATCCCAACAAACGACTATTGCACAAGTGCGGTCTTGTGGGGAGGGATGAACTGCTACAACTTGAACGACCATATTAATTCGATCGGACGTCAAAGGAATATCAGAGATTCGAATGATCGCTGCATTTGGGTTAAGTAGTGATGAGTTCGATATCAAATCTTTCAACTCGTTCACTCTTCTATGATCAATCGGCGTGTGATTTTCATGTGAATACCTCACATCTCCCTTCGAGTACACAGCCCATGAAAAACCAGTGCTTGTTTTTCCCTGCAAAAATCCTTGATGAGATATCACCCGCATGCGATGAAATCGCACGATGTCACCTATTTTAAAATCTGGAAACTCGAATCCATTTTCATAGTAAAAAATGGAAGTGATGTGCGGGATTTCGTCCCTAGAACATGATTCATCCATCACCCACATACTTATGTATTTTACATGGTTTCTTGGAGTGTAATTTGGACCCTTGATGGAGCTGACGACGCCATATATATTATAGACATTTCCTTTTATGAGATCTCTTATCAAGGTGTAACGATAACCACGTGTACGTGAGCTTCTGCCCGCCATAATTCTGTAAACAAACTGAATACAATGTGTAATCTCCTGGCCCACTGATCACATTGCTTAGACCCCCTGCTGAGACCTCAGCAAAGCTGTGGAGGATTCTATCTCAGTTTCACATTCAGCCAAAGTTTCAATGTCCAAAGTCACTGATCAGTGGTCCAAAGTGTGCAATGAAAGAGGCTGTAAGGAGATGGCGCCTTATCAGGAACGACAGAGGCTATTTGTCCAAGCTGTGCTTAAATGATGGCAACGAGTAGTAATGCAAGAAGAAATAAAAAGCGCGCAGCATCAAATCTTACAGGGTTTAATTATCAACTGTACGAAATTGCCCAAGTGTTGAGAATACGGCCATTCCCGCCTAAAGATGATCAACATGGTTTTGTTCAGATCGGTAAGTGAATTATGAACTTTCAAGATTGATAATAACGAACCCATTGTCTGCTTGACGCTCGCTGTATTGCAATTTAGTCGGCATAAACCAGCCGCCACTCATATTACTTTAATGATTATTAAGGCTTGTAAGTTTTAAAGTCCTACTTTCTAACATCATTCGAATTGTTTTGAATGTTTCTTTCATGTAACAGACACCAAATCACCCTGCATTTATGACAGCTGCTTTCAGGAAACATCAGAAAGATGTCTTTTGGTACTTCTTTGCAGTAATGGTTAGTTGTGCTTTCCTTATTCAATAATAAAGAAAATTTCGTCTGCTAATGATTGCCCTATGAAATCTAGACAGAAAGGGCCTACCCAGCCATGCAGAGCATGACAATGGTGCACCCAAGCTAATTCTTAAATGCCAAAGGAAGTGCACCTGGGCGCCCCTCAGATTTTGAAATTTTGTATGTTTGTGCAATGTTACCCATAGTGTAGGTGGCACCCTGTGGTTATTGTACGGTTTTAGTGCACTTGCACCTGAGGTGTGGGACTGTTGGCGCTCCCAAGATCTTTTCAAGATCGGCCATACTCTGCAAACTGGCCTCCCAGTACAAAAAGTGACTTGTTTGCTCGTAATCCAATTATAAAGAGCAATCACATCATAAGAGTATCATATTTATTGATCATTTTTAGGATCCTTGCTAATGAGGTTACAAGAAAATGGAATTGAGCCTATTATTAAACAGTTTGAATGGTTTCAGGTTGTTGTTGCTTGAATTTTCTATTTTCTATAAAGCATTTTTGCTGATTGTTTTTTCTTTTTATCAGCTATTCAGATTCTGAGATGTGTTTTATTATAAAAGTATTTTACATTATTTCAATTAATGTTGTTGCTATGTTCTGCAAGTCATATCTTGCAACGTGATTCATTTATGCAGGTTCTTTAGTTATTTGATTGATTTTATCCATTAAGTTTTTTATTAATCATTTCAACTTTAGAATCCATCCAAAAGCGTCCAATGCTTTGCGATAGATCCAGTGCATGCTGCCTGGGTTATCGTTGCATCTTCAGACATGGCATTGTACCTTATACCTGCCCTTGCTGAGCTCAAGGTAATATTTTCATCAATTGATATTTATGTTTAGATATTTTCCTTTTTATACTCTTTATGAAGCAAGAAAGCATGGTCATGGATAAAGTAATATGAGGGTTGTTAATGTCAATGAACTTTAGTTTCATTAAATCTGACTTGTCTACTTGTGAAAAAGTTAATCGAGAGATTGTTAAGTTGATTATGATGATGTTTATGATCATAGTGATTTTTATAGCATGATTCAGTAATCATCAATGCTTGCTCTTCATGGTCAAGAACTAATCTAACAAAAATGGAATCAACCAAGCAAACTGGTAAGTTAAATTATAATTTCTCTCTTCCTTTCCCTTAAATCAATTCCCCTCCCTCCGCCTTCCCCTCCTCCGGAGGCCCTCTGCCTCCCCCACTTTTTAAAGGTGTGCAGCTAAATACTTACCTACAAATATTATCTTGTTTTGATTATGAAGGAAAAACAACAAGCATAGTCTGGTGGCATACATGTGATGACAGAAATGTTTGCATTGTTGGAACTGAGGTAAACAAATGAAATTTAATTTAAAATATGTTTTTTTTGTACACACTGCAAATAAAACTAGAAAGGATTTTTCAACCAAAGCCTCCTTAAAAGAAACTAAACTTTAAAAATGATTTTGATACTTCCTTAACACTGTCTAGTCCGTTATTGTGAATTTTGGTTTGTTCTTCTTAACACCATTTTTGTCTCTAGACCAAAATTCTGAACTTTTTAAACCTGAAGTATCATTATTGCCTGCTATTTGTTGTCTTTTAGCATGGAGAAATTGTGTTTGTTGATTTGGTATTGCGCCAACAAGTATATTGCATTTCAATAAAAGAAAAAATTACAAAACTTGAGCTTATGCAGGATCTAAGTGAACATACAACTTTTCTTTTTGTGAGTTTCTTGCGCTTCCTTTGATTTTTTTGGTCTCAGTCAAACTTCACTTTACACATGTATTGAAATAAACAATCTTTGGATTCATTCAGCACATTGCTGTTATTAACCATTAAGAAGATATATGGTCAATTCTGTATAACTTGTTTCCTACAATAGGTAATGTCTTTCCTGCCTCATTTCATTAGTGCATTAAAATTTTTCCATTCAACAATATGAAATAGCTTGGTTTTTTATATTATTTCTATATCATTTCAAAAATATGTAATCTTTCTTTGAATATCTACATAGATTGTAATGTAATATTTTTGTTTCTTTTCTTTGAAATCAAAGCTTAATCCCATAAAATGAGATATTTGCTACATTAAAATCTTGTCTTTCGTCAATTGAAAAAACTTTGCTCACTCCTGTTTATGGTTGTAAAATAGAGTAGTTTGTTTCAGCCCAACATCATTTGTTCAACTCAGAAAAGGTATAAAAATCATACTTTGCCTTGTTGCCATTTTGGTATTAAGTAATTGTTTTTATTCTGCTTCCCGATATGCTATCGTAATGTTGATTCGCTTTTTCATTTTAAAGATTCATACTGCTGCTGATGCAACATGGCAGTTACATTTAGAGTGGCCATCTTCAATGAGTACGATTGTATCACCATCAAGTTATACCTCAGCTTTTGATATGGGGTATGATATGGTTAATGAATGCGGTATGGATACCATTCTGGCTTACAGTAATGAGGATGGAAAAGAAGATTTACAATTGAATAAATATAAGGTATCAATGCATTATTGTACTGAATTTTGATCGACCGGATTTTAAGTATTCAAGCAAGCGATAAGATTACATTATTTTTTCACAAACAGAAATCTTAAAAATTTTATGAAATTTAGAGTTTCGTAACAATATTTACTATATATTAATGATTTTTAGGTTCCCAGGCAAGATTTTCAATTGTCTCTCCAGAGGTTCAAAGATCAGATTTTCATCGCAAGACATTCAACGAAACACCAAACTCTTGAGGTAATCAAAATGGCCATTTTACATTCACACTTTTTTTTTTATACGAGATATTTTTGTTTCACCGACGATCTTAACGAGTCTGCGTCTTGTGTATGACGTCAGCTTAACTCATTTTTCAAGCGACTTAAATTTGATCGCTGCATTTTATGTTAATTTTTAAACCCATGTTTCCTTTCGTTCGCAATTTCGTCTCATCAATATTTCATGTCAAGTTCATCATCACGAGAGCTGCTTTGTCTCAAGTTGAATTTTGACCATCTCCACGTTGGCTTTAGCCCATTTTTAGTTGCAATCTGTAATGAGCATCTATTTACATAAGTTGAAATTCTTTACAATGAAACTCCTTTATTTATTAGCATTGCATTTAGTGTGACTCATTTGTATATAACCTGTTTTTAGATTTTTAGTGATTACGAAAGATCTTTTGAATACGGCCCAGAGTACAGTTTCCAGCTGCCTCAAAGTACTAGAAGTGCTGTAATTACAGATAACCTCATTTTCGCCGTCACACGTAAAGAAAAACAAGTATGCACACCTTTCCTAGTTCTTCTTAATCCATCTAAAAATTCTCTTATGTAGTTTAGATGAAAATCTTCTCTGATGTTTCTTGCATTTCCACATCAATTTTTTATAAAAAAACACATATTGCCGGTAATCTAGCATTTGCGGAATTCTTTAGCTTACCCTCTCCAATAGAATTACTTCATTAAGGCTATTTATCTCTTAATTCTTCTTTCAATCTGCAATGCAAGGTAGCAAAATGCGATGTTCTGATGTCGAGTTAATAGCAGAGTGTTGAAGACTGAACAACTAAGATTTTAGTGAAATGAAAAGATGCAGAGAAAGTGGAGAATGTAGCGAGGATATGATAAGATGTAGTTCGAAATCAACGGTGAAAGTTTTAAATGATCTGTTAAAAGAGAAATGCAAATGAATGGTTTGCGCCATCGTTATTTCCATTTTCTTTCCAACAAAATTCTATAAGCGGGAACCAGCAGATTATATCAAAAGTAAGCTCAAGACTGTTATGTATTTATACTAATCCATGCTAAGTATCCATCCAAACTGAACTAAGAATCTTTTTAATTCAAAGCCCTGCTTCAGTATAATATCAAAAAGATTTGCTGGAACTGCTAATGCCGTACAGCCTATTAAGGTACGTCTTTACTTGATAAATAAACCCTCAGAATGTAATTTGATTTAAAGATTAAATTTAGTTACAATAATTATAATATTGAATTGAATTGAAGTTTGATGTGTGTCATTGTCTTTCGTAATTGAGATGAATTGCTTTAACAGGAATCAGATTAAGACTAATTGTATTAGAAGATTCCTGGTTTTTTTCTTATGGGAAAATGAAATTACTTTATGAGAGTTCTAGCTCTTTTAACGCAGCGAGGAATGAATTTTAGTGAAGGATAGTGCCTATCAAACATGTAACAAGAAATCTGTTTATCAGTAACAGAGTGCAAAAACAATTTTAAGAATTAATTCACTTTTTAGTCAAATGGAATTAGGAGTTGTTTACAGAATTGTTAAAAGGAATATCACATAAATAAACCAGGTATTCCAATGACCGTACAATAAATGATATAAATTTGCGTCAACAAATTCTATGAATACATCATTTAACTTCATCATTGCTTTTGTGATGTTTGGTAAATAGAGTTCAAAATTTTGATGATCATTATCTATGAGAGGTTTAAAAATGACAGCAATTGACTCATATTCAACCTTCTTTTAGTTCGTTTCGTTTTCTTTTAAAAAATATTAAAATGTATTTTTTATAGAAATCTGATGGATCATCATACAAAGCAGAGATTCAATACTTTCCATTGTCTCAATGTGAATTGGTCTTAGCGTTCTATTCTTCATCATTTAATCGTCCCAATCAATGGAAAACTCTTTTTCCCCATTCAACTGGGATGAAAGAACAAGTCAAATTGCCACTCTGTACCATTGTCACTGAAGGAGGAATTATGGAATGTCGACCAAGGTACCAGCTTCCATTCTGCTAAGAACCGATCCAAAGAGTGTTTTATGCTGATTTGATTGATTAGGGTGATACGTTAAATTGATTGAGTTTGATATTTCTGATTGCTGAAATGGCGTGTGAACATGTAGCTAATTTCCTATCATATCGAATCTTTAATACTGTTTTGCTTCACTAGTAAACTTTAACGAATTACACCTTGAAACAGTGTTCTAATTGTTTGCTATTAAAACACCAGGTTTTATGGGTAAAAATCTCTTTGTACATCGCTAGGTTATCACCAGAACACTATTTCACTGAACTTTGTCGCAATGCAGAGAGTGGAGCTGCGGAGGCGCTTGGTATAACACTCGATCTTAATGTTCATTACCTGTGCGAGGTTTGTTAAATGGGTATTTTCAGTCTTCCATTAATGTTATCAATCAGTAATGTTTATGCTGTATATTAATCTCTTGGAGTTTGCTTTGTTCAAATCAACTTTATTTTCTACTTAAAAGGGTATAACATTTGGATTATTTCCATGAAGGGCAGCTGCCATGCCCCAGCCAGTCAAATCTTTTTCTTTGCACTGATAAGAAATATGCCAGACAACTAATTTATTTACTTTATGCAAAGATGTAAACTTCTGATTTGAATCAAATTTTGCTAATATTCTTGGCTTTATCTCTTAATTACTGAGTTAATCTTGATCTCCTTATATTGTTTATGATATATATCTCCTAATGTCGCTTAATTTTTAAGTTGAAAGTGAAATATCTATTGTATGTAAGTTTGTACTTTATAACTTTACATTTACAAAAATATGGATTGCTTCAGATTGTATTGACAAATTTTTTAAATGATTTTTCACAGCTGGTAGCAGAACAGCGATTAAAAGAAGGTGATATACAAGCTGCTACAAAATTCTTCAATCTTTCTGAGGTGTGTCAATAATTTTTATTTGAGCGTCAAATCCTTAAAAAATCTTTATCTGCTTAAAGACCTCATCTACTTAATCAACTTTGTGTTATATGTTACCGCGCGGGCGCTCATTGCATTGGTAATTAAAACTCATATATTATTTTGCAAGTTTTTATTGTAAGTTCTTCATTTTTAATATTTTTAGTGCCCACCAATCAGACGAGCCAATAATCTTATCAAATATGCCTCTGTCACGGATGGACTCATTTACATAACAAAGGTCGGTATTCTTTGATCTATTTGCAATCAAGACATTTATTCTTCCATCGGTAAATACTCACAAGAAATTAGACATTTAAGCAGTACTTGGAGCTAAACGAAACTGTTCACAGCATTCAAATATATTTGCATTGCTTACACAGTTCGCGTAGGTCAATATTGATGTAAAACAGTGCAAACCTGCTTTACAACACGATTTTTATGATCTTAATCTGTTGTATTACCCGTTGCAAACCGCATAAAGTTTACGATTTGTTCTAAATGATGTACGCTTCTTTGTCAATGTATGACCATATATTCCTATACTGTTCATTGGATAACTCTTATATTGAATTGCTTTTTATTTCTCTTCAACCCCTTCAATTAATCACAATTCCTTTATTACGCACTTAAAAGTCATGTTGGTACCAACATCTTTTCATTCATTTACCTTGTAAATATTTTCATGTTTAATAAACGTGCTGCCTTTATTTTTGCTGTGAGTTGCTTCAACTCTTTTCCACCAAACTGATTACCCCTCCGCATGCGTAAGTGTTGATGACATATTATTGATATACCCCTATCTAGCGGCCGTATTATTGCACTCGTACGATGCAGTAGAATATTGTCAACTTTTTCATCAGTTACTCTAATTTTAGGCTCTCAAACATCCAGGGAATCTGTCCTCCAAAGATCGAAAGAAGTTGTCAGACATGGCTGTTGCGTGCTATACAGAACAGGTAATAAAAATCAAATTTTGGAAGACCTCATAGTTTAGATCAGGGAAGGGGTGACTAATTAAAGACGCCAGCCGATGGTATCAAATTGTGAAATGTGAGGTCACAACCCAAATTGTCTACTTCCATATGTCAAGATAAAAAACTGTTTGGTAACAGCACGGCAAATAGTATAGCACGTTATACAGCAATTTTCATTAAGCGGTCAATTCTGTGTTAAACGTACACTCTAATTAATTAATTCCATTACTGTCATCTTTAAGGTCCTTGAAAAGCAGAAGTCTGCCACTTTTCGAAAGACAGTCACGGAATCTTTTATGTACGTTCATTTTTTCTTATATTTATGTTTGTTACTAGAATCTATATACACATATATATATATAATATGGATGCAGTTGAATGTAAACATATACTTGCATTTACTAGATACAAATCAGTTTGAATTTGTAATTAAAACCAAAATATATATATATATAGAAAAATAATAGTTTTTTGTTAACAATAATGTTTTATTACAAGGTTGTTTCTACGCGATAATTTTGATTATGATGCAAACATAGCAATGACAATCCTTGCTGATCATGGTATGACGGACAAATTATTTGAAGTTGCAAAGGTAATTCTTATTCTAGTTCAAAAGAGTTATAATTTCTCAAATGAATGTTGCATCTAACCCATTTTGCATTTTACCAAAACATATCATGAAGTCTTTATCAAATGGAGACATGGTACATCAAATCTCATAGAATTGGATTCCAGATATTTTCATTTATATATTTTTAAACATTCATCTTTCTCCATCTTTCAATTAAATTCGATTCACTTTTTGTAACTTTTTGTAACTTTTTGCACTATTTTAGACTAAAGGCTTGATCAAAGAAGCCCTTGATTTGTGTGCATCACGTGGTTTGTATTACCTTTCAACCTCGATTCAAAACATGCTGCTTGATCGAGGTTATGGTGAAATCGTGTGCAAAACTGACAATGGGACATTTGTATCAATGATGAAGCCTGATGAAGCTGTGAAATTCCTCTTAATGCATGTAAGATTATCATGGACTAAAATACTTCTTTTACTAGTTTCACTACATTCTTCATCACGATCCTCATATTTTTTATCTCTTTTGTTTTGTGCTTAGAGTTAACTTGTGTTTTGATTCTGCTGCATACAGATCTCAGGTTGACGATGCTTTGCTATTTTATGGTGTTGCATCTTGATCTGTTAGTTGAATTGAGATGCCCACCACAACAGCTAATGCAACAGGCTTTGTGACAGCTCATTAAAGATGTTCACTTGCTTGCTTAATTGCCTCCTTGTTTATTTTCTTTCTTTCTTTCTTTCTTTCTTTCTTTCTTTCTTTCTTTCTTTCTTTCTTTCTTTCTTTCTTTCTTTCTTTCTTTCTTTCTTTCTTTCTTTCTTTCTTTCTTTCTTTCTTTCTTTCTTTCTTTCTTTCTTTCTTTCTTTCTTTCTTTCTTTCTTTCTTTCTTTCTTTCTTTCTTTCTTTCTTTCTTTCTTTCTTTCTTTCTTTCTGCTAGATTTTAAACATACGACAATTTGTTTTGTTTTTAGCCTGATGTGACAAAGTCATTCATTCGTCAGCTGGATTCAATTATAACAAAACTTGATGAAAATTCTTTACTGCTCATTGCAAGACTTTTTGATCCATCGCGTTCATTTATCAAACCATATTTAGATAAGGCTGAGGCTGCTGTTATCAAAAGGTTTTTCCATAATCTTTTATTTTGCCAATTTGCCTTTTATTGGCTAGTATTTTAATAAACATTTCTGTTATTCAGTCAATCAGTCATTCAACTTTTTCTAATGCATATCCTCGATGATTCTTTAATTTTTTGTATACATTTATTTGTTCATTTATCCATTTTCTCGTGCAGTTCATTGTTTAATAAATCAGTTGATTTTTTGCTCATTCACTTTCTTAGCTATTAATTAATTATTTGTTCCATATAAAGAAATATTCTAATGCAATGTAAATACAGATTCCTCTTTTAAAATACCTAGGTCAACTGTCTTTGTCTTTAATTCAATTTTCATTCCAAGTTGGTCTTTGATTGTAAAGTTATTGAATAAAACAATTTAAGAAAGGGGCTGAGCCACGTAAATGCAAATCGTAATAGTTTCGCGGTCTTACAAATTACAATAGATATAAACTTGTTAATTTCCAACTAGTCCAAAACATTTCCAGAATAAAATTGGTTCTTTTGAAGAGTTTTACATGTATTAAGACAAGTGACCTTTCACAAAATATAATTAATTAAATTACAATTCTCAATTGCTTGATCAGTTGCGCAAAAACAGTTGACTAATCTTCGGTGACAAGATTTTGTTCTATAACACGTGTGGGCTAGCCATCTGCGGTAGCTTTTATCGTTTCAGCAACCTTATGTTCGCAAAGAGTTAAGAATTGAAGACGAGTACCGCTCTGTAACCATTTGGCAAGCTCATAAGCATTCGCAATATGAAAATATTTAGTTTGGGAAATAAAATTATTTACAATTTAGAAGCTTTGATATTTAATTATGATTAAGTCCGGGGGTTATACTGTAGCATGCTCAGAATTTAGCATCACATTTTTTGATTTTAGGAGTCCCTCCACAGTTTCACTGACATCATCATCGAGCTCCGAATCTCTGACGGTATTGGTTATGATAATTACTTCCTACATGGTTTATATTTGATAATGTGCACTACATTGCGGCAATGAATGGTTAAAGCAAAGCTCCTTCGTGGCGTTATGTTTGCTCAAACTATTTTAGGCATCATTTTTGTGATCTTACATGTAATTCTAAAACTTAAATGAGACGTCAAAATATGTGCCAAGGTATTTGTACGTTGGATTTTAACTCCGAATAAGTGAATTGGTGTTTTTTTTATTACCGTAGGAACTTGCTGATATCCCAACACTTAAAGAAATATTCGAGTTCTTTTTGAAAACCATCATAATTCTGAACGCAAAGCGAGCTCCATTAACCAGAAATCCAGAAAGGTAATGCGTTTTTCTTCTCGGTTTTTTATAGTAGCATGAGCTGACTTTTTGTAATTAAAGATCCTTCCCATCTAACATAACACGTAACGAAAATGGACGCTAACTTACTTGCCAAACAACGTTGAAATGATTGTTAGTATTGCTATTTGGTTTTGTACATTTTAAATGTCATCCTTTGTCACTATTGAGAATTTGTTTTACTGACAATTCTTTGACAAATGCGAGAAAAGACTAGGGGTACATTCTCTTATGCAGACTTTGTTAGCAAAAACATTTATCCATTTACAGATATAAAATTGGACATCACAGTTCATCCTCTTTGCGACGAGGACGAACAGTATGTATTACCATGTCATTTGCGTTTATTCATTTTGTTCCATGTTCTGTTGGTTTGATCATTCAGAGTCTGTCGTGAAACCAGAGCCTCTTTTTAATTATCCAGAGCCTCTTTTTCACTGTCAAGCATTCAAGCTATCAAGATGATAAAGTTTATGAGGAAAGTTAACTTGATTTCTGAAACATCAGAAAGTTTTAGTTGATTAAAAACTTTCCACTTCTTATTGTGGTTTATATATTCTGTATTTTCTTTTATTTCATTTAGTATGTTTGTTTAATTGTGATATCATCATATGTACTATTTACTTTCCTATGCTTTATCTTATTTTTTACATCTTAAAGTTATCTCACGAGATATTCAATGATGATTCTTTTCAGATAAGTTCACGAAGTTTTGATTTTGATTCTGAGATCGAACCAAGAACTTTAAATTGCGGAAGAAATCATATTGCTCACGTTTCGAATGATAATGATGTTTACACGTGGGGTAGATCAAGCCATGGAAGGTACGACCAGTTCATTGCTTCTAAACCTTTTGCCCCTTTTTTATATATTATTGGAATTTGATGATACCTCTCCTAATTCTAATCATCAGCGTTTTCATGACGCTCTCTGTCGCATAAATGTTTTCTGTTTCCATCTTTGCAGATTAGGGCATGGTGACATCATTGAAGAAAAGGGAATTTCAGTTCCATTCAGAGTTGAAGGCCTGCATATGCATGGGTAATTGATTTTGTGTTTTGTCTCCCATTATCCTTATGTTAATAAACGTTACTTTCCAAAAATGTTTTTCTTAGGTAATTTGATATGCTTAGCAGAAAAATCATTTTTTTGAATATTTGATTAAATATCATTTTGTGGAGCCTATCACTAGACTTAATATATAATATATCTGATCATTTTCAAGTTTATCTTACTCCAAACTTTTAATGCATTATTATTATTGTCTTTTTTAGCCTTCAGGTGATTTCGGTTGCCTGTGGCGCAGCTCACACAATAGCTGTTTGCAGGGAAGGTGTACGTACTTTCAGTTGATTTTTAAATCCATTTTTTCCGTTGAACTTTCTGCTTAATCCTATGTTCCTCATTTACTTAAAATTACGCTCGCTTTTCTTTAACATTAATCCGAACCCCTTGTACCAGCTTTAACAACAGTGAGCACAATTTTCACAGTAAATTATCCTCTTTTCGATTCGCATTGATATTTATCTTCCTTTTTACCGTGCATATGAATTAAGTCAATGACCTTTTTCTCATCTTATAGGTTTACTCCTGGGGTCTCAATAACCTTGGTCAGGTAGGTCATCAAAACTAATGATAAAAATATTCAACACAGCACATGTTCATTATGTAATGAAATCTCATTTTCATCGTTACAAATTTTACATGTTTTCCCCCCGTGAAAAAGCTGCAAAGTTAATTGATATTGTTTGCATTTCAAAATTTCAGCTGTTTTGTCAGAAAATCTCCTTTGCCGCAGCCCCATACCATAGCACATATTCTTTCTCGTCTAATCTATATTTGTACAATTAGGATTCTCTTACAGCGAATCTTTGAGTTTAACCATTTATTAGCTGTCTCCTTCCATCTTAATTTACTTTTATCCCGTTTTTAGCTTGGCGTTGGCGACTCACGACGTAGAAGCAGGCCTTGTCTTATTTCCCAATTAACCCCAAAGAATGTTGTTGCTGTTGCCGCCGGGCATTACCATACCCTTGCGATTGATGGTGATCATAAAGTATGGGCATGGGGTTGGGGTATTCATGGCCAATTGGGAGTTAAGTGCGCTGAGAATTTCAAGATACCAGTCAATGTTGCATTGCTGAATTCACAAAAAGCTGTCCAGGTTGCAGCTGGGCATGCGCACAGTGTTGTTCTGTCTTCAAAGGTTTGTGGTTTAAAACTCTGAAGAGCCATTCCATTGTAAGAGTTGTGCAATGCACGTTAACTCAAATGTATTCAACTAAACTCAATTGAACCCAGCTGAGCTCGATTTAACTTCAAATGCAACTAATCGTTTTTAAAATCTTTTTGTGATAACAACTTGCTAAGATCATCAGTGTCAACTACCATAGTAGAAATTTAACCGTCCTCTTTTGAGAAAATCAACATTTTTATGATAAACATTGTTAAAAGGCTAGTTAGTGTCGTTGCAAATGTCACGGTAAATATGTAAAACTACCAGTAATTCAATGAAGTATTAGCCTTTTTTCATTGCAAATTTGTCCTATACGTAGAAGCATTTTAGTAGGTACAGCATTTTAGTAGTACTCTCTAAATACCAATGTGATTTATGATAATTTGTCTTTCTTCATTTCGCTTGTTTTATTTTGTAGGGTTATGTCTTCACATTCGGTGCAGGTACTGTTTCTTTCTTAGATTTAATCTTTCCTATCTTCATGTGTTCAGAATTGCGTTATAAGTGGACATGTCACTTCCTAACTTACATATTTACGAGATTCTACATTGTAATGGTTTACAGTACATAGCAGTTTTTCCTTTTGCATATGTTTCCCTAATCATTTCCTTAAATGATGTTAATGATAACACGTTCATTTCTGCAAACCTTGTACATGTAAACATTTAACTTATTTTCAGGTCTGTATGGTCAGTTGGGAATAGGTGTAAATACAAAAATGTCAACACCGAAAATTGTAAAAACTCTTATTGATGAGTCGATTTATTACATTGCATGTGGAGCTTTCGAAACAGTAGGATATTTATACTTTTATCCAAATTTTTTTTTTGTTTTATTTGATATCCAATTTTGTTTTATATTGTTGTCATTTTCTCTGAAAAGTGTGTATTCAATTTTTGACAGGAATTTTATGTAGTTTAAGATACTGCAAATATTTATCAGAAATGATTCTTCAAATTGCAATTCAATTTAAATCTTTTGGTATTTAAAACGACAGCCCACGAGTGGCACAAAGGAGAAATTAATCGTTTAATTTTTAATACTTTGCTTTCGTTCTTACGCTTTGAATAATCACTTGGTATTACGTTTTGAGATGAAATGTGAAAATCTTTTTGTTAGATTGCATTATCAGAAGATCAGAATATTTACTGTTGGGGAAGAAATTACAAACAATTTCATATTTGTGCTGTATGTATCAACACAGTTATTAAAACTTAACCTGCTTGCTTCTATTCACATGGATGTAAATGTCGATATTATTACAAATGTATTAATTAAAAAGAAGTGCAGATGATGATTTTCAATTTTGAAGGTGATGCATGGAAGATGATAATGTTCGCCAAATTCAAAATGCAGCTGAGAAACTATGCAGATTTCTTAAACAATTTTGAACCTATTTTAGAAAGCTGAAAGTGCATCAAGTGGACGACACATAGCAAACACGGTAGCAGTTGATTTGAGCCACAAATACTATCCAGAGGAATTACCATTTCGCCTTCCAGAACCAATTGCACAAGTAAGATCATTAATTGAAATATTTGCGATTTGCAAAAGCGAAAAAATTCAGCAAAACGTTTGCATAGCTTCGTTTGTGTCCAACACGCCTACGAGTGCAAATTTTATATATTTTATCATGTTAGGATTTTTATTGGAAGGAATACTTACTTATTTAAATATATGGTTTGTTATGATTTTTATTGAAACTCTGTTTTACGATGAGGTATTACAATGCTTGTTTTGACAAGTAATGATTAAAGGATGCTGTCAACAATGAAAATTAAATATCATTCTTACAAGGAAACAAACTGACTGCAGAGAGGTTTTGTTTTCTGTACTTTTAGTTTGTTATTTATCGTATGTTTTTGTTTTTAAATGATTTGATTTTTTTAGTTAAGTGTTGGAAACTGGCATTATGTTGTACTGACAAGGGTTGGACAAGTATACACATGGGGATGCAATGATTGTGGACAACTTGGGCATTACAACAAAACAGATCAGGTTTTTTGTTTATTGTTTTACTGGTTTTTATCTGATTAATATTTGCAACTCTTGCCATCTTGAGGGATCCCTTGTTTTTATACCTGTTCCCTCATTTTCATTGCAGAGCACACCGAGGTTGGTCAAAGCGTTGTCAAGGAGATTCATAACCTCGGTTGCAGCTGGTTCTGAGTTCACAGTTTGCGTCGACGCAGAGGGGCAGGTTTTTGCGTGGGGGAAGGCCGACGGAGGACAGGTATTTTGATGAAGAATTTCATTTCACACTTCCTAATTACTCAGCGTTCAATGGATATCTGCTTGCATTGCAATTGTTGCCCATAATTTGCAAACAAATTGAATAAATTTCCCAAAAGCAAGGGTTAATATAATACCCTTGGTAATTGAATGAAAACTATAATGAATATTACTGGTAATAACAATTTTTATGATTTCTTTGGTAATTGTCAGCACCCACTGCTACGAAACAGAATCAATCTTCAAAATCAGATCTTTTATTTTGAAATGTTCTCAATTTCGGTGAGAAGGAAACAATTTGGAATTTTCAACCGCTAGAATTGAATTTAAAAATTCATGATTAAAATTGATACTTTTAGCTTGGCATTGACGTTGGCAGTCGGAAAGATTCCACGACAACAAATTTGAAAAAAACAGCGTTGACAATTTTGTCCCCAACGGC
This sequence comes from Catostylus mosaicus, assembly GCA_964019065.1. Classification (NCBI taxonomy): domain Eukaryota; kingdom Metazoa; phylum Cnidaria; class Scyphozoa; order Rhizostomeae; family Catostylidae; genus Catostylus; species Catostylus mosaicus. Next base: position 5,943,569 of record OZ025202.1, read on the forward strand.
TGTTCCTGGCCTACCACCACCATCAGAAACGTTGGATGAAAGCGATACATTAGCAGGGGTAAGGCTGATGTATGAAGATAGTAAAAGACCATTTATATCATAGCCAATCAGAACAGTGCACTTGAAACAATGATACAACAATGATATGCATAATAAAAAGGCCGAAACACATAAACAATTTGTATCAAATGATTAATTAAATGTCTTGATAATTCATTGGCATCAAATGATTCTTCAAACTTAATTCTTGATCATTATCATTATCTCTGAAAATATCCCAATTACTTGAAGAAGGGCCAAGAAGCTTTAGATAAAACTAAGGAAGTTTTTCTCATTTTCATAACCTGTTTGATGAGCTTCTTAACTTGACAAAATATTTTTTTAAATTTCAGATTGTGAGCAACAAACGTGATGCTACGTTTGTCGTTGATTCTGAATTTCCCGATTTTTCATCTATTGGTGAGCAGTTTGAAATTATCAATGTTTTAAATTCCGATTGCATTTTGCGCATAAAACCATTCATTTAAAAATAAGCAATACCTATGACGACTTTCCATAACTTGTATTTCATTTCTTGTAGGTCACAGGGCTGAGGCCTACGCACCAGAAAGTGTTTTAGCAGCTTTACAAAGACTTTATGGATCGTATGACCCGCATAAAATCATACAGTAAGTCGTTTTCGTTTTAATCTTGCATTCATCAAAACTTCCGTCTTGACTGGGTGTTTAATACTATCTAAAATCGCGTTTATGGACATATTAACCATCAAGGAAGGCAATGCTAAACAATTTATTCGTTAAAAACCTGCTTCTGCTGTTCCATATCTACGTCACCATCCTAATCTTTGCGCGTTTAAGGATTTTTTTATTTTTTTTACGTTTTCTGACGGTTTCTCTGATTTCGACCATTTTTTAGGATCAGCTGTCACCTTGGACAGTTTTATGCCGCCTCGTTCTGCTGTGAATTGCAACAGAGATGGGATAAGGTCAGGCGTTAGTTTTGAAATTTGATCATCTTATATACATATTTTTCTACAAACAGGATTGGATATATTTTTTAATGTACGGCAAAAGCCTTTTCTTGCACAATTAGAAACTGCAATATATGTGCCAGATTTTTATTTCCAATTGATTTGGTAATATTTGAGTAATTATCTTTATTTTGATGACGATTTTTTATTCTCACGAATTTAATTGAAGTCTAAAAATGCCATACTTTCAACTTCAAATGTTTTAGAAAACAAGTTTCCTGTATTTTATGCTTTACCTCTGTTTATAGAAGCAAAGGTCATGAATCACAGAGCATGAAAGTAAAGGTCATAAATGCAATAGAGATTAATGTTCCAGGTTCCTTTTGCAGGCATTGCAGCATGGCGTTCAATCATGGAAAGAAATTCTTAAAAATGTCAAAGGAAATGAAAATAATTTGAAGAGCAGTATAATAATCCTAGTTGAGAATATTTTAACGTACGTTTTCCTTTTTTAAACAGATTTATTTTCATTTATTTTTGTAAATCTTATAATTTATTTTTATTGCATTGTTTTGAAGGTTTCTCTTAAATTGAGACTTAATTTTGCTCTTTAATGTTCAAAATAAACACAATTCAAAAAAGTAATTTTCCACTTTTAGATAAATGATTTGAGAAACCTAGTCTCTGTTTCTGTTTATTGCATTTTTTGTACTTTTAGCATTTTTTGTATTTTTTGTCTCTATTTTTTTTGATAATCAATTTTTATTTGATACAGTAATTTGTTTTATTCCAAAGAGCTGTGGAAAACCTTGCCTGCGATGAAATCGAAATTAATAATCAGACGACGCCGATAGTCTCATTCATCCTTGAGGTAATTAATTTTCAATATTGTGTTTGATGTTTAAATTTCAATCCTTTCATAATTATTTTTCTTTGCAGGAAATTGTATTGAGTTTTAATTAGATTTTTATTTTTTTTTGAAATTACAATTTGCTTTGAAGATTCAGCAATTATTTGAATGATCAACTTAATTGTAAGAAAATTCCTTGGATGATTCTGATAATTGATTGATTGATTGACTGATTGATTGATTGATTGATTAATTGATTGATGCAATCATTGAATCACTCATTCATTCATTACTTGTTTAATTCGTGAAATAGTTGCTTTGCTTGATTTATTTTGCCATTTGTTTCACTCACTAATTTGGAATTATTTCTTTTGGTCTAATCATTGCATATGTTAAGCCTTTTTTCCATTATTTATTCTATCATCAATTTACTCAATATGCTATTTTTTCAGCTATTTCAGGTCTGCGATAACTATTTGATTCCATTAAAAGACATTGAGCACTGTTTCCTCAAAAGAAAATCTTTCATTTCTCCGTTTTTGGCCATCGCCTTATTCAGGTAACAACCTCGGTTTTTTTCTACAAAAATTCAATTAATAATTTCACGATTCATGGTTTTCAGTACCAATTGTAAAGCACTGAATTTCTTTACTATCAAAATTGCTAATGCCTTTACCACTGCCTATTTAAATTTATATGCCTTGTGTTTGATGTTAGTGATTTAGCATTTTTAAAGAGAAAATATTATTCAACAATGCTTTTTTTTTTGCAGTGACAAAATCGACCTGAAACTGCTACCATTTCCTGTGCAAGTAGTCCTGTCTTCAAAAAAGATTCCCCAAAGCGTCAAAACGCAGCTAAGTAGCAATTTTTTAAACAATCTTATTTCATGCATTTCCGAACAAATTTATGAAGGCAGCCAAGAATATAGTTTTCTGTCAAGTGAAAAGGAGGCTGGTGCAAACGAAGAGGAGGCTAGCATGATGAAAACGCAATTAGACGATGACGTCACATCAGAGAAATTCGATAAACAGCTCAAGCAAACAATGGAGAACAAATTAAAATTTCAAAAGCATCGAAGTTGCATTTTCCTTTCCAGTGTTACTGCTGCAACAGTATCAGCAGCCTCATCAGCAATACGAGGCATATCGCCAAGGCAACAAGATATAAGTGGTCGATCCCACAATGCACCAGATTCAGTTGTGTTTACATGCAATCATAACTTTCCAAAGTACTATATAGAAGACATCATTTTACCAGAATTCAAGCAGAGAATCCAAGGACTTCCAAAACCTTTACCCGAAACCGCAGATATGCTCTGCCACTACTACACGCAGACAAATGCGCTCATACCCGCAGCTTGCCCGTGCTGTGTTTATAACAATTTGCGACAAGAACAACTTCACTTGTTGCAAGAAGCTGGCGGCGAACTAAGCTTGAATAAATCGACATTTTGGGACATTTAAAATTTTTTTTCTGAAGTTCTTTTGAATTCAGACATATTTTATAAATGTAAAATTGAAATTTTGAAAGTGACTGTTTGCTACGTTAAATGTAATATTGATATAATAAAATTATTTTTGTTGGGGAATAATTTGTTGCTATTTGATTTAAAGTTCATAAAAAATCTATTCTATAAATTCTATTAATCTTTGAGGCAATTAAGATAAAGTTAAGTGCAATGGGTATTAATTCTTTTATTCACTTTTGTAATGTCATTAAATCAATCTTTATAAAAATGTTGCAGTTGTGTTGAAAATAAATTTATTCTTCTATGTTTCTTTAACTTCATCATCAATTCTTTTAATCTTACAGCGATAATCTGCTTTCATTTTTAATTGTTGCATGATAGGCCAGACCAATAAAAAACACATTTTGATTTTTTATTACTTTCATTGTTTTCTTGTAACATTTTAGAGCCTTGCTTTATTCAATTCCACATTTGAATATCGTCATTATACATGATGGTTTAAATTTAACATTTTACGAGACATTATGTGTTTACATTTATTTCATGGTTTTCTTTCAATTTATGGTATTAGGTCTTTAATATTTCCTCCATTTTCCAAAACTTTTTCCATTTCTACGAGCAGTTTTACTCCATCAACAACATTCTGCACGAGCTGCACTTCTGAGAAGCCTATGCGATCTGCATTTGATATATCAAATATTCCACCTTCGGCTGCTGTATCAACTCCTCCCGTGCCTCGCTTTTGCAGCCTTAGTTTACCTGTCAATGAAATAACACCAAAAATCAGCGAATCATATAATCAAAAAAGATTTTAATACAAATATATGATACAAAGATAGACTTTTAATTAATTTTCAGGTTGAATGTAATTTCCTTGTCTTATCTCGAAGGTTTTAAGTTTTGAAATTGCTTAATCACTGCAGTTGTGTTCTTCATTTTATCGCTCAGTTTTTCTGTTTCTCATTTTATTGAAGAAAATTCAAGAAAGGTCTTAATTCATTTTTTCAGATGTCTGCGAAGATCATCATAGAAACAAATAAAAAACAAAGAAACTCACTCATCGTCTTCTTGATTCTCCATGTGCGAAAGAGAAAAGATTTTGCAAAGGTTCGAATTTTTGTGATTATTGCAATTCTGACTGGCTAGGATCAATTTTTACTCGTTCTTGTCAGCAATCATTCATTAAACTACCTTTGAAGTCCATATGATTAGCAATTATTTTATTCTCAGTTTAACCAGCATATAAATATTAGTAAAGAAATGCTTCATCATAACTTACCCAAGATTTCATCAAATCTATCGTCTTTTGATAAATTGGGTAATTTTACATGAACCCCTGCTCTGATACCGGTTCCAAGATTTGATGGGCATGTCAAAATGAATCCCAAATGCTCATTCCACATAAATTCATTTCCACTTTCTTTCATTTTCATCTCAAATTTTGCCAGCCCTTCACAGAATCGGTCAAAGACTGTTTTCATGTTGCCACCTTTCTCCATTGATATCACTCGAATGTGATCTTCTTCATTTACCCATATAAGGAAATTTTTTGAATGGTTATGCCATATTCCTCTCGCATCCGGCCAATCACGTGCCATCCCAGCACACGTGAGAAGGGGGGAAACTGGTTTATCAAACAGGAAATGATCATTTATAAGTTGATCTTGTTCGTCTTCTGTCATTCCACTCAAAGGATAATATTTCCCTAAAAGATGATTTTCCAGCCAACTATTATCATGATAAACATAAATAGATTTGTAATCAAACGGAAGAAAGAACTGCATCAGTATTTAATTGCTTAATTTTTTCAAATTAATGCAAATAAATGCATTTTTAATATTACAAAACAGTGCATCTTTTGCTTCATGCTTTTTATTATTTCTTTTTATTATTAATGGGGCGTAATCGTGACATTAAGGATCTAGCTCAATCATCAAGAAATCAAGGAGTGAAAATGTTCAACCTATTTAGCATTCATAGTTTACCTTCAAATTCTCCATCAAATGAATTCAAAACATTTGAAACAACAGCCTCCACTTGTCTTCGCTCCGCACGTGTGCAGTGTGGCGGTAAGCAGATACCTCGAATGCTACGACCTGTTCGAACACGACACGACAACACGTAATTCGAATCCAAATCGTTTCCGCCAATCAATTTGTTGTTGTCCAAATCAGTCACGTGTTTGGCCTCTTTTCCGTAGCCTCCATGTCGCCCATCGATGACTGAATCGAAGAACTCTGAAAACACGTTGTATGTTTCTTCATCTCCCGCCACGCATCCGACTGTCATTATGAAAGGGTGCCCGGGGTTGTCCACTCCTGTTTGGATTGCTTTATCAAATGTAAATCCATTTGGCGTTTTCAGTTTACTTAACCGTTCATACATTTCTTTAGTCAGGATTTTACTGGTCCAATTGTTGTGTTTCTCGAAATCTGGAAAATTGTCCTGAAAATTAAAAGCGATTATTTTCGTTTTATATAAACTGCTGAATAATGCAGCTTAATTTGAAACATACTTTGAGATTTCAGTTCCAATCGATGGATCATTGATTGCACCAAACGCAAAGTTTTCGAGTAATATAAAATGAATGATATGAAATATGCAAATGGATTTTTGAAATAACTTACAGTAGCAATTGTTCCAACTTCAGGTTGCTTTTTATCCTTGCTTTTTTCCTTTGTTCTTTTTCCTTTTTCATCTTTCTCTAACTTCTTTTCAGTGTCTACCAGCTCTTTCACGCCATTTATGACTTGTTGTATCAACTCAACTTCTGAATACCCCAATCTGTCTGAATTTGAAATATCGAATACACCTCCAACCGATGCTGTATCCACTCCACCTGTACCTCGTTTTTGCAGTCTATGCTTTGCAAGTATTTCATCGAAAAGAGGCTGTTGACTGAGCAGTGGTAGTTTCACATGCACGCCAGCACGCATGCCTGTACCTAGGTTAGAAGGACATGTCAAGATGTATCCAATCTTTTCATTCCACATGAATTCATAACCATCTTCTTTGATGATGTTTTCAAACTTTTTTAATGCTGTGCAAAATCTTGTGAACACTTCTTTCATGTTGCCTCCCTTCTGCATTGAAATCACTCTTGTGTGATCTTCCTCATTTACCCATATAAGGAAGTTCTTTTTGTTGTTGTAAAATATACCACGTGCATCCGGCCAATCACGTGCCATTTTTGCTGATGTAAGAAGAGGTGAAACTGGCTTGTCAAATAAGAAGTGGTCGTTGATGAGTTTCTCTTGTTCCAATTCGCTCATTCCATTCAATGGGAAATATTTACCTTTCAAATTCCCACCTAATTTAGAAACTGCTTTGGTTACAATTGCTTCAACCTTACGCCTTTCTGCTCTTGTACAAAATGGCGGCAAGCACAGGCCACGGATGGATCTTCCAGTTCTAACTCTGCACGAAAGAACGTATTTGGAATCCAAATCATCTCCACCAATCACCTTTTCTGGATCCAGATTAGTCACGTGCCCATTTTGGATTTGAAATCCTTGATGACGTAATTCTATGATGGGGTTGAAAAAATCGGCGAAAACGGAATACGATTCTTCGTCGCCTGCGACACATCCGACTATTTTTATGAACGGATGACCTGGATTATCAACTCCAGTTTGTATCACATCATCTAATGTGTATCCTGATGGGGTTTTTAAATTGCATAATTTTGCATACATTTCTTTTGTTAGTACCTGAAAGATGAAGAAGCCAGTCAGAATGACGTGGACGAAACCTTTGGACTTTGAAGGAATAGAATAGACAAAGGAATTGACACAAAGTGTCGAAATAGTTTGGAAAAGGAGATGAAATCAAGGTATATCAAATATTTTACCTCTGCAAGCAAATTGTTGTGCTTTGATAAATCAGGAAATCCATTAACTGGATCAACACGCTGGACAATTTCATATTCTTTCTTCTTTATATATGCCGTAGTCTCGTTCATCATTTTGTCAATGTTTGTTTTGTTTTCCAAAGCTTTTTCCAGCTCGACCAAGGACTGAATTCCGTTGATAAGATTTTGAATCAGTTCCACCTTTAATAAAATAAAGTTGTGAGAATGGTAAAGTATTGTTTTAACACTTCAACCTGGGCTAACATTGCTAGGACATTTCATGCGCTTGTATTTAGGAACACCAACAAGGACATCCCTTAAAGAATATATTAGAAAAGTACAACGGACACAAGGAAGACCAAAGACGACCTGGATGCAGACAGTAAGGCAAGATTAGGCCAGCATCGGAATTAATCTAGATCTCTCAAAAGAAGCACAAACATTGAAAAGATTATCTGAACTGGCACAAGATTAAAAGAACTGGCGTGGCATTGTGAGATGCGTCGTGCAATATCAACTGCGTGTGACGTATTAGTATTTAGCAGTGTAGTTCTTTCACCAGGCAGTCTGCTTGGTTGAAATTATAGTGGATATGATAACAATAAAATCAGCAAGCAAATAACAATGTATAATGAAAGATTCATATCGGGCAACAAGAAGACAAAAGTGTCATTCACAAAAGGTTTGAGCAAAATTAGTATATAATACACAGTGGCGTAGCTTGGGTTATTTCTTTAGGAAAGGGCAAAGATTTGTATAAGACAGGGAAGATTTGTGGCACGAGTTTCTCACCTCAGAGTGTCCCAATCGATCTTCATTTGATATATCACAAAGTCCATCAGTTGAAGACGTGTCTTCTCCGTTGTTACTTGTCTTTTGTAATCTGAGATTCTCAAGCAAGCCCTCAAACCCGTTGCGTTTACTTAACAATGGTAGTTTGATCAGCACACTTGCCCGTAAACATGTCCCAAGATTTTTAGGACACGTCACAAGATAACCGAAATGCTGATTCCACATGAAACTGTGTCCATTTGAGTTCAATGCTTGTTCAAATAGATTCAGATAATTGCAAAATCGCGTGAAAACTTGTTTCATATTGGCACCCTTTTCCATTACAACAATTCGACTATGGTCTTCTTCATTTACCCAGATTACCACATTTTCATCATCGTTTTTCCATATACCACGTGCATCTGGCCAGTCACGTGACATTCGGGATGACGAAATGAGCGTTGAAGTTGTTTCATCAAAAAGCATGAAATCTTTTACGATTTGCTGTTGCTCCTCAAATGTCATCTTCGTCAATGAATGGTATTGGCCTGGTAGATAGATAATCATTTCGTTTAGTGTTTAGGTTTAGCTGCAATGATACGAGCTTATATGACTTTTATTGAAAGAATCTGTTGTATAATTTACCACTATTAGTCAATATAACTGAGTATTATACAGGTCTGTCCAGGTTGCTAGATTTTATTAGATGGTGTAATTTTTACCTTTAAGTTTGCCAGTAAACGTATTTGTAGCTGCAACAACTGCTTTCTCCACTGCCCTTCTTTCAGCGCGTGTACAAAATGGAGGAAGGCAATATCCTTTAATGCTTCGGCCTGTTCTAATGCGACATGAAATCACATATTTATCATCCAAATCATCTCCACCAATCAAATTATCAGGATTCAAATCGGTCGTGTGGGTATCAAATTTTCGGTATCCTCCATGTTGAAGTTCCGCGATTCGATCGAAAAGTTCGGCAAATAATTCGTACGTTTCCTGAAATTTTAACAGTTGAAACAGTAATAGATTAAAATATTGACAGATTGGTTAAGTATTTGCTGTGCTGATTAAACGTATACAATGAATAAAAGTACACAAAATTTGATTCCTGGAAAAAGAAACTGAATTGTTCCTAAATTGAAATAATAATAATAATAATATCATATTTATACAGGTTAAACTTGTTCAGCAACAATGTGCTGTTATCAATCAAGGACCTGTTTAAAACCTATATAAATTACAAGAGAAAAATAGGAATATACAACAAGATAAAATGTTAAAAGTCAAAGTTAAAGTTTTTACAGAACGTCTTAAATCGCAAGATTGAAGTTTCAGTCGAAGTTTCAAAACTAAAGGTACAATCCATGATAATGGTTTAAGAATATGCATTTATTCTGAATCGCTCAAAGCCTATTGCACTGTTTTGATATTCTAGTATTAGCTGATTGTTTTGCTCAAAAATTATAGTTTTAAAATATTTTCATATCCTTTTCACGCTGGAAATTACAACCACAAATGGAAAGAGACATTAGATACGCAAATGGCCACCTTAATTTGTGTTCTTCATGCAGTATTTTTCTTGAGCTATAATTTTCAAATCGTGCATCGCTTTAATGAAAGTTTTATTCATTTTGCAGGTAAAAAAGTATAAAAAATATCCTACCTCATCTCCAGCCACGCAGCCTGCTGTCATAAAATTTGGATGTCCATGGTTATCCACTCCAGTTTGGATAGCATGGTCAAGTGTGTATCCATTTGATGTTTTAAGTTTGCTCAACTTGTTGTATAGCTCAACTGTTAGAACTTTGGACATGTAATTACTGTGATCAAGAAGATCTGGATATCCATTGTCAAATCGATCATCTTTCTTAGGGATTGGTCTAAACACAAATTTTGTAGTTTAATGGAAGCTGTATCAGTTTAACAGGTGAAATTTTGTTATCAAAGACAGAAGATGGAATTGAAACTGTCTTCAGATCGTCTCACTAGTTGCTAGAGATTTAGTTCTCAACAAACGATCTTTCCAGTAGATCATCCGCTTTTTATCGTAACATTGTGATTTTTGTGAAGAAGATGTTTCTGCAAATTGGTGTCATACTTAGATACTCGTTCTTTTACATTGGTCTCTTAGTTAATCTTTTTTGTTAGTGTTCACCTCCTGGCTGTAAAACAGAAAGACGAGGAACGAAGGAAAGAACTTACTTCTCATTTTCCTTTCCTTTTGTCTCTATGGCTAATAAGAAAATTACCCAGTTAGTTGGTACTTTTACAACTATAAAAATCGAAATATAAATCGATTCTAATCGTTTGCAAATATCGATTTATTCAACTTTTTGATAAATGATAATTTTTAGTAGCTTACCTGTGGATTTTGATGTTCCGCAACCCATTTTAGTTGATGCGTCTTTTGAAAACCGAAATTATTGAAAGCAGCACTCGCAAATCAAACGAATACCTTCCATCATTTGTCGAATTCGAAACGTTAAAATTCATATGACGTCAGATTTATACCCAAGCGGATTAGAATAAAATTGGAATAGATGGGAAATTTTAACTCTCTTTAGGCCGTTTTTTATCTATTTAACTTTTCTCGAAAACACGCTCAACTTTTTCATGCACTTCTAGTTATTTATTTTGTGATATTTGAAGCAGATAACATTTTTTTTTTCATTTGGAAGACTCAGTTTCTTTTGGTTGGTAATTTCTATAATTATTTCTTGGTTTTTAAGAGATTATTGATAGGTGCTTGTATATCGCGATGATAGAGTTTTATCGATTCAAAACAGATTTATCAGAAACGAAGATGATTAATTGCAGGCTCGGAAACAGGATGCGTGTGAAAAGAAGCAAATACAAAATATCAAAGAGGAACTCTTGAAATCGTTCGAAATCAAAAAACAAAAATAGCAGTATAATATGCATATCTTAAAAATCGGAATACAATTTAAAAAAATAATTAATTTGATTTACGCTTGTCTTTTTTTACTTTTTCTCTTTTTGCTTTTTTTATTCTTCTATCATCTTCATTTTCTTCCGTTTTTATTATTTTACTTTTTACTTCTTTTACTTCTTTTACTTCAGTTTTAGATGAAATGATTTCAAATGATCTTTCGCTTCCTAATTGATTTGTTTCTTCTTGTCTTCTTTTTCTTGCTTTCTTTGTCTTTTCTACTTTTACTGGATCATCTCAAATTACAAAAAAATATGTCTCAATACCTTACACTTTGTAGTTTGTCAACAATTATCGAAAACCGTTGTTTCTAAATTTATTTTTTACAATCTCTTGACAATTGTGTCTGAAACTCATCAAAACAGCAAAATTCATGACTGAAATAAAGAACAAAAATTTGATGCATAAATTAAAAAAACAAAAATTTTTCAATATTTTTAATCAAGATTTTCCAGAGTTATTCAGCATATAAAGCTGTTTTAATCTTACCTGCCCCAAATGGAACCCATTCACGTAAGAGTCTTTTTGGCACATGTGGTAAAACCACTTCTTCATTTTCAGGAAGTTGAACTGGTGGTACCTTGATTGTCTGGTTTATAATTATGCTGCCTCTTATTGGTCGTGCTGAATTGAAAATGAGGTAATTTATTTTTGATTTTTCATGGGGAGGAAAGTGATAAAATAAATCATGATTTACCAAGTTGAAGTCAAAAACATGATGCAAAAAACTCAAAACTACACATTTGAATCAGAGGTAAACTTCCCAAAGATACTCACCAACACAATATTTTCTGTTTTCAAAAGATGGAGCTATAACGTTATACACTTTCATCTATGAAAAATTGAGATTCTTTGAACTCAAAAATTTAAAATAATTTGAATCGTTTGGATGAAAATTTATTCAACACAACAAACAAGGAATTAAATATTTCAACCTAACTATATAATTAAGATTAGGCAACTTACATTTTTACGACAATTCATGCTTGACTTGATTTCATATCTTTTATCCTGTGTATTGTAAGAGAAATGAGTTTATATGCAAATCAGTTGTGCAGGAAGAGAATGAAAATTAAACAAAGTATGTTTTCCTTACACCCACAATTATCCACATCTGTGGTATATCAGCTGAAATAGAAAAAGAGACATTAACGAAGTGAATTAGAACTGAATTTTTTCTCACCTTGTTTTCATCAGCTGGAAGATTTTGATGACCTTCAAGAACAAGTCTTTGGCCAGTTAGAGACTTGATGTCAAACTATGAAACATGTTGAATTTATCATATGAATTTATTTAATAAATATTTTAATTTATTGATTGACAAATGTAATGATTATATGATTTATAAATCAATTGTTATGGATGATTTTGATTGCTGATTTTGAATTGTATTTTAATTAGCTTATTGATTGATCATTCGATTGGTTGATTGATTCGGGTAATAGGTTGATTTATTAGCTGATTGATTGATTGATTGATTGACTGATTGATTGATTAATGATGATGATTAATTGATCGAAAACATGAAGCTTTTTGTTAATATTATGTTCAGCATTAACAAATCAAAACCTCACATCAGACGGTGCCTGAATCAAAACCAACTTCTTCTTGTCTGTAATGTCATCATAATTTAGTTTTTCTTTGATATTTTTTGCATTAATCTCAACGGGATCGTAAAATTCCATTTTCTCCATTTTAAAATCAACAAAAATTGAACTGAATTATTTCCACGTGCAACTGAATACGAGGCTAAATCAACATATCACAACTTGTAGATTATTTGTTTGGAAGGTTATTATACTTGGTGAGGAAAATTTTGTCAGAAAAAAAGGATTAAACATGGCTGGTAAAAGACCAGAACATTTAGCACCGCCAGAAGTGTTTTATAATGATGAAGAAGCAGCAAAATACACAACTAACACACGTATGATGGAAATACAGCATCAAATGTCAGCTAGGGCATTAGAACTGCTTGCCTTGCCAGAAGACGAACCATGTTATTTGCTTGATATTGGATGTGGGTCTGGCCTAAGCGGGGAATTATTGACTGAAAATGGACACCATTGGATTGGCGTGGATATAAGTCAATCAATGTTGAATATAGCACATGAAAGAGAGGTTGAAGGGGATTTAATTTTAAATGATGCAGGGCAAGGTGTGATGTTTAGACCTGGAACATTTGATGGTTGCATTAGTATATCTGCACTTCAATGGCTATGCAATGCTGATAAAAAGAGTCACAATCCGGTTAAAAGGCTTTACAAATTCTTCACTTCATTATACACATGCTTATGTCGTGGAAGCAAAGCCGTGTTCCAGTTTTATCCAGAAAATCCAGCGCAAGTTGAATTGATTACTGGTCAAGCATTAAGAGCTGGTTTTACTGGTGGTGTTGTTGTTGACTACCCAAATAGTGCAAAGGCAAAAAAGATGTTCTTGTGCCTATTTTCTGGTACAATTGTGACAAGATTACCTGCTGGACTTGGAACAGAAGGAAGTCAGGGAATGGACACGGCTTCATTTACTGGCCAAAGAAACAGAACTGATTTCCAGAGAGGAAGTAGAAAATCAGTAAAGAAAAGTCGTGATTGGATTCAAGAAAAGAAAGAAAGGAGAAAACGACAAGGAAAAGAAGTACGACCAGATTCAAAATTCTCTGGAAGAAAACGAAGAACTAAATTCTGATGAATTAATGTGTGCTTCGCTTTAATGATTAAATCTATAATTTAGCGTTTCACTGCCTTCATTTTCTTCCTCAATTTTACATGAGAGATAAAGTTGGTCCCATTTTGCAATTAAAACAGTCCATTGATGGGGTGGGGGTATGGCCCTGAACTGTTTGACTGATTGTAAGAAAGTGGGCTAACACTTCAATATAATTAGTTTCCATTATGCTATGCCCATTATATTCTGGTTAATCGATGTCAATTCTTTTTATGCCCTTTTTGTTAAAAATACAGGTTGTGTTTTGGAAAAGAACTTGCCCTGCGGTGGCGTCTTTCCAAATTACGTCATATGCTGAAGTCCTTTAGTCACGATTCAAGATGGAGGAGTACGCGAGGGAACCATGGTGAGATTTTATTGTCAATTTTTATCGCAATCAGCTGCTATTTATTTCTATTTGGTAAACTTATTTCGTTATTGTTTATTGTAAGATTACAATTAGTCTGATTCGGTAATAAATTTTCCTTATAAAGAGAAGTTGAAGCTTATGTAAGACCACGCGACATTACCATGGCTAGGCCCGTGGCATCTGTTGCCGGTTCTAACAAATTCAACTTGACAAACAGACGCCGCACGGCTGTTGCATGCATTTTTATGGAGAATGAACAATTTCGAAATGGGAATTTTGAAGACAGACCTGGCATCATATACAGTTTCCCATATTGTCGTTTTGAAAAACAAAACTATTGCACTTTTTTTGCAGCATATTTCTGGAGTAAGTGATTGATCTAACCTTTATGAAGTTTAGTGCCCTAAAATACGTTATGTAATAGATGAGTGCTATTTTTTAGCCCGTACAGAATAGTAGACGATTGTGGAGGAGCATTTGCTATGGGAGCTATTGGTGGTGGACTATTTTCATTCATCAAAGGATGGAGAAATTCACCCCCTGTGAGTTACTGAAAATTTCCTTTCTGATATATTAAAATGCTTTTATATGTGAGTTGGCTCCTTAAATGGGTATTAAACAATCTTATAAATGCAAAAGTAAAATTGGATTAACTATGTTTTGCAATTGGTTTTCCACTCCACCTGCAGCCACAAACCTTTTTCACCTCAGAAATGCTTACCACCTTACTAACCCCACAAATCAGATTACAAATTCATTTTCATGTAAGATTTTGCAATAAATGCAAATTCTTTTTATTCTAAAGGGTCAAAGGTTTTTAGGAAGCATTGCTGCTGTAAAAACTAGGGCACCTGTGTTAGGAGGTATGTATCTTGAAAAACACTGCTTTATTTGTTTAATCTACCTAATTCTAATTTAAAGTATTTGAGTCATTTATTTTTAATCTTATTTTGACTGCACATAACATTTAGTTTTTAGTAAAATTCAGCCTTTGTGTCAATACTTCTAACGCAGCATGATGACCTGAAGAATGCCATATTTAATTATTTTGGGTCTTTTCCTGGTGCAAAAACTCCTGCATCGTTTCTTGATTTCTATTTGTTACATTTAGATTTGCATTGACATTTTATCTTCCTTTTAGGAAATTTTGCTGTATGGGGTGGAACATTTTCAACATGTGATTGTTGTTTGATTGCAATTCGGGGCAAAGAAGATCCCTGGAATTCAATTTGTAGTGGTGCAATAACTGGTGGAATTCTAATGGCAAGGGGTATGTACAACTTATTTTTCACATACCAGTATGTACTAAAAATACATTTTAGAACTTTTTTTCCTATGCTAGTCCCTTGTGTGAATAGTGGTTATCATAAATCTTTAACGTTTCCTCTCATAAAATGATATTGCAGAAATGTATTATAATGTGTGTGCTGCCATGTTCATTTTCAGCTGGTCCAGGAGCAATGGCAAGATCAGCAGTTGTAGGTGGAGTTCTGTTAGCTTTAATTGAAGGTGTTGGTATCATGATAACTAGAATGACAGCAGAACAATTCAAACCAGGTGAATAATTCAGGTCATTGTTAAGCTTGGCAAATTTGTTTGATTTCTACCTGTAATTTTGAAAACCCCACTTTTCATGGAAATGGACAATTTCTGCTTGCATCTTGCAAGTATTTGCAATAACAAAACTTTTTATATTTTCATGAAAATAAGAGCATGATAATTAAAAATTATTTTGTAAATATATATTTGCCAAAATTGAAGCACAAGACTGATATAAACAGTGAAATCAAGTGTTTAAACCAATTCATTGCCCTGCTAGATATGGAGTTATGTTACTGAAGACTTCAATATTATATATTCTATTTTTCATACTATTCTTTTTTACGTTTATATATTCTATTTTATGTACTATTATATCCATTGATGTTTTTTATTAGTTATGCCACAAATGCCACCAGACCCAATGCAACTTCCACCAAAGCCAATTTCAACCACAACACCACCCAAGCAACAATCTGAATGGGATCAGCAGCCTCAGTTTCAATAATTATTTATAATGGTAAGATAATTTATGACAATGCCTGCATGCAGGGATATTTTTGTTTCTAGCTGTTTTTATAGTGTTGAAGTGGAGCCCAAAACCATCTGAAATTATATATTTGGGTAAGCTTGATAAATATCAACTATTAAAAGCCAACCATGTTAAAAAGAAAGAAATACTGTTATATTTCTATAGAACGTTAAAATCACATCACTGTTTATATGTATTTCTGTTTTCTATAGGTGATCAATTTGTCATGTTTCAAGTGGATTACAAGAGGATTAAAAATGAAGGAAAACTATTATTAATGGCTTCATAATGTTAAATGCCACCAATGTTTTCAAAGAAAGGACAGAGAAATATGTTTACTGTGGCTTCATCAGCAGAAATTTTGGTTAAAAGTATTGAGACTTAAATCTTTGGGCTAACACCTCTGGTATCACAGATGCTGGATTGTCCTCTTGAAGTATGACATGAGCTCTTTTGTGTGTAGTAAGCTGAGGACAATTTGACCAAATGTAAATATGTCATAAAACATATTAAATAGTTTGTCATTATGAAATCTTTTCATCATGGCACTAATGGTATCATTTTTCTGCATCAAAAGTGATTTCTTTGACTCAGTTTTAGCATTAAATACTCTTAGAAACAAGTTTGGATTAACATGCAATGGTTTATGGCAGCAAAATTAGTAGCAAGGTTCAGGTTTTTCCTGTTGAAATAGGGTCAATGCAAGGTAGCTTGTCTATGCAAGACAATTATGGTAGGCTAATGCAAAGTATTGCATCTGCAAACACAATGCCGCTATTAAGACTTCATGACGTCATATTACTACCCAGACCTCCTACTAATTATTAAGTTAAGGGAATCACTGGTCACGTGGCCACATCTTTGTTTTCAATATATACGTGTAGGCCCAGCGGTGAATCAGCAACCGGGTTGCGAAATTAATCTTTGATCTGGAAATGGTATTTCAACAATGAAGCGATAATTTACCATCAAAAAATGTGAGGGAACTATGGCGAATCCAAAGCAAGAAATCGATCGTCTAACCCAAGAGCTTCATCAGGCTTGCCAAGAGAAGATTCAAGCTGCTGAATATGGCCTAGCCGTGTTAGAAGAAAAACAACAACTTCAAGAAAAATACGATGCATTAGTAATAAAAGATGAGCAGAAGAAACAAGAAATTCATCATTTGAAAATAGTAAGTATTGCGTTTCTTAATGTTTTAATTTTATGAATATTATACGGACTCATATTGATTTTTTAAATACAACGCCTTTTTGAGAATCCTTATCGAAACCACTTACATCATGGACTTGTTTAGCATTCTGTCCGTTTTCTTATAAAATTCGATCAATATTCTTAGCAAACAGGATTTTATCTCATGGATTAAGCGTTATTATTTTTATTGGATGCTGACAAAGGCCATCTGTTTCCAAGTTTTTAATTTAGTCAATATTTCAAAATGCTAACCTTGCGAAAAATAATTGGCCCACAATTTTAATTGAGAAGTCGTCTAAAGCCGTCGGAATTAAATGGAATGTGTGATATTAAAGAGCAAATTTAGACACGCGGATCGAAATAATGCAATAGTTGGTTTTGGAATGTAAAATCTCGCTCATGGGACTTTTCGGGGGCGGGTAACCATGAAGCACACTTTGCCATTATTAATGCAAATCCCTTGGTAGTTGATCAGGGGTAATAGGTTAATTTTGTAATGTCAACAACCACCACATATGTATGTTTTATATTGTTAAAAATGTGGGCTGAAAATGCAGAGAACTGCCACTTAAAGTAAGTTACGCAAAGCTTAAAATTTCTCCTCATAAATTATTCACCAACCCCGCCAAATCTCTTTGTTTTGTCTCGATGCAAAAATGTAACACCGAACTTTTTATAAGAAACTTATTTATAAGAAACTTTTGATGGGAATCACCAAAAATGTTGACAAAAAGGGTAAAATTTTATTTTAAGGTTTAAGTTCAAGATACCTTTTCATTCTGTTTGCATTTATGGGGAGCACAGTTTTAGCTAAAAAGGGAATTTTTGAGTTCAAGGGGTAATTCTGAAGCAATGCGTTTGTTAAAAATTTGAATCTTATTTGGAAAAATTTCTTGCTTATAGAAAGTTTTATCACCATTACAAAACTGAATGGGTGCCATCCTTTGTTGAAAGAAATGGCCTAAGTTGTTTTGCTGTTTTGTAAAAAAGTTCTACTTAGATATTCCTTTTGACCCATTAACTAAACTAAATTATTAAATGTTACTACAAATCACTTAAACAATTAATAATAAGCTATTAATTTATTAATATATTAATGGCCCAATATTGATAGTTAATGACAATAATGGTAATCATTTTATGACAAGAACTGATAGCTTTGAGCTTAAGAGTTTGTTGCTCAGCAACATCGATAGAATGGCTTTACACGTGTGCAAATATACCAGCAATAATAGAACCTGCTATTTTAGCATGAAATGCTCTAGCTGGGCCACCGAACAAGTGTGTCTTTGTTAATTTGCATAACAAAGAGGCATGCAAACCAATCATAAGGTGCTGTATTGTTTACCATCTATTTTACGAATCGAAAACTATCCTGCCAACGTGTATACTCATTTCTTGCGAGTCGTTAGCACACAGTTTTGCGTGGGATCGATGAAAGATTTACCAAGGCAGAGTTACTTTTTCGCCTTCTTTTGAAGGGATTTGTCAACATGGCCTGTTCTATATCGGTTCTTGTTATGAGGAAATCCATTTGGTTGTGAGGAAGTGTTGATCTTTTTGGGATATCTTGTTTCAATTTCTCACAACTTGATCGGAATGGAAAATAATAACGAGGTATTTTACGATAAATGATAAATGACATTATAAATCTGGAAGAAATGCTTTAAGCAATTAACCATTAATAAATAATAATTGTGTAAATTGTTCTTCTTCATTGTTTTGTTTTAATTGATGTAACTATTTCATAACTCTGCTTCTTTGCATAATCTCTGCAACTAATTTGCAAGTGGTAAATGACGTATGCCTTATCTAATTTCATTTTATACCCCCTTTAACAACTTCAATAAAATTTACATTTTGTCAAACACACCCATAAACGACAACGAGGTTACCTTTCAATGAGAGGCTGCGCATCGTCAAATTTTATAAGAGTGTGGGGTGATCATAATCATAAAAAACTTCTTATTTAGCTTTTAATGGATATTGAAGGATATTCAAAATCGGTTCATGAAAACCCCCGTGTTGACGAGAACAACCATGACGTGCAATTCATGCGAAATACAATGTTGTATACCTTCAGTATCTATCGACGTCCATGCCATGACATATAGACATAAAACCAGTGAATGAATAACGTTATTTCCTAAAGTATCTATTCAATGTTGTCATCTTAAATAACCCGTAACAATTTGTGTTTTTTAGCAACTTCAAGCATCAGTTAGTGAAAATGAAAAACTATCAAGAGCTGGCGACAAAAATAAAACAGAATTGTTAGAAGAAAGCCAAACAAGAGAAGACAGTCTTGTTAACCAAACGAAGCAACTTGAAGTTGAATTGAGAAATGCCAAACGATCTGAAAGAATTTTTCAAAGGGAGAATGAAGATTTTAAAGTGCAAGTAGCATCATTTCAGAATCAGCTGGCGAAATTGAACGAAACAAAAATTCAATTGCAGAGGGAAATTCGAGAGTTGAGACAAAAAGAAACACTTTCAAATCAAGAGTACAGTGAATTGGAAGAAGAAAACATTAACTTACAAAAACAACTGTCAAGTTTAAAAAGCACTTTGGTAGAGTACGAGGGACTTAAAGTTGAAAATAAGAGTCTACTGGATGAAGTTGATAATCTGCAGTTGCAATTTCAAATGGCAAATGAAGGGAAAGAGCAATATCACAAGCAACTGAACGAGGCACTGGAAACGATAAGAGAACATAGAGAGCGAAATAATTTATTGCAAAAAGAACTACAAGAAGTCAGACAGGAACAAGCATTTAAATCATGGAATATTGAAAGCGGAGAAGTGAATTATGCAAGTGATGATGAACGAGATGAACACCCAATTGTTCGGAAAATCACTGAAGAATACAAGACTACCGCTGCGCCAAATGCTGGGCTTGTAGACGACCTCATGAAGGAGCTTCAGCTATCAGAAGTTCGCGAATTAGAAGAACAGCTGAAAACATTACGTGGAGAAAAAGATGTTTTGGTTAGAGAATTGAATGATAGAAATGCGCATTTGTCAAGATTGCAAAATGACCTTGAAGCTGTAGAGACAATCTCAGAGGCAAAATCATTATGTAATTCAATTGACGAAGGAGATGATGTGAGCGAGAGGGAATTTTCATTCAATAATCAATTAAAAGAAATTGAAGACCTGAAGAAACAAGTCAAGCAACAACATGAAAAGGAGATTGGACTGCAGGGATTTTTAAAGGAATCACAAAAAGAGCAAGGAAAACTTCACGATGAAATTAATAAACTAAGAAAAGAAAAAGATGAAAATGAATTTAAATTAAAAGAAGATTCAAACAAACTCAGTGAGGAAATAAGGGAATTGAAAACCAAATTACGAGAAGCTGAAAGAACGATCAAAAATTTACAAGATGATGTAAAAACGATGAGCAGCCTCGCTGGGGAGGCGCAAGGAGGCTTAAACTGCACTCAAGACGAGCTTTCGTTTGTAAGCAAAGATTTAGCAAAATTGTATCAACATGTCGTTGTTAGTAGTGGTGACATCATTAGTTCACCGCCACCAACACCACAACCTACAACTAAAGAGCCAATATTCCCAGGAGTTGCTAAGGCAACAAAAGAACCCATTCCTACTGAAAATGGAGATGTATCACGTGGCACTGCAGAACAGTGTTACAAGTTAATTGTTAATGTGAAGGAGCAAGTGCGTTCATTGACATCAGCTGTTGAGAAAGCAGTGTTAAAGTCACGTGAAGACGCTAGCAAATCGACATCATCAAACCAAGAAGAGGCTACTGTTGTTAATGATGATTCGCTTCGAGAGCAAATAATGAAACTCCAAAGCCTTCTGGCAACAAAGAGAGAACAAATCAGTACATTAAGAACGGTTCTTAAAGCAAATAAATCAACATATGAAGTTGCATTGGCAAATCTTAAATCTCGTTATGAAAATGACAAGGCCATTCAAACTGAGGCTATGGCGCAACTTAAAAGGCAAATCAAAGGATTGAAGTCTGAATGCCAAACATTTGCATCACTGCGTAGCATGTTTGCTGGTCGCTGCGAAGAGTATGTGAATCAACTAGATGAGCTTCAGAGAAAATTAACGAGCGCTGAGGAGGAGAAGGCAACGCTGAATCATCTGTTAAAGCAAGCAATTCATCAGAAAATAGCATTAACACAAAGACTTGAGGAATTTGAATTAGCCAGAGAAAGACTTCGTGCATTTACAAGAAAGACAACAAGCACGAAGAAGCCTTCCAATAATCCAAAAAGGCCAACGACGCGTGTTTAACTACAAATGTATTGCAATTGGATATCATGTGATTTCAATATTTTATGTTAATTTTAACGTATTTCGTACAAGGGAAAGCCATCGTTTCCCTTTATATAGATAAAAGTATAGATTATTGAGCACTATATTTTATATGAAAATTATGGTTGAAGGTATTTAACATATCCAGTGAATATTTTTATTTGTGTTTCTCTTCTAGTTGATCACGCACGCCTCACATTATTGTGTTATGTTCTCAAATAGCTATTATTTGCACCACTATTCCCTTAATACGCCGTTCTGAACCGCTGTTATAGCAAATTGTAGTTTCTTTCCCCCGTTAAAGGACATCGTTGCTTAAAAATCTTCCGTCGGTGAAGTTGACACTTCGACCACAAGAATATCGCTTTTAATTGGACAAGGAGATGGGAAAAAAGCAAAATAGGATGAAATAAAAATTAAATCAATAACAAAAAAATTGGCACCAGCCATAGCAAATGCCATTTTTAGAATTAATGCAAAATGTGTAAATACAAAAGGTAATTTGTTCATTTGTTATCTTGTTGTTACATTTATTATTACAAATAAAAAGTGTTTGTTATCAGCTACATATTTCCATAGAAAAATAAAGTGGGTAAATGTCAAATCCTTATGTTCATTTTCTTTTTTGTTTTCTTTCTTTTATTCGTTTTCTTCTTTGTTTTAATTGGTGCACCTTTACTATTTTTGTTTTTACTGATGTCCGTTATCATCTCCTCTCCACAGTTCTGATCATCTTTTGTTAACTTGATATTGTTCTCAGTTACTTCTCCGAGCATTTTGCAAATACGTTCCTCGTCGGATTCATCATCTGTTGAGCTTTCGTTTCCTTTTTCATACATCCCAATATTCTGGATAAAAGATCAGTAATATTTTCAATCAAATTAAGAATTGCTCGCTTGTTTCAATAAAGAATAATTGGAATGACAATATAGAATTAGACACAGAAACCCAACAAAATAGCACCGCAAAATGACACACGAGGCGGTGAAAGTAAACAAGCCATGTTTAAAAAGACATGACAAAGTGTCTTTATCAATTTTCATTCAACCTTTTTTATTAGCTTGAAACATTTAAATATTGAGTTCACAATGAAATCTGTGAAAAACGAAACAGGAAAAATTATAATTCAGTCAAAACTTGTCTTACCATTTCAATATATTGTTCATCTTCTTCAACATTTTCGATATTTAGCGAATCTGCAGCATTGTTTGATAATTCTTTCTCTAGCTTTTCATTTGCTGCAGCCAATAACGGCAAAAAGTTCTTGGCCCGAGACAGCACTGGAATGAGGTAGAGATCGTTGTTATTATTTCTTAACTTTCTTCCATTTACGAAAATGGTTGTAAGTCTCTTCTTTCTTTGGACAATTATTTCATTAATTATCTATATCAAAATTCACTTGAAATTTTCACCTGAGGATTGTTCAACTCTTTTTATAATTGGCTGACACTTTGAGACTACATCTTTATTTTTTCTCAGCAAGAATGGATTGACCTCTAAAACGATTCGAGAAAGGTGAATGAAAAAAAATAGTTAATAATGCTCAAATCACATGCGAATATGATTTTATTTCCATGATATGGATTATGATTATGATTATGACTGGTTGGTTAAAATGATTATGCGTGATAATTATGATGATAGTATGATCATTCTGAAGATTGATAGTCCATTATCGACCACAAGATGTGTTACGCAAACAATCCATTGACAAAATAAAAAAATTCACTCCTGGCATTTTGTAATTAATGATGAAGAGATAGACACAAAATAGATATCGACAAACCATTTTCAGGATCAACGAAAAGCAAGTCTTTTGATGTAGACATCGCAATCAAATCTAGAGATATAGCTAAAGTAAGTGCAATACAGGTGAAATTGCAAAGAACGTCGTTCACAAAGCGGCCATTTTTGTTTTTATTTGATCACGCTGCTTCATGCCTCGCTTTCACAAACTTATAAGAGGTTTTCTTTCGTTTTCAAAGTAGCCCTGCGGAGGCGTAAATGACCTCAATAATGAAAACAAATGGCGGAAGGTGGCCTAAACTTGCGGCTTCCACCGTTAAATTATGCTGATTTTTTACTTAGAGATGAGGACAAGAAATCGCTACCGTGGGAGCTTTTCAATTGTTGGATGAAATGTTTTTGTATCGTAACTTTCGATCTTGAGCTTGGCCAAGTAATCGAGGTTGGAATTAAATTTTAATTTTTGCATCCTTTAGCTCGCCTTTAAATTACTCGAGGTGTTTGTTTGTTCTTGTTTATTCTGCATGCAAAAATGATGTAGCAATTGATCGTGCGAAAGGTTGCATTTAGATGTTGTTATAAGCTGATGTATCTGCTCATGCTAGTAAATATCAGCAAAATGAGATCAACAACCCAATTGTTTTACCCCAAATCATCATCAGTCTAGTTTGCACCCGTTCCTATGCAATCCAAAGTCTAACTACCATTAATGAAGCACTAACTAGGTCACCAAAACAATATTTGTTTTCTATTAAGATCATGTGGTCATCTG
The DNA here is from genome assembly GCA_964019065.1 of Catostylus mosaicus. NCBI lineage: Eukaryota > Metazoa > Cnidaria > Scyphozoa > Rhizostomeae > Catostylidae > Catostylus > Catostylus mosaicus. The sequence continues at coordinate 5,967,577 of OZ025202.1, forward strand.
ATGCTGTGTTAAGTTTGAGCTGCTCCTTTTGTTTTTTTTATAGAAAGTCTTCCCAGAGCATGTGGAACTTAGTGAAAAAGAGGTACACCCTTTTGAAATGGAATTATTTGTTATTTTTATCATAATTGTGCTTAATAAACGTGTCATGCCCTGTGCTTACACGAGATCTTAAAGTCGTCCAAATTAATATTTGCATTAGAAGTATCGTTATATTAAAATACAGATTAGATACTTTTAGATTATCATATGATGATATTTTTTTAAAAATCAATTTACCTTCAGACACATAATTCTCTTCAGGCTTACACCTAAATGCTCATGTGAAATGATAATAATGATAATAATAATAATAATAATAATAATAATAATAATAATAATAATAATAATAATAATAATAATAATAATAATAATGATAATGATAATAATAATAATAATAATAATAATAATATTGATAATATTACTTTTTTGCATCTGTTTGGCAATTATTAAAGCATCATATTTTTTTCTTTTTCAGAGAGCAAACATTTGCTACTTGTCCTTTCCTGATTCAAATACAGGTTGATTATTATCTTTTGTAATTAGAATCTTGGTATTGAAATTAGGTTCTTATTATAGTCTACTTGCTAAATGTTGTTTATCTATGCTACTGTTCACGTTGATAAAATTACATAAGAATGAGCAAGTTTCATTATGAATGGATACCATCTCTATATTTATAACGTATAATCATACATTAATGTCCATTTATGACAAAACTTATAACTGACATTTTTGACCTATTTTTTCAGGTTGTATGGGTGACACTCAGTTCCATTTTAGAATTCGTTCAAATTCATCATCAGCTTCGCAAAATTTGCATCATCACCCAGAAAGAGACTTACCAGCTTACCTTAAGGTATGAACAATATTTTTTTGTTCGAGGTTTATGGTCTACTAACATTTACAATTGTTGAAAAAGTACATTTGTTATTATCATAAAATATTTGTCTTCGAGGTTGCCCAATTTCATCATGATCATCATCACTAATTATTATCATTTTTAAATCACAAATTATGAATATAAATTCTAAATGTAAAAGTAATTTTTTCTCTTATGATAGGAAGATGCAAGTCATTGTTATGGATTTGTCTTCTTTAGACAAGTAAAAGATGCTAGCCTCAAAAGAGGATATTTTCAAAAGGTATCCAAAGTTGACCTGTTTTTCACTTAATATTTCCTTTTTTTTAATGATGGCTTAGGCCTCTTAATGCTCTTTATTTGTCAATTAAGTTTGTAAACTGCAAAACCTTTGATTGAAACTATTCATGAATTAATTATTATTGATAATACTTTCGATCCACTGACAAAAATCTTCATGTCTATGCTCATAAGCTCTAAATCTTCAATCCAACTTTTTTATGTGAAATATTTAATTTGAATTGCAGTCAGTAGTGCTTATGAGTCATCTGCCATATGTGAACCTGTTTTCCCATTTGGTAAGTTTTCACTTCTTTCTTTCTTCTTAAATTTCCTTCATGTACAGAATGACGTTTCTCAATGCAAGGCTTAATAGGAAAAAATATATTAGTTTAAATGTGAGTTTTCATCAGGTCTTATACTTTAACTTATTGTCATTGACAGGTGAAAATGATTGCCCCAGAATATTTTGAGAATGGAGATGCAGCGATTGAAACAGTTTGTTACCAGATTGATAAATGGGCATCACCATGTGCTGGACAGACTCTTCACCTGCCTGTACTTGGCAGTGTTTTTCAGGTCAGTACCAGAGTTTTGGTTTGAATGTATCATCTAGTTACCTTCTTCATGTGTCAGTTGCTACAAGCAAAATCCCATGTTAGACCACATTATCAAATTGTCATGAAACCATACTATTACACCTTTTTAAACTAGGAACTAATAAGTCATTTAATTGTAGATTTTTTTTATTTTTGAGGATTATAATAAACGTCTAACATATTTGTTTTGATATGCTTGATATTAGCATATGATGATATATTTCAATTTTAAAGAGCATTCTTCCTATCATTAAATACCTCTAAACACATTTTATAACTGTATTGATTTGCAAAAGGACTAAAGAGTTCCAAACATAGCTATTTCTTGGAGGATGATGAGGTTTATAATAATGTTTCAGGTTCGAATTCCATCAAAAAAAGATAAACCTGGAGCTGTTGCATCACCAGAAAAAGAAATGAACAAACAAACGGGTGTAATTATGTTCAGTTATTATTAAAATATCATCCATAAAAAGTTTTTCTACATCATGTGGTATTACCATAATGAGTATCAGCAAAAACAATTCATTTTCATTTGTGTTGATTATCAGATTTAAGCAGGGATTCCTAAATCATTATGGGGTGCAGGAGGGCAGACATTCTTTGAAGGACAATTTACCAAAAATCACATCCTGTAAAACTGTAGAAAATCAAACAGATTTTTGTCTTGTTGAAGTATGGTAGACATGTTGCAATTTACGAAATTTTGCAATAGCACAATTTTGCAATGAAAAAATTCATCTCTTTCATTGACCATTTCAAAAAAATTTGTTCTTTGTTTTGATTGATTTTCGAAAAGATTTTCTGGAAATGAGCAAGGCGCTTTTTGCCCCTTCTCTGCTCTTGGAAATGGCAAGGGAGGCAGCTTTCCCCTTTGCCCCCTCTTCCGGCATCGCGTGAAGTCACATCTTCATTCATCTAAATCCCTCCAACCCTGCATAAGTTCATCAGTATGTTTTTTTGTAGATTCCGTCTCAAATATTTCCAAATCTTTATGAAGTCAATATTTACAGGTACATTTAGTATATTTTTATTTAGGCAGAGGCTTTATAAAATTGCGAAATAATTCTAATAGTTTAACTTTTTTTGCTTCGCTATTGTTAATTGTTCAAACAAAATAATGAAAAGCTCATTTGCAGCATTATTGAGTTTTTACTAAGGTCATCAAGTATGGAAAAATATCAAAATTCCCAATGACTTCAATCTTTTTTGTCTATTCTGTACAAGTTTTTGTGCTAGTTGCTTTTGTTAAACGTTCTCTTCTTGTTTATTGTTATCCTGTTCATATGTTTACAGGGCTTTGAATCCAGTTCTTGCGCATGTTCATTTGTTGTGGGAGTTGGTCCTTCTTGGTGAGGTAAATTTGCAAATTAATACAACGTTTATAAGAAGCTTTTGCATCAAAGATATCTTGCATAAGATGAAGTTCAATGAGCATTGTCCACCTTTGTTTTTTGAAGTTTTTTATTTTGTATTATTTTAAAGAGTTTCTAGAAAGGCAGATCTACCTTTGCTTATATATTTAGAAACATGTTTAATGCATTTGACCCTTTTTTCATGCTGAAATACTTTTCTTAGCCAATAGTTGTCATGGCACCTACTCCGCATATGTGCTCCGAAACAGTTCAAGCTTTAGCAGGGTAAGTTTGCAAGCCTTTTTTACATCTGACGTCATTTTATCATCCAATGAAATAAGTAGTAGTTTTATCATCGTATGGTAAATTGAAAAGTTGTGAGAGTAACATAGCGCTTGTTTAGCAAAAGATTTATACTCGTTAATATCGTTCTTTAATATCATTCGTCTTTAATAAGTTCAACTCATAATGTACTTTTAAGGATAAGATTGAAACAGTTACGCGAAATTTGTCAATGTTGAAATTTTGATGAAATGCAAAAAATGGAGAATGAAATGTTTCAGTTGTAAAAATGTAACGAAGAATAAGACTTAGTAATTTCCGTAGATTTAGAGAAGGTCTTTCTTGAGAAACTAAAGAGAGAACAAAAAAAGGGCTTGGTGCTTTTAAGTGCTTTCAGGTAGTTAACCTTTTCATTTCATTTTTCTGTAGGTTGATTATTCCATTGCGATATTCATGTGATTACAGACCGTACTTTACAATTCATGACAGCGATTTCAAAGAATACACAACAAAGACCCAATTACCGTGCGTTCCATAAAATAGAAAAATATTTAAAAATAAATATTTTAAAATCAATACTGTTTTGATTTGATCTTTCAGCTCTTTCAGTGCAATAGAAATGCTATTTCAAGCTAAACTATTGCAAACTTAGCGTATTTGTAGTGTTTTTCATTTCATTTATAAAATTGGAAAAAATATATATATACGTTATTCAGAATAATCAAATGAAAGAAGCTGATACCGTTGCAGAGTTATGATCATTTCATTTATACATTTCTCAATTGAAAATCCAACTCATTGTTTGTTTTTTTTTCATTCTAGGCCTCCTGTTATGCTTGGTGTAACAAATCCATTTTTTGCAAAGACTTTACAACAATGGCCACACATTATTCGAGTTGGAGAAATGCCAAATCTAAGTAAAAATCTAGTTTCTTTTCTTGAGTTTCCCTTTCCCAATCCTATCTTTCCTTTTTTTAAATATTTTGTGTCATACATTGACTTTAATTGTCATTTTTCTCAGCAATTACAAGATCAACAGGGCCAGGATCATCATCGCGCAAAGAACAGCAACTCAAACAAGGTTTATTAGATTTGCTCACATCCAATTTTTCCAATGATTTAATCAGCTACATTAGGTGTCCTCTTCAAATGAATTATCACTACAAAATGTTGATAAAATTCTTATTCTGTTTCCTTTCTACTCCTAAATTCTTCTGCCTTTTTCCTGGAATTTTTTTTCGGTTAGTTTTAGCAAATAAAATCTTGTTGGCTTTCAGTGTGCCCGATAATCAATCAAAAATGATAATGATTATAAAAAGTCTTATTTGTTAATTTTAAATGCTGTTCTTTTATTATCTAAAATATTCTCGTTTTTAAAGGTGTTTATACTAAATATCGTCCAATGTTGGAAAGGGATAAACAAATTTTTAAAAAATTAGCAAAGGTAAATCAATTTTAGATTTTATTTTGCAATTTCTTGTCTCAAAGCCTTTCGTTCATCTTTTCCCAACAGTTTTTTATTTTGATGGATTCGTCTTGATGATGATGATGGTTATATTGTACAATCTTCATTAAATGTTTTCCGATCGAAATAACCAACTATATATTTTCTAGGGTTCGTCAAGTGCAAGACCTTTAGAAGCACAGGTACTCATTTCCTTTTCCCAGTTTCTTTACGAATGTCTTTAGTTGCAAGGTAATAATTTAAAAGAAAAATTTTGATTCAAATAGAGATTAAACTAAAGTTATCTCCAATGTATTTTGTAAATATTATACAGATGGTACCAGCTTACCTTGTAGCTTGTTCTTATAAAACTTGTTTCGTCGTAAATACTTTATACTCTACAATTAGTATTGTCAACGAAAAATTATACGTACTTCTTGTGATTATTTTTCTTTTGTAGAATGCTCTTTTGAGGAGGCATTTTATTGAATTGACCCAAAGCTTTATGATTCCATTAGTATGTTTGCATTGTTTTTATTTCGAATTACCATTTTGTTTTTTACACTTGCTTTTGCTCAATGTTTTGCAATCATAATTTTGTCACATCAGTTATGTAATCCTATATTGTCGACTGTTTTTTATTTATTTTAGGAAAGATACATAAGCAGTTTAATGCCATTACAAAGAAGCATTTCACCTTGGAGGGTATGGCCAATTTCTTTATATTTTGAGTCCTTGATTTAAATGCACCAGGGGACCTCAAAATGATTGATGTTTAGATAACAAAACAAGTGCAATACTAATGCAAAAACCTGTAGTTTTCTTCTTTATTTTTCATATTTTTGTATTATTTTATCATCAAATAAAATAAACTTACAAAAGTATGACTATGTATTGAGCCAAGATGATGAAAATATATGAGATGATTTTTCTTCAAGGCTGTCCCTAAACTGAAGCAGTTTGACACTGATGAGTTTCTTCGAACTTTGGGAAACTTTGGTCCTCAGTTAACATCCAAATTAAAAGGAAACTGGAATACTTTATATAAGTAAGTTCCATCAAACCTTCTTGAAGCTTTTATAGTATTTACAGATTTTGAGTTATCTTTACATTTCGTAGAAGATCATAGATCACTTGCACCCTTAAATTGTGCCTTAACTTTTTTCTGCGTTTCCTTGACCTGAAAACGTGCTTGAAAGATCTACAGTTTCTCTAAGCATTTTTACTCCGTTACCCAATGAGAAATTTTTTATGTTTTTGAAAATTGTCAGGAAAGAGTTTTCAGGAAAGTTGTATTGTAGAGACCAATGCTTTCAAAGTTTTTTAGTGCAATAAAAATCCTGCAGTTTCTTGATATGTATATTGATTTTAATTTTCGACAGAAAATTTTTTCGGTCTGCAAATTTTGAAAGTTGGTTTAAAAATCGAAAAGCAGAAGTGAATCGCAAATTAGAAATTTTGCATTTGGAAGCAATTTGCAATGCGGTATGTCTAATATATTAACTTATCGTATTCATTATCCCTTTATTTGTTCTTTTATGTATTCAAATATGCATGAGTACATGTTTACATTCAGAAGCTATCATTTCCTAGAAATGTTAAAATAAGTTTAGATACTCAGAAAAAACATCAATATTTTAAAAAACTTAATTAGAGAACACGACGGTTGAAGTTGCAACTTGAAGTTTCACGCTTGATGCGATCTTCAAACAACGCTGATAAGTTTAGTATAACTCTGCTTCATTGGCATCGAGCACTATTTTTAGCAGACCGGTTAACAGTAATTTTCATCAATATTTTAAAACATTTCGACATGCATCTTCATCAATATCGTGCCTATGGGCATATGAATATATATGGAAATATAATTGATTACTGATCAAGCGAGAGCAAAGCGTCGAAGCAAAATGATTTAATTCAAAATTGATCTTTGAACTTTTATAGTTTAAGCTATTAGATGAATTGGTATGTTGTTTCATTTATTGTTTTTGCTTCTTTAGGAAATTGATGTTTGGGTACACGATAAATTTGAAGTTGAAATTGTGGATCTTTACATGCAAATAAAAGAGAAAATGGTAATTAAACTATCAATATTTTTACGATATTTGTAATTGAATATCATCGCTTTAAATGATTCAATCCTTCACTTGTTTTCATGTTCAGTTACTTTAAGAATGATGCAAGTTTGTTGTGCGTTATATGATCATACATAGAAATTTTGAACTCATTTACGTTTTAAATATTTGTATTTTTGGCCATAGAAGACGATTTTTCTTGAAATCTGGAATGTTATTTCTGCAAATAAACATGCTGCTTGAATGTTGTGTTTGATCTATTTTCTTTGATTATGTTTCTTTTTGACTTTTTTAATAAAGTAATAAAAAATTTAAATTATTTTTATTCAGATTATTACAAAGAGCAACAAACTATCAATGGACATGCGCAGAAAGCTAAAAATGCAACTTGACAGAGTGTTGAACTGTTTGCCGATTGACTTGCAAATCGTTTTAAAGCAAACTTAGTGGTTATCAAATGTTTTTACCATCCATTAATGACATTGAATTAAAAATATGTAAGTATATCAAATATGAATTCGTTCTAGATCCTAGATTGTATCCATTATGATAAAGTATTCCGTTTTTATATGTTGTATTTTGTAAACAATTCGTCATCTCAAAATGAATAAATCATTTTGAATCATCTGTACCTCTAGGTTTTTTTTAAATTCATCATTTTGAGTTTTTGTAAAATAAAACTAGTCTATATTAAAGTTCTTTCAAGCGTGAAAGTTAAATCTCCTTTCCAGCTAATTTTTATTTTGCACAAATCCTTATCTTAGACAATTTATTTGTTCATTGTCTTTGAATAAAGTAACCTTTACCATTATGCTTAGTTGCTCAAAGGACTTTATTCAAATAACAAATTTTTATATAGCATAAAGTAACCTCAACAATGGAGTAGATTTTTCTACCTTTTTACTGTTATTTGTCGGCCTTTTGAGAAACAAAGTGTGTCAATAAGTTAGTTTATATCTAATATAAAATAGTATGAAAATTAAAATATTATGCTTCTTTTTTATCGAAGAAACCTTCAATAAATATAAGATCAAATTTTTCTTTTTAGATTTATGTCACTTTTAAGTATTGCTTGGTTGTAAAAATCAGTTTTTTTTAACTAGTTAAGGTTTCAATTGAAAAAAAAATTTTGAGTATTTGAATTGTCTTTCTGTCTCTCTCACTAAATTCCTTTTAAAATAAACTTTAAATTTTTCATAGTTGCAATTTTAACTTTTATCCTTTTTACCATCAAAATCATTCAATTTTTCTGCTTTTTCAGTGGATGCTACTGGTTTGACCGGGCAGTTCTAAAGCACTTTTTAACCAAAACCTTAGAGATCATCATGTTTACGATTCTCGTAATATTCATCGTAACTTTTATATCGATCGAATTCCCCTCTATTTCATCAACGTTAATCGCATTCGAGATTTTTTTTCATTAAAGTGGCTGGTATTTACGCTTAAATGCGCAACTTAAACAGTAGATTTTTAACGGTAAATAGTTATTGTAACGGCGAAAACAACGGATGGTACGAACGACGATTAAATGACCAGTAAACCAATGAATATTCAATGAGCACGTGACACTGAACGGGCTGCAACGTATCATTATCAATGCCCATTCAACCAATTGGTTTTTCAGGTTATTTTAATCTAATTAAGATGCATTATGAAGATTTGTTGCTTATGCCAGTGTTTTTAGATTTTAAGATTGTCAAGATTTTAAAAGTAGGGACTGGAATCAATTGTCAAGGTAAATTGCATTTGAACTAATTTTATGATTTTATCAATTAATCTACATTATATTTATTTGATTTTCATCTTTAATTTTCAAGTTATTGGATGCCTTGATTTTTATAGGATGTAAACAAAATGCATCTGCTTTTCTCAAGGAGGCTTCTATTCTATTATATTCTATTCTAATCTACTCTATTAGATTCCATTCTATTCTACTTTATTCTTTTTTATTCTATTCTATTCTATTCTATTCTATTCTATTCTATTTTATTCTATTCTATTCTATTCTATTCTATTCTATTCTATTCTATTCTATTCTATTCTATTCTATTCTATTCTATTCTATTCTATTCTTGTTCATTTATTTCATTATAAAGTAGATGAAGTAAATTTAAGTCTTAAAAAAGGTCCCTTACCATAGATGCCATCTTAATAGTTTACTTTTGTTTATTTCAACCGTTTCTGTAAACCAGAGATACAACATGATTCATTAATGTCATTTTTATTTTTGAATTTCAGGCAACAAAAATGAAACAGTGGAACAAATGTTTATTTATAATTCTGATCTTTGTCAGTTTATCCCAAGAATACAAACATCTGAAAAGTTTATCATCGTTATGGAGAAAATATCTTTCCAGCAGAAAAGCTAATAAAAAAGAGACAGATTTGAAAAGACAGGATATTTCTACATCGATTATTGGACCAATTAACGCGACGGAACAGGCAACATTACAACCAACAACATCAACAACAACAATAAAAGATCAACATGCTTTTGTTCATGAACCAGTTGATGTGTTCCCTGTTCAAACTGTTCCTCCGCAGCAGTTTATTTCCACGCAGGTTCCTCCAACGACACAACATGATCAAAGTAGCAGCAACGTAGGTGAATCAAACAAAACTCATTTGATATTACCGATGTTACCGGTCCACAATGTGTCTGCATCAAATCAAGATGTGAAACCGGTTATTCCAGTTAATCACGTCCCAGAACAAGATAAGGTTAATACTGAAGTGAATCCAATCGAACCGTTACCGGTAATAACGCGTCCTACAGTTACTGTTTTACAACATGTTGTTGGTACTGGGCCTACGCAAGCAACATTACAATCAGTCGTTGTTCCAAAACGAAAGCACGTTTCGCCTTTGCCACCTTTGACGCCGTTACCAGTCATAGAACCACACACTGTGGCAACCCCAATGAGAATTCTTAAGCCCCTGGAGCCAATACCCCCACATGAACCACATATAATACATCATAAACCGATTGTTATACCCAAAGGCTGTGACAATTCGGATCCGTGCGGCAATTCGTGTGGTACTGGTTCAAGTTGTTCTGGAAAATAACTTTGTTTAGCGGACAGCAAGAACCTTTACGTCAGTGCGCTGCGGGGCAACATGTATGTGCACATTGTAAAATCAAAAGATGCAATGTATTGGAAAAGTGGAGTCTTGATGCAGCAGTGGTAAACTACCGACCATGATTCTCTGCAGACTGGCTGGGATGATGACTTCGTACTATCATTCATTTATCTTAAAACCATAACAAGAAACTATAATCGGGTTCAAGCTAGTAAACAATACTTTATATCCTTTCATACATTTACGGGTACCCACATTAATTTTTTTTAAGATTCTTAAAAGATTCAGAAGTCAAAACCAAAATTATTTACTTTACTTCATATTATTACTTGTTTTACCAGGAAAATAAATGACAAGTATGATTTCACAGTCATAATCTGTGATAATTTTCAAACGCAGCCTGGGACCTAAGATAACCCTCCCCCACTTCTCTGTGAGATCAAGTACTCCACCTTCGCAGCCCTAAAATCAAAAAAAAGGTAGAATGCAACAGTAAATACCCCTTGCTCTGCAAAATTGTTGTCATTGCTGTAATTTATTTGTCAATAAAGAAATAAGCATTTAGCCATTAGTTATAGAGTTTTAACAATTACATCTTAATAATTAGAGGGTTAATAAGATGTGGATAAAAGGACTGACATTAATTGGAATGCATTTGCAGAAAAAACAATTATCTGAGTATTTTGTGCATCGCAGCTCATGATAATAAAGAACAAAAGCAATTAACGCATCGATCATTCGAATTCGAGGCTAAAAATAGGTGTTGGAAAAAGGACTGACGTTTATTGGAGTGTATTTTTTCAGGAAAAAATCATTTCTGCATCTTAATAGTTTAATTTTCATAGCCATTTACTTTAAGTATTTCAAAGTCTAAAAAAATAGTTAAGGTTTAAGTTGCGTGTTTGTCAACAAAAAAGATAAAATGTTATTAGTCAAGATATCAGAATAACCATCGAATTGAATAAGAAAAACTGTTTTGGACATTCTAGTTAATTCATTTAGTTATAAAATCAATTTTATTAACATAAATGATGGCCAAATCAATGCAAATAAACATTCTGCCCCCGTGACCCCTTCTCATGCTTGCTACTGATGTTATCCATTTTCTATTTTGCATATCATTAATTCGAGGCATCTTCTTATTGTTCTGCTCTTTTTTGGCAACCAATCAAAAGTGTGGGTGGAATTGATGTTTGGGCGTCCCCCGACATTTGTCAAGCTTCTTGGTCCTGAGAAATTCGATTGTTTTAATTGTTTTTCCTTGAATTTGTTGCAAAACTGATCTAATAGGTCGTGTGTATCTGCCAATTAGTTACACTTCAGTGATCTTTGTTTTTCGAAAAGTTGTCAATTTCACTCTTAAGATTCTTTTGTTTATAAACAATAGTCTTTTGTTACGTCATTTAAATCAAGGCAAAATTTGTCGCAAAATGGGTCTTTAAGTCACGTGGTAAGCTAAGTTCTCAAGCACAATTCGTGCATTTCGATCCCGTTCAAAGTTCCAATCAAACTGGATCGAAAACCACGTGAGGTTAAAATTCGCAATGTTTGATTGGTGCATTTTGATCCGATAAATTGAAAAGAGTCAAAGTGAAATCAACAACGTAACAAAAGACTATTGTTTTTAAACAAAAGAATCTTAAGACTGAAATTGACAACTTTTCGAAAAACAAAGATCACTGAAGTGTAACTAATTGGCAGATACACACGACCTATTAGATCAGTTTTGCAACAAATTCAAGGAAAAACAATTAAAACAATCGAATTTCTCAGGACCAAGAAGCTTGACATATGTCGGGGGACGCCCAAACATCAATTCCACCCTCACTTTTGATTGGTTGCTAAAAAAGAGCAGAACAACAAGAAAATGCATCGAATTAATGATATGCAAAATAGAAAATGGATACAGCAGTAGCAAGCATGAGAAGGGGTCACGGGGGCAGAAAGTTTATTTGCACTTATTTGGCCATCATTTATGTAAATAAAATTGATTTTATAACTAAATGAATTAACTAGAATGTCCAAAACAGTTTTTCTTATTCAATTCGATGGTTATTCTGATATCTTGACTAATAACATTTTATCTTTTTTGTTGACAAACACGCAACTTAAACCGTAACTATTTTTTTAGACTTTGAAATACTTAAAGTAAATGGCTATGAAAATTAAACTATTAAGATGCAGAAATGATTTTTTCCTGAAAAAATACACTCCAATAAACGTCAGTCCTTTTTCCAACACCTATTTTTACCCTCGAATTCGAATGATCGATGCGTTAATTGCTTTTGTTCTTTATTATCACGAGCTGCGATGCACAAAATACTCAGATAAATTCTGCTCCAAAAAACTCTTTTTAACCGATTTTTAAACCAAACGATAGAAAACAGTGCACCATACATTATAGTAGCAAAATCGCAAATGCCCCCTGCCTAGTTTTGGAATAAAACGACCTTTTCCGAGATAGATGTCATCTCAACCCAGTTTACACAATGAGCTAGGTGTGAAATCTATTCAAATTTTTTAATGCTTAATAACTTTTTAAATTTATGAGATATTCAAAATTTGCAAACTTTAAAAAATCTCTCAAGTAATTTGGCATCTTTCTTCAAAAAATCGCATTAATCGCACAAATAGCAGCTTCACAAATCGACTTTGAAATTTGGCCACTCGATTTTATACCGGCCTTCTGAAAACTGCCAAAAAATTTGGAAATGGCCAATTTTCAACATTTTTTTTTGAAGCCGTTATAAGCGTGAAAATTCCCATTCTTATACCGAAAAATCAGGAATAATTTTAAATTAATTAAAATGTTTTCAGATTTGAAATATCTCACGTATTCAAGAATTTAAAAATGTTTGAAAATTTGGATTTATTCTGAAAAAGTTCTCCGTGAAACAAAGGGTTTCGGGGATCTTTGTTGATTTCTGTCAAAAGTACGCGAGCGTTTTTAATGAATAAAATACCAGAAAATACAGCTCATTTTTCTGCATCATTTGATGCAAATTTGGAATCCGTAGAAAAATTCTGGGATTTAATAAAAAATCTTTTCCTTCGTTTAGCGCGTGTGAAAAGAGAACAAAAGGCATAGAAATCAATGATTAGCACTAGTCGAGGGTGGAAACGGGCATCGCACAGAAGGTGTACCTCTGTTTTTGATCCGTTTTGCCTGCTTGAGGCAGAACAAGAGCAGAACAATAAGAAGATGCCTCGAATTAATGATATTTTTTGAAGCCGTTATAAGCGTGAAAAATCCCCTCCAAAGTTCCAATCAATCTGGATCGAAAACCATGTGAGTTTGAAATTCAAAATGACTGATTGGTGCATTACGATCCCATTAACTTGTCTGTAATTTTAGATCGTAATGCAGTGAAATTTCTACCTCTCTATCCAATTGGTGCTTTTTCTATCTTTAAACATTGGTGCAATATACGAGATAACAAAAGATGGTTGTGAAATGAAAAACCGCTAAATTATTCCAGCAAAACAAAATATAATGACGCGGTCAAAAGACTCAGGACCAAATTGAGCACAGAAATCTGTTCAAATTGCGGATTGACCGGAAGAGGAGTAGAAATGGACCAGTTTGATTGGGTTTTAACTACAATAGGACAATAGCCAGGAGAGTGTTGAATTAATGATATGCAGAAAAGAATCTGCAAAAATTAGGAAGAGATTTCAGGGCGGAAGGGGGTGCATCAGGTTTATTCTGTAATGTTCTAACAACAAAATATTAATTGTAACTTTAATTAAGTAGAATTGACCAGAATCTTAAGCATTCACAATGTTTTTTCATATTGTTCATATTGCTGAATTGTAGTGTAACATTTTCAAGAGAATGAGGCCAACAATTTCTTCTATTTTCTCCCAATAAATACTGCTTTGACGATAACCCTCCTTTACAAAAAAAATAAGAAGTTTTTGGCCGTGTCTATCACTCAATATTCGTTTCAACCAAAAATTGTTTTTATCAAGGGGATCAACTTTTCCCTCAGAGTACAAAGGATTAATTATTAAGATAAAAACAAAATACTAATTGACAGAAAACTTGATTATATGCAGATAAAAATGATTACAAATGATATTTTAAAGAAGTAAAAGTATTTTAAATTCAAATAACCAAATGAATGTTTTCTAAATTCAAAATTTCAATAGTTCACAATTACTGATTTTTTAATTTATTGTTTTCCTCTTCCAATGTTCGCAACAATTTTTTCTGTTCTTGTACCAATCTTTCCAATCGACTATTCTCTGCTCCAAGCTTCTCAATAGTTACTTTGTTTCTCTTCTCTTCATCATCTTTCTCTTTATTCCCAGCATCTTTACTGTAAACCTGTTGGCCTAAAAGAATAGTATGCATTTGTTGGCATGCTAAGCTGGTCACTTTGATGAGAGATGCAAATACTCTTCGTGGCACGGAACAACATCCCTTTTCACCCAGGAGGCTAGGATCTAATCCCAAACGACCATCATGGCCTAACCCCCATGCATAAACACTATCTGATGTAGCTGCAACTGTAAAACCATCGCCACATCCGATTTTGATTACTTCTTTCCCTTCAAGGGGTCCTTTAACAACAATTGCAATGGCTTTTTCTCTAAAATCTCCTCCACCCAATTGACCATACATGTTGTTTCCAAATGTAATGACACGTCCTTCAACATCAATTGCTGCTGAATGACTTCTACCAGCATCTACTGCTACTATTTTGTATGCCTTCAATGCTCTTATTGGCAATGGCGATGTTCGAAAATCACGTCGATTTGATTTTTGCATTGATCTGCCATGGACGGAAACTCGATTGCTAAACGCCATTTTGTTGAATTCATTGCTACCACACCCAACAACATGGCCTTGCTTTGTTAATATCAATGTGTTGTCCAATCCACATTTTATTGCAACAATTTCATTGCAATTTGGGGGCAATGGCATGGGTTCTGGAATTGCCATGTCATCTTCGGTTCCAAGGCCCAGTCTTCCATACTGTCCACAACCCCATGTGTATACTTCTCCGTCATCAGCCAATGCAACAACATGTGCATCTCCGCAATCAACTTGCAAAACTTTCAGATTATTGAATTTGTCAACTCTTCTTGGTAGCAGAACTTCATCACCAAATGCATGATCGCATCCCATGCATCCATAAACATCAGATCCTGTCATGTACAAAATACCATCATCTGCAAGAATCGCTGTGAAATCTTTACCACAAGAAACATTTCTAACTGGGATTCCTGTGAAGTATTCAACTTTTTTTGGATAGATGTACAATGCGGCATCTCCGTGTCCCAACTGTCCTCTTATTGTTGGTCCTTTTGAGTTTCTGTCATTCTCTTCATCTTCATCATCTTCTTTCTCTTCATCGTCATGTAAAATGTCTGCCCATGTAAACAGTTCTTCATTTTCATTTATAACAGCAAAATGTTTACGTCCAGTGGACACTTGAAGAGCAGGGTTGTCGAGGCCAAATTCCTCCATTTTTTGGGGCATTGGTTTTGTCCCTCCCCAGCAGAAAACTTCACCAATTTGTGATGAAAATATAAAAGGTGCATCTGTTGGCACAGTCTCGACCACTTCTCCATTTGTTTCCTCTTCTTCTTTTATTAGCTTCAAATCTTTTGCTATCTTATAAAACTTATTCTTGATTTCGTTGAAGATATCCTTAGAAAGAAGTTCGCTTGCAGACAATCGCTTACTGGTGTCTTTCATTAGCATTTCATTCATTAATTGACAAATCTCATCTGAATAATCCTCAGGCACATCTTCATTAGACTGCAATGCTATTCCAACTGCCAATGATACCAAATCTTCTGCATCAAAAACATGTCTCAATGTCAGAAGTTCATACATGACACACCCACATGCCCAAACATCACTCTTCTGTCCGTATCTTTCCTTCTTTTCAGCAACTTCAGGTGACATATAGTATGGTATACCTCCTGATGATTCTACATTTGTCTTTGAAATGTTGGCTATTACTTTGGTGATGCCAAAATTACCAAGTTTAAGAATATGAGCCTTTGTTAGAAATATATTCAGCGAGTTTATATTGCGGTGCAGGATTTTCTTCGAATGTACAAATTCAACAGCTGAAAGCAGTTGGTACACATACCATAAAATTGTTGGTTGTGAGAATGGTGATCCTCTGTTCATTATTTTTTGATACAAAGTTCCTGTGTCGCAATATTCCATTTCGTAGCATAGATTAGTATCATCGATAAATGGGTTGTAATAAGCAATTATGTTAACATGCTTCAACTTTCTCAAATTTTGCACTTCCCTGTACGATCTCTCTTTATCGTCCTCTGAACAGTCGCCTAAATCTATCGCTTTCCAAATTACCAACGAGCTGTCTTCTTTCTTTCTTAAGACGACAATTTCTGCAAAATTTCCACAACCAACAACTTTAACTGGAATTTGAGATGGTTTTAGTTCGGCAACTGCCATTTTGAAATGGAAATATTGCAACAGCTAGTTTTCTATTCCTTCGTGTGATGACTGCAAAACAACTTGTGTGAGTAAAACACTGTTAAGAAGGATCAAACAATTAATTAGTGGTCAATCTTAATCGATTGTTCGCCGAATAATAGACAAATTCTTTATAAAAATCAGAAACAAAAAGGTTTAAAATTCCGAAACAGGGGGTATCTAAATGCCTTAATATTAGCATATCTTATAATACAGAATTCTTTTCAAGGATTTAAGACATCTTTCACTCAGCAACCAATTCAATTTAAATCCCATTTGGTATGACAAGGAATTGTCAACAAAAACAACAAAAATGGAGTTAAGTATTTGAGACTTAAATCAGTTTGAGTTGGAGCAACAGGCAAGCAGATTGAACAAGGGGTTTCATTCTGAGTTGTTTTAAATATTTTGGATAAATGTAAACTAACAGCATTCCTTGCAGTATAAAAAACAAACAAAATGAACAATGATGCAACAATTGACAGTTTTAAGAAACAAGGGATTAGTCCAAAATTATAATAAACATGAATAGAATTTGAAATTGTTTTGGTTTTTTGGCTTGTGTCGGCTTGCTCAGATTCACCGAAAACGTTGCGATTGTGGCGACCTTCCTTTTGTGAATCATTTAAGCACATGAAAATCCATTTTTAATTTGGAACTAGAATAGGTTAAGTAGTTTTTTCAAGCCAATAAGATGACTGGGCTACCATCCACTGATCTGCCAACGTGATTTATTCCTGACCATATATGGTGGTAGTTATTCGTAAAATTTATGATCAGATAACAGCAACCCATTTCCTTTGAACACAAAAAAATCGCAAACCACGAAGTGAGTACATATAAAAAATGAAGTTCTGTCATAAGAAAGAAATTCGATTAGATTGATGCAAATGGAAGGTGTTCCATAATGAAACAACACAAAAGACCCGCCTCTAAATGAAAGGTTAGGTGAGAGCAGAAATGGCTCTGACAACTTAACCTTTCAGGAAGGCATTTCTTAGCAAAATGATATGAAATTTTAATTGCAAGAAGATAACGATATGCATTATTCATTGGGAAATTTTTTGATGAAAAACTTATGGAATGTCTTAGAAAGAACTGGCTCAAACCAGTTAACAAGGGCTACCGACTTTAAAAAGGATGGATAATGATCTCATTTGAGTTTTAAACACATGAGGTGAAGTGGTGCACACAAATGCAAAAGATAATATGCCACATGTAATCCTACAATCATGAATTATTTATTGCTTGTTTTAAACCTAAGTTAATCAGTTTTCTCTATTGTTCTACTATTATACTATTAAATCTAGTTAAAAGATAATCAAATAAAGAAATACTGAAAAAGCTGGGATCTGTAGTTTTATTAAGACATGTGAATGGCTCCTGTGACGCTCGTTGCAGTTGTTGCCTAAAACAATTTAATACCCTAAGACATATTTTGATGCAAATCTCAAGTAAACAGCTGCGTTTGCAAAGTTTTGCAGCCAAATAGATTAGATATTGCTAAATTGACCTTTTAATTTATTTTACTGCATTTCTTAAACAGATTTTCAATTTATATGCATCTAAAATGATTTCTAGGAATTGGTGGGGGATTTTTACTCCTTCTCTCCTATTCGAAATAAATGTGTTTTCTTGCATTGCAAAGGCAACGTATTGTTGCATAATAGACTATGGCTGCATTGAGTGGATTTCATTTTTCTTCTTCACCACAAAATTGCAATACAATTTTGATTTTCAGAATAAATTTTTTTTGCAAATCGCTTAATATTTCAGTATCTCTGTAAATATATTTAATCTGCGTCACGTTAAACAGTAATTTTAATGTTTGTTACCTTTCTAAAATGTTTCACAAATACCATTTGCTAATTTGATTTATTTGATAATTCCAAAAGTTTCCTATTACTTTCTGCATAAATCAAATTTTGCTTCTTTAATGATTTGATTCTTTCTTCTTGTTCTTCGACCTTTAGCATTAAACTTTGATTGGTTCTTTCCAACTCTTTGATCTTCATCATCAAATTTGATTTTTCTGATAGTTCATTTAGAACAGAATCATTGTACGTTGATAATGATTTGAAATTCTTATTCGACCTCTCATTTTCCCTGCTCCAAGCGCTCTTTACTTTTACTTCATTTTTGTGTTCAGGAACGGGAATATAGTCTGCATCCTCAAACTCTTTTGCAAGCCAAGGAGGTAAATCTTCGTTATCTGAATCATTATCACGTGACACTTTGTCATTCTTATCCTCTTGTAAATGTATGACCTGAAATCAAAGATGACCTCATAAAAAGATGGTAGACCAATTTGAAACTAATTTTCAATCAAACGAAAAATCAAAGTTA
Organism: Catostylus mosaicus; assembly: GCA_964019065.1. Taxonomy (NCBI): domain Eukaryota; kingdom Metazoa; phylum Cnidaria; class Scyphozoa; order Rhizostomeae; family Catostylidae; genus Catostylus; species Catostylus mosaicus. Next base: position 5,986,402 of record OZ025202.1, read on the forward strand.
AAATTAAAAAAAGTTAAAAAAATTAAAATTAAAATTATAAATCAAGAGTATATGGATAGAATTAAGACCAAAGCTATAAACATTATCTGCATAAATGTTTTTGAGGGATTTTGAATGCAAAATGAGATGCATGGATGTAGGAGCATATGAACCACAGCACCCAGGTTTGAACCAGTTTTAGGATATGAGTAATTTTATAATGTAAATAGACAGAGACACGTTGAATGACAGAGAAACATGACGTTACTCTCATACAATAGTTTCTTTTCAATATTACTCCATTACAATAACAGCAGCTGATTCAGAAGATTTTTAGTTTTTCTTTGGTGTGTTTGGAAGTAAGAATATTTTTATTGATAGTGACGAAATATTAATTGGAATATATTTCTCGTGTCAACTGCAAAGATTTATATTAAGAAATACTACTCGGAGATCGCATATTGTTTAAATATAGGATTGTTTATATCATAATATCCTATACCTCTGCCTCATTAAGTTCTTGCTTCAACCACTGTGGAGTTAGAGAATCGTCATTTTCGCTTAACCTGCTTTCGTCTCTTGCTACTTCATCAAAAACGGATGCGAATTTTTCATCTCTAGACGATGGTTCTGAGTTTTCAAAGCTTGAGAGGCTGTTCAGTTTAAAGCTGCTTTCATCTGAAAACAAACCAATATATATTATATAAAATATATTAAATATATTAAATAAAACAAGCACCACAAACACAAGAGAAAATCAAAAACAAAATATAAATGCGTGAATCATAATTTCTAAAACGAAACCTCGCCCGACTGGTAGCAATACTAAGACAAATGCATGCTTTTCAACTATCGCTTGACCTTTTTAAACTGCACGTTTTTGAAGATGCATACTTGAAAACGTTTTTAAGTTGACATGTCAACTATGATTTACTAACCAGAAGATGAAACCATCGAATCTGGGAATGAAGATGTTTTTTGAATAACTCTTGTTCCGTGCACCTTCTCTCCTAATAGAATTGTATGCCAATGCCTGCATTTTAAGCTTGCTACTTTATGGAGAGAACCAAATATTGGTCTTGGTACTGCCGAATTTGTTTTGCCACCAAGTTGCCCTGGACTTATTCCCAATCTTCCGTTTTCTCCGCAACCCCATGTAAAAACTTCATTGTTTGATGTTGCAACAACAGTAAACCCATCTCCACAGCCAACCTGCTTGATTTCTTTACCAACGAGATTTCCTTTGACAATATATGGTGAACCCTAAATGGCAAACAATAAATTGATTTACACACTATGCGTTTATCATTAAAAATTCAAAAACAAGCTTGTCCTTATTGCACCAAATTTTGGTCTCAATTTAAACCAATTGTTGTGTAACGTATTTGATAAAGACTGCAAAATGTTGTGAACAAACATATAGGACATATCAAATCTTGAAAAATTGAAATGAATTAGATAAAATGAAGATTCAAAAGTTAACCCTTTTCTTGAAATCGCCAGTTCCTAGTTGGCCATGTTTGTTGTCACCAAAAGTCAACAGTCTCCCATAGGCTTCAACCACACCTGAATGGTCCTTGCCTGCCGCAACTATTTTCACATTGTAGCTCTTCAAATATCTAACTAATGTTGCCCTTGTTGTATAATGCACAACTTCGATCTTTGACTTTTCTTTGTCTTTCTTTAGCTGCACTGTTTGGTTGAGTGCTAATTTGTTATTTTCATTACTTCCAAATGCCAAAAGTGTTGAATTGTTAGTGAGAAGAAATGTATTGTCCCTTCCACAATGAATTGATGAAATACTTGACCAGCGATTTGGTATTTTAACAGGATGTGGTGATGAGACATCGTCTTCATGGCCAAGACCAAGTCGACCCAGTTCACCGCAACCCCAACTATACACTTCTCCATTTTCAGTTAATGCAATTACATGTGAATCCCCGCATGCAACTTGCGTAACTTTTACATTTATTTCAGCAAATTTGTTTACTATAACTGGAGTTAGGACATTCTCATCTCCGCACTGCCCCCAGCCAATGCAACCCCAATAGTCTGACCCAGTCATGTACAAGACTCCATTCTCTGTCAAAATGGCTGTGAAATCTTCACCACAAGCAACTTGCATGACTGGTATTCCAACAAAAAAATCAACCTTTTTAGGGATGCGATACATTGCCTCATCACCATGTCCAAGTTGCCCTGCTATGGCAGTACCACCTTGTATGTTAGCCCATGTGAATAATTCTTTTTCAACTGTGACTACAGCGAAATGGCTGTAACCAGCTGCAACATCTATTCCTGCATTACTCTCTCTGAATGATTCTAATTTTTGTGGAATCATCTTTCCACCTCCCCACCAATAAATTTCACTTGTCATTGACGACACAACAGGCACATATGAAATTGAAGCAGCTCTTTGTGTAGGTTTTCTTGCACTTGTTTTACTTTCACTTATCTTCAAACGTTCATCGAATTCCTTTGCAAATTTCTGTATATAGTCAAATTCTAGCACTTGTTTTGCAGTAGGACGATTTGCCATATCTTTTTCAAGAAGAGAATTAATGATGTTTTGTATCTCTTCAGAATATATTTCATCTATTTTTTCAAAATCATTTTCAAGAATGGCACACATTAGACCAAGTTGATTGGTAGAATCAAATACTTTTTTCAGTGAAAGCAATTCGTAAAGCACACACCCACACGCCCAAATGTCACTTTTATCGTCATATTTTTCACCTTTTATCAACTCAGGTGACATATAGTAAGGTGTTCCTACGTGTGTTTCCGCTAGTTTGGCATTGCCTTGAAGAACTTTTGAAATGCCAAAGTCTCCTAGTTTCAAAATACTTGCTTTTGTCATGAAAATATTCAAAGTTTTGATATCTCTGTGCAAAATACCGTTTTGATGAATATAAGATACTGCTGACATCAACTGATAAAAATACCAAAGACAATCTTCTTCTGGGAAGAGCTGCTTTCGATCTCTGATCAGTTCAAACAGTGTCCCACCATTTGCATATTCCATTTCAATATAAAGAGTTGCATCATCAAAAAAATGATTGTAATAACAGATAATGTTTATGTGATCAAGAAGTGATAAAATATCTACTTCATTCAATGATCTATCCTTTTCCTCCTCAGAAACTTTTGGCAATTCAATTTCTTTCCATACAACCAATGAGTTATCATCAGTTTTTCTGTACAAAACTGCTTGCCCAAATGCACCTTTACCTAAAACGCGAAGGGCAGCATAATTTTCTTGTGGCTCATCAGTTAGTGAGCTGCCACCGGAGCTCAACTGTTCATCCATTCTCAATTAAAAATTGCTTGCTTTACTTCCTTTTGATTTAGTCAACCTCAATCCAGTTCATATTGCTCACCAATGATCGCTATCAATGCTCCAAATCCTAATATTAATGGCCTTCCATTTTCTGACTTTTCCAGCAGTAAAAGGAGCATTTCAACCGTAAACCAAATCCACGATCTTCAAAAACATCTGTTCTTTTCCTCCGAAAAAGTGAATTAGTAACATCTGCTTCACTTCACTCTTATTGACAAAGAGAAATATGTTTTGACCTAATTTTACCTGCAAGATGGGGGTTGCTCTACTTTGCACTTTTAAACAAATCAATTACTCCAGTGCTGGTTGTTTTAACTCCAAACGTGCTCTCGTGAACTTTCTCCATTCTTTGTGTTAATTTTCACATTTGTCACAATCTTTTGACAATTTTAAATTCATTATGGCGTCTATCAGCAACACAAAACAACAACAACAACTTCAACAGCATGTTTTCAAAAGGGCGTCTATTGGGAGAGACGGGGGGGTCACGGGTCAATTCAATTCCTCCTTCCTAGACCCCCTGTCAAAAACATCATTGATATCAGCAACACTGTTATTACTGGGATCTATACTTTTTAAACAAGTATTATAAACTTCTTTGCAATAAATGCTCAAGCACTTGGCAGTCATCCATTTTACTGTATTCGTAAAACTTCAATGATAAAAAATACACATAATATTTTCTTGTTTTTATGTTGACAATATAAACCAACCTCTCCTAAATTTTTATTTGTCATTTTCTTTACCTTCATTGCTGAATTTCAACAACTTTCACAAAACTTTGCTGTGACAAGTCTTTTGCAAGTTCTTTCACAATTTATCATGATTTTATGGAAAGGGTTGAATAACATTCTTTTATTTGCAATTTCTTTTATGTTCCATTAAACATTTATAATATGAACTAGCAACCAAGCACATTTTTTATGTACAGCACAGGAATGGAGAAATAAAACACATTTTTGATAATACAAAGGTTTTTCATGAATCAATTTATTTGGCATGCTTTTTGTTATGCTTCTTGGCAAACCTCAAATTTCTGAGAAACTTTGGATCAACCTAAAGATAAAATAAAACAATGGGGCAATGACAAATAAAAGTGAGAAAATTGTAATTAAAATCTAAACCCTAGTTGCAAAAAAGAGCAAAGTTTCATCATGTGCAGATGTCATATTCAAAAATGCAAATTTAATGAAATAAAATGAGAGATTGTATTTAACAGTTGTAAACATTTTCCAACTGAAAATCCCTGGTTGAGATTGACATCTTGACAGTAAAAACAAGACTTAAGTCTAAAAATAAAACATTTGCACATAATAAGAGAATATATACAACGATATATTAATCAACGATATATATAAATATAATCTATTATATATAATTAGTGTAAGTTCACTTACCCCTTTAAGTGATGGGTACTTATTTTTCTTTGGTTTATGAATACCATTTCTATGAGCTTTGTGAGCTGCGCAAAAACATAACATTGTCAAACACCTCTTTGCCCTTTATATTTAAAATATATTATCCCTAGTCAAATAGATAGAATGGTTGAATATAATGGATAGATGCCATACATTGCAAAGGCCAATTTCAATCATCAAAATGTATTTTCCACCATGGTTTAAAGACTTACTCTGGTTATGATTCGTATGATTTTTTGACTTTGCCATCTTTGAAGTTGAGTAACCTTTACCTTCTATGGAATATACCCAATTTGAGTTACCTAGTAGAATAAATACTATACATCAATTGAACTAATGTAACTTTATTCCCAAATTGACAAAAGATTCACAAGATTTTTCGGGAAAGAAATCAATTGTAAAACTCACTTCAGATTGAAGTAAAATGGCCGACGAAAGAGAGAGCTGATTTGGCCTCGTTTGCAATACTCATAGTTATACCTCATTATCAATCTTAGAAGCACTGGAGTCTTGGAGCGGGGATGTCGGACTCGAATTGTGTGAACTAAATTTACAAACTAGATAAATATGATGAAAATTTTATGGGAAACTGTTGTTAAGGCATTTGAAAGGAAACTATATGATATAAATCTTTGGTTAATACCGTGCAGCTTCAACTCCCTTAAAAACGTGACTGACCCCAATAATTTCAATTATAGAGAACAAGGCCTTTCGTGATTTCCTATTTACACTGAATCAGCTTCTTATAAGAAACTCTTTGGGGATGTTTAATCTTTGCAAGATTTCCCTACGCAGTGGAAACGTCCGTATTAACTACCTTCTGTCTTTTTCTATCAATTTTAACCAATCCTATTGTTGAATTCAATCATACTGTCTCCCCTAATATCCGTGCTTTTTTAAGTTAGAAATCATGAAGAAAAAGAACTCTGCAATTCATCCCAGTAATTTTTATACAAAAGTTGAATACAAAAACTTGAAACAGTACATCTTAGCAAATTTAAGAAGTAATTCAGTCTAATCGAAATTTGAACGAACTATTAAAAAATACGTAGCAATTAAATCAATTTTAATAGAAAAATATGAGTAAAAAGTGAATGCAGATTTGGCGAACATTCCTAGAAGTCACCAAAACTTTTCCTGTGTTGATTAATATATAAGATAATCAAAAAACGCAAAAGAAATTTAACAAAATGCAACTGTAAACAACTGTAAACTGGTTTAAAACCTTGTAATATTTACATCACGCAAAATCAAACCTTTATTATGAACCAAATAAGGATATACGTTCAAAATGGCAGTCTGCAAAGTATGTTATTACCACAATGTAAAAAGTGTTGTAACTTTGTGAGGTTTTAACTGTTATATGTTATCCATTAATTTGATACATTGGGCGATGGAGTGATGGAAGTTTTAGTGAAATTCAACGATTGATTTAATTGGTTGGCACATATTCATCAAAACACAAACGAAAACCCTCGTCAACATTTTTATATGGGATAGGATTTGACTCTTTAGTTCATACAAAATTCCTGTAAATTTTATGCCATGGTTCGCAGCCCTATTAAATCCCACAGAAACATAGAAAATTCTAACAATCTATTCTAATTAATTCAATCTAATTAATTATAAGAATTAATAGGTAATAATGAGCATTGAGAATTAGCAACTTTTGCTAGACATATCTGATGTTTCACTTTCGAATGAATATGGACTTGACGCGCTAAATTCGCTACTTCCCGTTGGAGTTTTTGAATTCAACCTTGTCCTCTCGAAGTCCAACAACTGCTGCATAAAATTGAAATTTGGTGAAATGTTACTTTTCTTTGCCTTTACAAAATCGTAAGCATCGTTTAAAGAGTATCCATGCTTGAGCATAAGATAGGCAATAACAATTGTACTTGAACGTGACACTCCACCAACACAATGTACCAAAACATTCTTACGACAATCTCGTGCTTTCTCTGCAAAAATTAAAAATAAGGTAACTGAAAGATCGATGGTTAGAAGCATAATTTATGAACGAGATATAGTTCCATACAAAGTGCCGGGAAGAGGCAAGGCATGAAATTTCAGGTCAACGAGAAAAAGTGAGGGTTAGAGCAAGTCGAAAATTTTCATTGGCTTATTTAATTCTCGAAAAATTTTTAGGCAGTTGTAAGTTACGACAACCATCAATAAAATACGACTGCATTGTGGGAGAGAGAATAATGATTGCGCTGTATCTACATACATGCATCTACATTTTGTCTTATTAGCATTAATATTAAGCAAAATTAGACAGGAAATGCATGAATAATTACAAAAGATCGAAAATAATTAAAAAGTACAGCAGGAAATCTGAAGATATACAAAGAATTATAGCTGCCATTGTTATTACCAGTTTAGGACATGAAAATAGAGTCCATTCAAAGCGTTTCCGAAAAAGCAACTTGAAAGCAAAAAATAAACAAAAAAGTAAACAAACGCATGAATGAAGCATGTTGACATGTTCATATGAAAATAAATATCAAAATCCTTATTGACACAATGATCTTGTTTGAAAACTAATTGAAAATTAATTGAGAAATTAATAGCTTAGAAATTGTTGGGGAGAAAGCTAATTGCAGTGAGATCGTTAAATTGCAAGAATTAGATTAGAATGTGGCTAATCGACAACGAAAATGGGAATGTGTGTGATGGAGTTTCCTTTGAAGGCAGGAAAACTGGCATTTTTCAAATCGATCGGTTTCCTTAAATCTTCTAAATCTCAAGTCATTTAAAAAGTTAGATTAAAATTCAGATTCTCATGACCAAAGGTCGTTCCTCGTTCGCACGAATGAATGAATCCTATGACATCAAACGGAAGAACGAGGAAGGAGAAATGTTTGAAAATAAACACAGTTTTAAGGGCGATGTTAGCCCAAACGGAAAGGAATAGACTCATAATTAACGGTGGATAATTTCGAAAATAATGGCTTCCGAAATGACTCAAATATATTGACCTGGCGGTGCTTGCAATGGATTGGGAATAAATTCATTAAAACAGCTTGCTACATACTTATAATTAAAAAGTAGTAATGAAATGGAATAAGAAACTTGAAAGCGTCAATATTAAATGTCAACTGACAAAACTTTTTATTTCATAAACAATAACACAAGGTCACTCAATAAATTTTTTTGTTCTTAAATCTATTTTCATAGAAATCTCACACTTTCCTGGAAAATTAATTGTGACTCTTATAGGAAAATTATACTTTTTGTTTTGAAAGATAATTCAGTTTTCATAAAATTTCCAAATTTCTGAGCCTCAGAAATTAGTCAGTAATTAGTTACTTTTTGAAAAAGGATAAAAATGGTTAGGTATGCGGCAAAGAAACTCATTGCTAACTGTAACATTTGCTGGCAAAAACTGAACACAAACTCAAATCAAAATCTATCAAAATTTGGATTCAACAAATACTTTCAAAATACGAACTTGTCATAACTTAAAAGAAATCACACTGAGAAGATTGATGTTATTGCAAGAATGAAATGATGATTAAAAAATTCAGCTTCATGAGGATATTTTAATCAACTTCAGGTAGTGTTGAAGGATTGATAACAAAGAATAGAATTACGTCATATGCATGGAATGACAAGATTAAGATATTTGGCATTGGACTCAACACAAGATTAAAAATAGCCAAATTCCGTCTCCAACATGGAAAAGACTGAGCTGATGGCAAAGTTGATAATCACAAAAGTAAACAAGCATTTAGGAAAGCAATTGAAAGAAAATAATTATAAAGATTTATATTACAAGGATTACATGACTAATGAAGAAATAATCAAACTATAATTGGTCTAGAAATTAAGGAATAAAACTTTATGTTTTAAAAATAAAATTTACTATTCTTAGTGCATAGTCTATGAAGTATTATTAGGAATTAACAAAGTTTATCAAAAATTGCCATAATCATAAGTAAACCAGCAGGGGGAAGAGAAATGGAAAATGTTACAAGAACACCAGCATGAACGTTCAGGGTAGATAGCACCACAGCTTTCCCATTTCAACACCTTTTACTTTAATTAAATATGAACAAATATTTTGAGATAAATTCTTAATATCCGAGCAATTTATAGTGCTAGGGGGCCAGAGGGCCTTGCCACCTTGTCAATGTCAGAAACTGACTTAAACTTTTACACTTATCCATTGTCTTGAGAGATTTTTCTGACAATTCTGTTGCTTTTTTTATAGTAAGACACCCTATGCATAGATGGAAACATGTAACTTACCAATGAATGCAAAAGCTTCTGGGAACAGACTGAAAAGATTCCCTTCCCAATTGTCTTCTACTGGTAATTTCAAATACTGAAATTTGTCTTCTTTTTCAAATTGATTTGGGAGATCATGAGTAACATTTAAAACATAATGAATTTGATGACTTTCTAAGCACTTTCGATCACTTGAGTCTTTTTTGTTGCCAAGATACAAATGTGGTATAATCTCAATTGGACCTGTGCTCTCTGGTCTGTAACGGCATGGTTCTTTCCTCATTTGTGGGTACGCTTGCAATTTGAAATCAAAGCTACCATTGTTATTGTTGTTATCAGACAACTTCAATGCAGATAAACTGTATAATGCTTTACCAGTTTCATTGCCCTCTCCGCATTGACAAAGGTGTGGATACCTTTCTTCAAATTCCATAAATCCCCCTAAAATAAAATAATTTGAAATGTTGAAAATAATAGAACACTAAGTAAATAAAACGATGATAATGATGATGATAATGATGATGATAATAATGATGATAATGATGATGATGATGATAAATGTTGATGTTGATGATGATGATGATGATGATGGTTATGATGATGATGATGATATTGATGATGATGAAGATGATGATGATGGTTATGATGATGATGATGATATTGATGATGATGATAATTATGATGATTATAATGGTGCTAATGATTTAGGATGATGATGATAAATGTTGATGTTGATGATGATAAATGTTGATGTTGATGATGTAATGATAAATGTTGATGTTGATGATAATGATGATGGTTATTATTATTCTTATGATTATTTGGCTGATGATGATGGTAATTTATGATGATGATTGAGATTCATGATTGTGATGGTGATGATTACTATGATGATTGTGATGTTGATGAAAACACTCATTTCAAAAAGTACCATCCAGAATCCAGACAAAATTTTACTCAATTTTACTCGTGACATCTTAAATCATTTTGTTTTTAATTTGCGGTTTTCCTTCTAAATTTTCTTTCCTGTGGTCATCTTTCTGCGCCTTTTATTCTAGCAACAGGATGGCCAAGCCCACTGACTGCGGTTCTGTGCGATTTCCGATCCAATGCCAAACAGTTATTGTGTTCCGTTTTATGTCATTCATATCACAATATAATACATAATAATAATCAAAATAATGCACAAATTGCTTAATTTTAATACAAATTATTTAGCAACAATTTTTTTAAATCTTTAGTTTCTACTAGTGCTTTAAATGTTTAACGGAGTCTCAGTATTAAATGCAGAAAAACTTAAAAGATAGCAAATCTATACTTTTTAATAATTAATAGAAAATATAAACCTCAAATGAGCAAGCTGATAATTGACATTCAGAGTATTTGCACCATATGTTTAATGAAGCTGGCTATTTTTAAGTCCGTTAAGGTACTTTTCCAAACAGGTATGAATAAGCCTATACTGTTATACATATCGTTAAGACCTGACGATAAAAGCATAGTACATTTAAACAAGAAAGAGCCGTTACCTTCTAGAAAACACACTTTGCTACCCTCAGAAAGCTTTGTCAACAAAAACTTGACAACGTTATTGTTTAGTTCATCTTTTTTGCTATTTGAATCGTAAATAACAATTCGTTCAAACTCTGCGCGTTTTACAAACTTTTCTTTCGATGCATCGGAATTTGTCAAGTTTGATAATGGCATGTTCCCTTTCTTCACCCGGCGTAACATTAAATCTGATATTGCTAAATTTATAGCTCCCTCAATATGAGCTTTACAATATTCTGCGAATGGTCTGCAATCGATGAGAAGTAAATCTGCTTCGTGTTCCAGTTGATAATAAAGCCAAGATGCTTCTTCTGATGTGTAAGATGTGTTAGGCCCATTTTCATAATCAACTTTGTTGTGTGACTTTGGTGTCTCATCCAACATAAGACACGGCATCATGTTAACGTACAATTTATGATTTCTTCTACCAATAAAATGTAATTTGTTCTGATGTTCGATGTTCAATATCTTGCTAACTTTACAACTTCACAACTCCTTCGATACATGTACCCTTTCTCTCTCTTTCGAGGATTTATTGATCTTTGATGATGGCATTGTAGTGGTTTCTTATTATTCTTACTGCGGCTCAACCAATCATAAAGCAGTTATAGCAGCATCTATTGTGTTTCTTTTGTCAAGGTAACAAAAAGAATAGAACAGATTGTCAATCAAACTCAAAGGATTTTGATTTATGGTTTCTGATTGTTCTGTAACCAATCAGAATAGAGAATTGCACAATGGAATTTATGCTTAATGATCAACACCGTTCTAGCCGGAAGTAGTTTGTCTTATGGTCATATTGTATTTGAAATATCATACTTTCCTAATTTCTCAATTCATCAATAATGATAATTAGAATTTTAAATTTCATTTCGACTTTGATTTTTAGCTGCGCAAGTTGTGTGTGTGTGTGTGTGTTTAGGGGGGGGGGGGGGTTTAGATGATGATGGGCTCCGACCCAGCCTTCAGATTTTTGGAAACGCCCCTTTCGACCGCAATGATACTGTTTAGAAAAGTTCAAAAAGATCAAAATTACTTTCAGCCTTTCAAAATACTAAAGTTTTATCATCATATGTTTAGAGTCCTGCCCCTGCCCATTAATAAGCTAAAGAAGTTACCCCCCCCCCAAGTTATTGGATATAATATTGTATCCATGGTTATACAACAAATAGCATCGGCATGGAACGAAGTCAAAAAGATGGCAGTTCATAAAACGCTTTAAGATTACCGAATTTGGCTGGTTTTACGTCATAAGTTTCCAGCGATTACATAAGACGTGCATAAGGTGTTAAATTCCAAAACCACATTGGGAAAAATTAAAATGCAATTAAGAATTTCCGAATCTCAACATAAAAAGCAGATTAACACAATTGTCGGAGAATTGAATTGAATGAAATTTTGGATTTAATACGTCACATGGTGAGAAAATATAGCAACATTGATGAAAGAGAAGGAGAAGATGACGTGTTTAAATTTTATAATAACCATGTCGATATGCATAAGATCAATAAATAAATGATCCCACCCTCATAAAATTAGCATAAAGATTGTAAAATATACAACTAACTACTAACGTAATTCCAAATATAATTGTAGGAATGAATGTAGATAGGATAGTCATAGAAAATGGTATGAAAACATTGTATCATCAAATCTTTGAAAAAAGTTAAAGGGTATGAGTTAATGTTAGGAAGTGTGCATGAACAAAAAAATAAAATGATATGACCAACTTATTAGGCCATAACTATGATTAATCATACCCTTTTATCAATAGAAGGGTAACGCCGTGTAAAGGGGCCAAAGCAGGAATCGATAAACACTTAAAGACATAATTTGGAATACCATTTGGCAAGAAAAAGAGCCCGAAACAAAGACTGCGATTATTGGTAATTCATTAAAATTTTTATTATATTTGATATATGTTACAGCAGGTTGTCTAATATTATTAATTTACAGATGAGTCGACATCTTCTACAAAACCATTAGTAATATAAATTTAAACATTGTTATAACGTTGTTATCATATACTGGATAAATTCAAATGAAATGAATATTCTTTATAAAAACAGAAAAATGATACAAATATATATAGAATTCATTAACATATTTTTAGCCATTCTAAAGAGATAACATGCTCCCATGATTACCTAAACAACATATTACAAGTCTTTGTGTTCTATACATCTAGAGATAAGTTAAAAGTTAGAGTCACGTGAGATAATCACGTCTATAGATTGGCAGATAATCGCGTGGTGCCGAGCTTGCCCTGAGATTGGGCGTTGTGAATGAGCCCATGACAGATTGATTTGTGAGATCGGATGTGCGCAAACCTAAAAAAATTGTAATGGCTGTAGTAAACACAGAATGTTAGACAATAAAAAATCTAATTAAAAGTAAATATAACGAAGTTTAATGTTTTCCTGTTTATATCAGCAACATCTTTCAGAGATGATACTTGGAATGAAGTAAATTTAGAAAATTAAAAAACTCACCTAATCTGGTAGGATGCTCATCTCTTTCAGCAGATAGGAACAAAGAATTTGCATTCTGATGGAAGAAACAAAACAGTTAACAAATAAATTTATAAAGATTTAAACATAATAAAGACGAAATGATACAATGAACTATAAATTATGAAAATAATCATGTTAGTGGTCACATTGATATCATACAAAATATGATAATAAAGCAAATTAATAGCAATTAAAGCTCTGGCAGATAGATAAAAATTTTTACCTTGAATGAATTTTGGCCTAGTTCCGTTGGGTAACTTGTGCGGGGTCTTTCCAAGCTGTTTAATGAAGTATCATCAAATTATTAGGAATTTTCATTACCTTATAATTGTCTATACTAAATTTATTATGACTTTTTTAAAAAATTTTATGAGAGTAGAAGAGTACAAATATTGATTAAATTATTTATTTTGATTGTGATCTAGGGTTGCTAAATGGCTCGATGAAAAGAATAAGGACAAACCGATCTCAATTTCACGTTTGAATTCGTAGAAAGTTCATAGAATCATTTAAGTTGGTTTTTGCACCGAGATTAAAATTTCACGCAAAAGAAATCTTACCTGGATCGTGCACTTCGGATATTCAATTTTTCAACTTTTTCTGATAATTTTTGCTTCTCTGATAACTCATGTTGGTAAAGCTCCTAAATTAAGAAAGATGATACAGAATTGTGATTCTTTGCTGTTGGAATAACATTTGATAGGAAATTATTCCAATTCTAAATAAATAGAAAGGCTTTATGCTAGGAAATATGTATACGTTTTTATTTATGAACAAAGTCAAGGAATGTAAAAACATAAAATTTAAATTAAAACTTTAAAGCAACAAACAATCCAAGAAAGTAATATCAATTTGCTTAATTGTTTTCCATATTAATTTTGCAAATAAAACGAACCCGTATTCTGTTAGCTTCAGTTTCATAAGTGCCACTTTTGATAATGCCTTCTTGCAATGCAGATTTAACGTAGGACAATTCACTCTGAAATTAAAACCAAATTAGATTTAATAAAAAACTAATTCATTGAATGGACAAATATGAAACCAAGGTAAATCATATGATTGAAAAATTATTGCTTTAATTTACCTTTAGGCCACTTATAGTCTGTTCCAATTCTTTTTTACTTTTTGATTCTGTTTCATTTCTTACTCGATCATAAGCCTCTCTTGCAACTGCCTAAAATCGAGAGAAATATTCTCAAACATAAAAGACTAACGCGAAAGCTTGCAATCTAGGTAGTAAATTAAGTTATGGTAGATACAACAGTTTCCATCTAATATGGTCCAAAATTGATTAAGTATAAAAATGTAAAGAATTTTTTACCTGTTCTTCCAATTGCATGTTTACATCTTGAAGTTTTCGATTTATTTCTAAACGGGCCTGTTCAAAATATGTTTGGAAACATTAACCAACAATAAAATTAAACAACATTAAAATTAATGCAATTCAAAATTACTAGAATTGAAAATTATCATCAGAAAAACAGCGGTTGCGTCTCACCATGATTATATTTGAAGCAAATCATTCCTTTTAAAAGGTGATAAAAAGGAGAGAAAATCAATTCAGAAACTACAACCTACCTTAGTTTCAATGTCTCTTTTGAAAGTATCCAGACTACCTTTGTCAATGTAATTACGTTCGTAAAAGTTCTAAAAGTTAGATTTAAGATAATTCAGATGAATTACGAAAAAAACAGAAAATTAAAAAAGGATCCATGATTGGTTTTCGTTCTAAATCGTAACAACAAAATCAAAATGTGCAATGATCAATTAACTCATTAATAACTGATATATAAATTAACACATTAATAACTGATACAATAAATTAACACATTAATAACTGTTACAATAAATTACATACTTTGAGTTTATCAAGTTCCTCTTCTAACAATTCGTTTTCTCTTTCTAGTTTTGCTTTTTCGAAAGATAACATCTAAAACAAATCACAATTCATTTTGAATTATGTTGTTTAGATAAGCATAAATAAAAAATTTTATGTGTTGTGCACATTATTTTCATCATATAGTATAATTTCTTCATATATATTTTGGACTTTTTTCATATGAGTGAACCGCTTAGAATTAAAAACCAAGCTGATCGAAGAAAATATTTTTCCTATTCAAATCAAAGTTTATTTGTCAACATCATAAACAGATTTAAAATGATTAAAAATTACCTTCTCTTTCGTCCGAAGATCTGTTAATTCTAAAATTTGAGGAAAGTTTGAAAATTTTTCAAAAGAATTTTTGATAGATGTCAGAACATTACAAATTCAAATTGAGCTTAAGGTTCACTAACAACTGGGAGATTTTTAAAAATCAGTTTAAGGATATATTTAAAACTTTGAGTTTTGATTATAAGAATGACAGCGGCTTGCATTATTAGTTTCTTTTGCCATTGTGAAATAAATTCGTAAATATTTTCAATCTATATGAACATACCTTGGTCATTTCTTTTAGAGTTAGTTTCAGCCTGTGATCGACTTTCTTGTTCTTGTCTTAATTGCTCAATCAGCGAATCAACCTGCAATTTAAATAAAAAACATTTACTTCTTACCATTGAATAATCAAAACAAACCCTTGATATAGGTTTTCACCTCAGAATAAGGTTTTCACTTAAGATATTAATGACAATTGAACACAACGCAATGAAGTAAATACGTTATTATCTTCATTGAACTCAATGCATGATTCTGCAAACTTGGAATTTTTTATTTTTCGCATTTATGATTAAGTAGAGGAATCACTTTGCAAGCATTTTGTATCAATTCAATTCAATTAACTTTTAATGCAATTCAATCCAATCAAATTATTAACCTGTCGCCTTAGATTTGACGTATTATTCAACATGACATCTCTTTCCCGTTCAAATTCATTGTAGATCTTCGGTATTCGCGATTCACCATTCTCAAAATCCTTAAAAGTGAAAAATCATCTTGTAATGGTTATACTTTGTTCAAATTAACAAGTTATAATACGCAAAGTATAATACGAAAACAATTTTAATTCAATTGCAGTCTAAAGTTCAACAGAAAACAAAATTCCACCTAATTCTAATTCTAAATTCAAAAATTGACCAACTTCAGCTGCGACTAATTTTTTGCTGAAAAATCGACCCACCTCTTAATCTTGGATACGCCTTCCAAAACACATTTAGGTATAGTAGTAGTTAAAGACAATAAAAAATTGAGGGAAAAAAGAAACCTTAATTCTCCTTTGGTATTGCTTAAGTTTGTTTTTCATTGCACTTGATTCTTTTTGCTGCTGAAGAGATCTGAAGAGGAATTTTAATTAATAAGGATAGTACTTTAATTATGAGAAATGTTGAACAATTATCACCAAGTATCTTTATAAAAACAAAGAAAATAGTTGCAATAAAAATTGGCGCTTTCGATATTACAACACAACGATGAACACTATTTACCGCTTTTCATGAATGTCAATTTTTGATTCCAAACTCCGTTTCAATTCTTCAATTTGTATAGTTTTGCGTCTTTCCTTATAAAACAAAAAGTAAATGAAATTACAGAAAGAAATTGAAACAAGATACCACCAAGTCCCTGAGGAGAATATTTCGCAACAAGGCGAGGGCTAAAAAAAGCAAGGTTATTTTATGTGACATTAATGTATCAATTTTATATAACTATCAATCAATGTTACACATAGCTTGAATCAAATCCAAAATCAAAAAATCATCTTCACTTACATCATCTAATTCTGTTTTCAACTTCTGTATTTCTTTCTCCATAGTAACGAGCTTTATTGAGAAATAAGAAAATATATTGCTATTTTCGGTGCAGAAGTAACCTTGGTTTATAATTAGAATCAAACAGAATGCAAAACATTGGATAATCACTAATAGTTCATATATTTATCATTCATGTACATTACTGTAAAAATCAAGATTTAAAAATAGCTATTTAGATGCAATAAGATTTCTGATAAACAAAAGCATTAGATCAAAATTGTTACGGAGCCATTCGAGACATGCATTTGAAAAGCTCTACATGCAAAAAAGTTGTTAAATAAATTTACAACCATGTATCAATTAATTTAAAAGATACTTGCCTTCGTAATTGTTAAACTATTAGAATAAATGTTAAATAGTGTTTACCTGCAAACCTAATCTCGATCTTGATTTCACTTCTGAATTCCAAAGACCCTTATGATCTTCTGCGTCTCTCTCGTGTTGAGCGCGGGAAAGTGTCTCAGATTGAAGTTTCTCTTCCAAATGAACGTTGGTTGATTTTAAATTTGCCAATATCTTTTCAAGACTTTCTCGCGCCTTTGAAAAAAGATCAGTTTAATTTAGTATCATAGAAAAATTTAAGAGTCAAGAGGTGATGAAAATCACAGATCTAACTTTATAGTTGAATAAATTTATGTTTGCTGCGTAAATAAAAATTGAGGATGCAAGCAAAGGCAGACCTGAAACATATCCTCTTTTGCACATACAACATCAATTTCAACACTTTCCGGAACAGATATATCCTTCCATTTAAAAGAACTTTCATTCCATGATGCCGACGCCATTTTGAAATTATATCAACGTAAATATTCAAATCTCTTACTGATTGCGAGGCTTATATTCATATGAAATACTTGCTTAAGATTAAAGAACCCAGTACTAAGAAGACCTTTTGACAGGAACAGGTGGATGCATTAGGGAAAGCATGCTTGAATAGGTGGAAACGTTTTGGTTCATAAGTTAGCAGGTTATGAAAAGATGTAAAGTTAGAATTAGCAGAGCAAGACTTTCTAAGGGATATCAATTTCATCTTATATGCTTTAAAGATATTGCTTTATTGATTACAGGCTTCTTCGTAAAAATTTTACCATAATTTGCATGAATATGAAATATGAAATTCTATTTGAACGATTGGCATTTCATTTATTGACATTCTTTAAGATTAAACTACCCTATAATAGGGTTCTATCCTTTCAATGGTTTGAAATACTGTTAACGGCATGTTGGATTTTTGAAAATTTCGATACTTGATGGAAAATAATTGTTCTTAGGTTTTTAATCTTCAGTAAATAACTCTAGATCACATGCTCTAAAATAAATAAAACTATTACCTTATACTTAAACAATGCGAAGCGCTGATCACATTTATTTGATTCAATTTTACATCGCTTTTTACCAAGGCACATTATTAGCAGACAATCAGCTTGCTTCAAATCCAATGCTGAAATCTTTCTTTTTTCAACACTGTAATTATCTGAATTTTTCATATTTGATTCTATTGTGATTTATGATTAATCCAATCCACTCTCAAATTGAATGCTATTTATCAAGAAGCTCACAATAAAGTGTTGAACCAACTACAATTGTTCTTGCAAACTCATTTACTCTTCCCATTTGCATCAATTACATACTTTTTCCATTTTGCAACGAAACAGACGCACCCAATAACATCGTTTAGACTAGCTGTAGGTATCTATGTATATGGCATATCTTGTATGATGATGTGAAAGTATCTTTTCCTTTACAATGATCCTAACCAATAGCTCAACAAGTCATGAAGCCACAACACAACTTTTTATTCATCTTATGAACAACGCTTATTTAATGGGACGCTATATCCTCATGTTTTATGCAGGGAATATATGAAAATGAAATAAGCATAATAGAACTTGTTTTGCAATCACGACCATTTTTGCATCAATGCTGTGAATGCTTTGCTTACATAGAACATCCATTATTTTTCGAATTGGTTTGAGCGTCATTGTTTCGAGCTGGTTTCAACGCGCTCTTTCAGTAATATACCTAGCCTTATGTCATTAAGTAATTAAACAACATCACACACACACACACACAAACTAGCGTTTGGTGCAATGATATCAACACCATTAAATGAAACTTAAATTATTTTTGCCTCCGTATCATATTTCTTTATCTAATTCTCCAATTTACTAAGCCTGTATGGCAACCAGGGCAAAGAAGGTGCTCATCTAAATCACATAGATCCTCCTTTCTGGCCTAAAGGATTTTAATCAAAGTTGCTTATTGTATGCAAGTTTTGTAAAAACTAAGCAATAATCAACACAAATCAATAACGACAACAACAATTTAAGAATGACGAAACAACTTACGTCATTTGATTTCCGCAAATCATCCAAAATCATTTCGCATTTGGCTTGCTCCTCCCTCAGCTCACTATCCAGTTCAACCTTTTCTACTTTCAATCGAGTTACAGCTTTCTCTAATTCTGACTGTTAAAGCAATTGTCGTAAAAATGAGTTGGTTTTTTTTAAAAATAAGTTGGTCAAATCGAAAGCAAAAAGTGCCGAAAGGAAATTGATATAATAATAATTGATTACCCTTGAAAGCTTTTCATGGTGAATATCATTATTTTTCTGCATTAATTTATTATTGGTATGATCTGATACTTTTAATGCATGCTCAAGTTGTTCATTTAGATCTTCTAGCTTTCCTTCCAGCTCATTTTTTAATGACGTCACTTCCTTTAGCTGTGAACAAAACACAAAAATTAACAGCATAAGATTTTTTTGTATACCAATAATGCGTTATCGTACGCAATGTTTTAGTCTAAAAATGGCAATGGATTGTGTGGTATCTTCTTCTTGTGATGCCTTTCAGTTCCTTAAATTGGCAAACAGACGTTTTACAGTATAGATAAATAATACATCCCTCTGGGAAGGATTTTACCTCCTTTTCGAGAACTGCTGTTTGTCGGCATAATTTAGAATTATCCTCTTCCAGACGTCCATTATTCTGAAATGAGATGTGGATTAAGATATAAGAGGAGAATTTAAATATAAAAAAGATTGACCAGTAACAATAGAACTAAATAACATTATACTCATAAAAATAATCTTCATGCAACATATAATTATAGTTTAACACTATATCAAACAATTATGAAATCATACTTTTGATTGTATTTCTTTGGCAGCTTCAGCGGCTGATAGAGATTTTGCCAAATCGTTCAGCTCCTGAAAGATAAAGATAGCGATTAATAAGAGATGAAGCTTTAATGACAGCCTTTAGGCTTTCTAAAAGAAATTCTTGTATGAAAGAAAGAGGAATAATTAAGTTTCTAACTGTTTACAAACACGTTTCAAATTTCATCAAATTACTTGAATTATACCATAAAACGACTTGTTGTTTAAGGTTACCTTTTGAATAATTCGAATCTCATTTTCTTTCAATTTCATGTCTTCTTTATCTTCTGCACGTTCTTCTTTATATCTTAATGTTGAATCGTTTAATTGCTGAATTCTTTGCTCAAGATTGTTTCTTTCCTGAAAAATAATTGAAAGTTGTTTAGTTAGTTGGTCAAGTGTAAAAAACACAACGCAGTATAGCTAAAACAATATAAAATAGAATAGAAAAGAAGAGAATGCAATTGCAGACAACAACAATATAGTATAGTATGACACAATACAATAAAGTTTAATGGAGTAGAGCAAAACATAAAATACTAAAATACAATTCAATACAATACGATACAAAACAGCACAGTCAAATAGAACAGAAAGAACTTTAAAATGATGAATGCCACGAGCATTCGAAGCAGGTTTCAAAAGATATGACCAGAAAAATCTTCAAAAAAGACGCTCAATATTTAGCAGCCATATAAATTGGTGATATATCATGATGGAAAGATTAAATAAAAATACCTTGTCAAAATCTTCCTTGGCCTTCGTTAGCAATGCCTGAAATCGTTCCTTAAAAAATATTGTCAAAATTGATAATATATGGATGTGTAAAAAACATAATCAAAAACACATGAGAGTAAAAGGTTAGAAATAAAAAAGATTTTAAATAAATGAAATAATACGATATGATTAAAGAATGATTGCACCAGTGAATTATCAAAACAAAACAGAAAATGAATGATGAAAAATAATACCTGGGCATCACGTGCTGCTTTATCACAATCAACTGTTCTTTGATTGGCTGTTTCAAGTTCTCTTCTAAGATTATCAATTTCTCGTTGCAATACGGATGATCTAATTTAGAAACAAAAATAACAGAAAACGAATTACAAAGTTTATCTCATCTCATCTTTATCATACAAGCATATTCAAACTAAATTGTCTACATCAAGTGATTTTGATAAAGAAATATAAAAAGATCACCTTTCACTTCCATTATCAATCTTTGAAGCGAGTCGGTGATTCATTTCCTAAAACAAAATTATTTCATTGCTTCTGATTTGCATTTCGGAATTACGGATTAGAAATAACGCCGAATAAAGCAACAAAATATCCATGTTCATGAATTGCATTGTATCTGAAATGCTAGATAACTAACATCAATCAACTTTTGTAATTTTTGGATAATAAACAATTTTAAACATAATTATGATTACAATAATAAAAATCAACCGTACTTTTTCGTGCCTGAATTTCTCCTCCATTTGACTTAACAAACTGGATTTGTAATCCAATTCTCGACTTGACATAACAACCTGCCCAGATTTCTCTGCAAGTGCAATTTTGGCTGCTTGCAACTGAAATTTAAGTTGTGGAATTACAAAAATGATGTTTAATCAAATCATATCAAATTTATAATAAATCCTTAAAAATTATGTTTTATCGCGAAATCCTGGTAACTATTTTCAAAAGTGCATAAAATGTTTAAAAATTAAATGATATAAAAATGCAATGCATGATTTCAAGATAGCAAAAAGTCTGAACCTCGGATTCAAGTGCATCGCAGCGCCTTTCTGATGCGTCAAGCTTGATAAAAATTCGCTGAAATGAAATGAGTGTATGGTACAAGGCAAAATGATACAATGGTGTGAGTGCAAAATGAAATGAATAAATGAGAATGTAAGTGACAAAAATTGAATAAAATCAAGAACAAGTAAGTAACAACACTTGTTTGCCGTCAATAATAAAGAATTAGAAGAAATAATTTTGTTTCTAAATATCAAAAGAAGTAACAAAAGCGATCTTAATTGTCATTAAATTGTGAAACTTAATACAAAGTTGACGTCAGTTTTATTATCATTCTTACCTGAACTTCATCCTTTGAGCTTGCCAGTTCACGATCATGTTTACTTCTGTCTTTATATGATTCTTCTTTAAATTTACTCACTTCGCTGCAAAAATAATCAAAATATTCAATGGGAATGGTCAAAACTGGTTAATATGAAAAACATCGACCACTGCTGTTTTTTGCGTATTTATTTAACCATAGAGAGCGAAATGCGTAGAATACAAGCTATTTGTTTTTATGGTGGATACGTCAATAGCTATGATATAAATTAAGATCATGATAGGTACCTTTCAGTTAATGACTTCGTTCTTGAAACCCTTTCCAGTTCTTTACTTGCATTTTGCAATTGTGTTTTTATTACATTCAACTGTGAAATAAATAACAATATAAAAACTCAGTGTAAATTCTTAAAATACCATAATCAGAATACACGAAATCACCTCTAAATGCCTCATAGCTTCAAAGAAAACAAAAAACTCTTTTTAGATCTTTTCTAAAGATCTTTTTTAATGTCATCAAATAAGAACATTAAAAAGTTGATTTAATTTCATGAGGTTGTCTCTGAACCAACCTCGGTTTCCAATCGTTTTTTGTTAGCAATCTCATTGTCAAGGCTAGATGCCAGTCTCAACTGCTCAGCTTTTGCAGTGGATTTCTCTGCTTCAATTTGCATTTGAGCCTGGAATTGTTCCCTCTCTGATTTCACCTTTGAAAATAACAAATAAGCAATGATTGATACTAAAAAGTCTTGATAATTATGAGTAAAAAAAGAACTAGATATGATTTATGTAATTATGAATAAATTTGCCAAGACTTTTACCAGTTCATCCATTTTGTCTTGTAGTTTGTTACGAAGTCTGGAAACTTCGCTTTCATAAGTTGATTTCACATCTTCCAATTGGGCATTTACCCTCGTCAACTCACTCTACAAAGTACAAATGAACAGAAATTAATCCCTTCAACGTCAGACATGCCTTTTTCACAAAATATATAAAAATGCAAAAAAGTTTATTGGCAAAATATCGTAGTTAAATAAATAGACAGATCAATATTTTTGAAAAATTAATGGATTATGATAGGAAATAAAAATGATATACTTTGCTTTTAGCCAATTCAACTTTTAATTGATTAGCACTTGATTCAGCTGATTGGCGATTATGATCAGATACTTCCAATTGATTTAATGTTTGTGCATGTTGCAATGACGTCTTTTGTGTCTCTTCAAGCAAAATTTCATGTTGTTGTAGTTGGTCCTTGTACATTTGTTCCTAGCAAGCACAAAACACATTTTAGAAATATTCACAATGCGCTATTTAAAATGGACTAAAGCGTGTTCTTGATGAATATGAGTGAATCTGCAAATTTGACCCACTTTCACTCAACGTCAAATAATAGTCGTAAATGAGAGCAATCTTGTGGCCTAATAGAATATTCAATAATATTTAATATTTAAACATTCAATCGCCCAATACAAAAATTAATGGCAATTCAGAATGTATACCTGATTTATGCGAGCCTCTCTTTCGTGATACAAAGCAAACCGCAAATCATTGACCTCATTTTCAAATTGATTCATTAAATTTTCGCGTTTCTTGAATTCAGCTTCTAATGTTTTGTAGGCCAATTCAACAGACTGCCGAGTACCAGCCTCTCTATAAAATAACCACATTTCGCATTTAGAAAAATATATGTTCATATCCACACCCTTTACTTAAAAGTGATTTAAATATCACTTTAAATCATTACATGCTTATAAAGTATAGTGCATTTGATGTATAAAAAATAAAACAAACTTATACCCTGCGAGTTTATCATCTCCTCTTTTCAATTGTTCTTTTAATTGTGAAACTAGTCCTTCAGCCATAATTCTTGATTGAATTTCATTATCCAATCGATATTTGATATCACGCATTTCCATCTCCATTTCGAGTTTTACTTTTTCAACATCAGTCTGTGATCTGCTCAACACTTCCACAGTTCTGTAAATTAACCATTATCAAATGTTGTTATTATCAAAAGAGACTTTCGCTGTTGTATCAAATAAGAGTTGCTCCCGATTCTGACATCAAAACTTTTCTGTCCACCTTTTTTTAACAGCAGTTTGATATGACATCAAATTTTCGTTTGGATGTAACACATCTGACGTCAAACATAAACAATAACAAAAACCATTTGGACAAAAACAAAAGAATGAGAGATTAAGTAATTTGATAAGGAATCATTCGTAAAATAATAAAAAAGAGTACCTTTGCATTTCCCTCAAATCTGTTTCCATCTCTTTCTTTACATTTTCAAGTGTAAAATTCTTTTCTTTCATTCTTTCAGTTTCCCTTTTCGATTCTTTTAATGCGTCTTGCATCTTCATTAATGCCTTTGAATCTACAATCATACTTATTTCAATGAATTTCTACTTGAAGTATTTCATCGATATTTTTACTATCTTTCATCCATTGCATTTTCAATATTTCTCCAATTTTACCTTCTCTTTAAAAAACTGAATTTTAAGACTGAAAGTTAATCTGTTTCAATTATTCCATCAATTTTAAGACAAAATTCTGTCAAATTTCAAATGAGCATTTTAGCTTAATCTTAAAATGTTGTACGCAAGGAAACATTTGATAATGATACCAGAAAGGTAATCAGCTAAAATCCTCGATTCTTATATTGTTTCACATGTATTTTTACAAATATGTTAAGATAGGATAAAGAGATTGAGAAATTGACAAATATTTACCTTGGAAATGTCCACTTTGACTAAGAGATGCATACAAAGCCATTGGTGTGCCTTGTTTTGAAGGCGATATCTCGTTTTCATCCATAATTAAAGGTGCACTTTTCGGCCTACTTATTGGTGAAACTATGTTATTATACTCGACACCGTTTGGATCATATCTTGAGAAAGGTGTACTTGCAATTGGATAATCAACAGCCTGCAAAATATGAATCAAGTCAAAAAGAAAATCATGAAAAATAACATAAAATTTCTTGAAAAAATGACAAAACTTATGTTCGTTGTATGCTTTTGATATAGTGGCCGATTTAAAAACAAGTATTTTGTTGTAAATCAAAATTCAAACTAATAAATTATGAATGAAAAAAAACTAAGTGAATAAACGCCGATATGCACGATTGTCATATGATGTTTTCAAAAATTGCGGATTGCAAACAACTGTTCACATTTTAATTTCGAGGTTCTTCTCAACCAGAAAGAAATGAACCATTGGGGATAAAGCCGCCAAAAACAGATTCGTTTTTGCGCTGCAAAAGTAAACTCAGGGTGCAGATAAAAAATCAACATTTTCATATCCATTGCAGTTTATATCGTATTTTCAAATGATCTCTTACTGCTTTATACAAGGAGTTATGGGGTCTGTGATGGCATTAAAAGGTGGCTGCATAAATCTAGCTTTATCTGACAGTTTGACACATATATGTAAAGCTTACAAAGAAATAGAAAAGACGATAAGAAGACAATAGAAATGTTTTAGTCGACAAATATTGTAAATACTGAGATTAATATTTACTCGATGATAACTGGGCACATCAACAGCATCAGAGCCAGGTGTATGAATAATGTGATCGACGTCATCTCTGTGATAAATATAGAAATTACTGAATAAGAAATTACAATTTCATAACATAAGGCACAGGATTAAAACCAAAAGATTGGAGCTGAATAATGATACCTTCAATAAACTCAATAATTCAATTTAAATCGAAATCAAATAGAAAATAATCATGAATTAAAACAGTGGTTTACTATTGAGTTTTAGCCACAAATAGTGAATAACACACACAATAACAGCAAAAAATTAAATTAAATCAAAATTTTATGAATTATTGATAGCAAAGTAAAACCACGTGAGTAAAACCATGTGAGCATTACCACGATGAAAATTGAATAAACAAAACTTATCAAACCTGAATAAGAACGGTTTGATTTCATGAAATGCCATCAAAAGATTTGATTATTGTGCACATTATGTTCTGCAATGGTTATCAAGCAATATTCTGAAAAGTTGTTATCTCTTGATACTAGTAGGGGAGGGGGTTATTTGATAAGCAATAGACAAGCATGCAGTATTCATGCGTTAATGTGAATACCTCATACTCGTACTTTAGAACATCATGGCAGAAAGAACAACAGACTACAAAAAATGAATAAAAAATTAGCTTACTTGACTTTAGTAATTTCATCAATATCAGCACTTCCATAATCACTCAAGTCATCATTGTGCAATTGTTTTTGCCTTGGTGATAATCTCACGATAGATGATTGTTCATCTTTAGTTCTTCTTTTTTCTCCATTCATCAATGCATTCGTTTTATCAACCGCTGCTTTTAACAATAATTCAGATTCTTCCTTCATTTTGCCAGACTTATTTAAAATTTCCAATTTCGAAGGACCTTGCTCAGGCGATCTGGTACGCAGTGGTTCTAATAAAATCTCATTTTCAACGAACTGATTTTGTCTTTGTACTGGTGATATGTAGTCTTCTTGTAAAAACTGAGCTGAAATATCATGAAAATTGTAATTAATTAAAAATATAAGCGGAAGTTGACATCAAAAAGTATTTTATTTGAATTAACATCGAATGCAAGCATACCAAAACCCATACCTGAAATATATCTACATAATTGTCCTTAATCATTAAATAACTAAATAGTCAAATCCTTATAAATTTCCAGTTTAAAATAGTAATAAATATATAATCAAAAAAATTATACCTTGTTTTGTTTCAATCAAGAATATCAAAATAAACCTTGAGAAAAACGGATGACGAATTCCATGGCAACGGAAGATGCATAAGGGTTGTCAATGACATTGTGTGTTCAAAACAAAAGACATTGTTCAATAAATTAACCTCAATGTTTGTATATAACAATGAGAATCATCCAATTGGGGTTTAGCAAATTAATTCTAATCAAAAGATGTACAACATCAAAAGCAAAAGTGGCCTCAATACTTGGTGTAACTAACTCAAAATTATCACAAAAACTCCAAAGTGTAGGGGGGGGAGCCAACACAAAAATTTCAGGTTTTTGTTCAATTTTGTTAACTTCATTGTGCTTGAAAAATTATAAATAATAGTTTACCTGAATATGCTGAAGTGGATTGAGCAATTTGTAGCAAATCCTCATCAAAAATAGTTTGACTTATTTTCTTTTTTTCTTCTTTTTCTTGTTCCCTCATAATTCTCTCGATTTCCATCAATTCTTCAATATCATTATGCTTTACATTATCACCACTTGATCCTTTTTTCTCCGTTTTCTCTTCCATTTTTTTTAATAATTCCTCTTGCTCTTTCAATCTATAATTTACATGAGTTTTATTACAATATATTTGTTCCTTCATCAGTTTTAGTTGGGCAAAATTACAATCGCGCAGTAGAGGCTCACAATTAATGATTTGGAGCAGAATCAAAAAGAACAAATATTTGAGCAAATCACCTTAAATAGATGCTAGACCCAACAAACCTTTTAGAACTTTCAGCAGCTTTCATTTCTTCTTGTTTCCTTCTTTTTGAAGCTTCTTCAAGGTCTGTCTTTCCTTTTTGTCCTTTTAAAATTCCTTTCTTCTTTTCCCAACCTTCTCTCTCTTCCTCTAATCTCTTAATTTCTTCTTCAGCCCCTTTCTTTTCAGATTCTTCAAGTTGCTTCCTCGCCTCCTCCCTTGCGATTCTTTCTTTCTCTTCTTTCTCTCTTCTTTCTTTTTTCTCCTTTTCTTCTAATTCTCTTTTCTTTCTTTCGATGTCAGCCTTTTCCTTTGCAACCATTTCTCTTTCCCTTTGCATTTCTTCCAATCTTTTCCTTTCTTTTTCTTTTTCTGCCATCTGCTGTTGCCTTCTTTCTTTTTCTTCGTTTTCTCTTCTTCTTAATTCAGCATCAAATTCTCTTTCTTTTTGTCTAAGTTCTTCTTGATGTTTTTTTATTTTCATTTCCATCTGATATCTCATCTTTTGCCTCTCAAAATCCATTTCTCCACTTTTCACATCTAAATCTTTGTCATTTTCTCCTGCCAAGTCCATCTGGTCCTCCTTAAATAAGAGGTTATGAGAAAATCAAATGCTTCATCATCATCATCATCATCATCAACAATACATTTTACAATTATAGGAACAAATGGTTACGGTTTATATTTACAGTTTTTGCTGCATTATGTGTTCCACAGTGTTGAACAATGACAATCATAGAATTTATCCACCGTCTTCGAATCAATAATACACAAAAATGATTATAGTTTTTATTTCTGCATCAAACAAAGAAGGGCCGGGTTGTACCAGACAGGTCTTGATCTTGGTTTTAGGCATTGTACTATACCTCTTCTAATTTGGTATTCAACAATTATAGAAGTACAACTTAAAAGTCATGGGTGAGTCCTTACACAGAAGAAGAATACGATAAAAATGAGAAAACATTTATGAAGTTTTCTGCAAAAAATGCACCATTTTAATACGAAAATAAACAAAAATGAAAATGCAATTTCTCACTTCAGCACCCTTCTTTATTCTAATTTTTGCTTCTGGCTTTCCCTCTGAAGGGCGATTTTTGCTTCCTTCATCTTCAAAGTTAGACGATCTGATACTTTCCATTTCTTTTTCTTTAAGCTTTCTTTCGAACTCTTCTTCAATTTCCTCTAATTCATCAAATGAGTGAGGTTCTACTGAAACAACATTTTCCGGACCAGCTACAACTTGTAAATTTGGTTGCATCTCTTGCCTATCAGGTTCCTCTTTCTGCATTATTTCTGATTCAATGTTTTGCACAGTCACTGGCTGAATAGGACTGAGCATCGCTTCAAGGCTTTTCTTTCTTTCAGCGTCGCTTATTTTTCGTTTTTCGTTCCCTTTTTCATCTCCAATTTCTTTAATTTTCTTTTTTTCTTCCTTTTTATCTACAATGTTTCGCAGGAATGCTGCCTTTTCATCTTTTTCTCCCTGTTTAAGTGTTTCATTTTCATCAGATTTCAATTCCTTTGTATCAACGTCTTTCAATTTAATTTCTTTGGCTGAATCTGATGAACTTTCTTCGACGACTAATTTGCTTTCTTTATGATTATGACTAATTTCATCGCTAATTATTCTTTCTTTTTTAATAGCAATCTCTTCATCTGTTTCCAATTCACCTTCATCACTCATCTTCTCTTCACTTGACTCCTGTTCGTTGGATTCTTCTATTTCTTTTGATATTTCAGATCTACTATTACCCTCTTCATTGCTATTTGTATTATCCAGTTCAACAGATGTTTCATCCTTTGATGCATTATTTTCTGAAAAACTAAAATCACTTTCGTTAAAATCTTTCGATAGATTATCGTCCTCATCAGCTTTTTTCAATCTACTCTCTTCTAATTCTTCTAATTGATCTTCTGTGTTTACACTAAAACTTTCATCACTGATAAACTCAGAATCGTTCTTTTCTCTTTCATTTCTATTGTCTGATTTTTCAACAACACTTTCCGATTTTTCTGATTCCTTTTCATCATCCTCATCGACATCTTCATTTCTTTCCTTCAAATCATTCCTTCCTGCCTCCGCAGTCTTCAATTCTTCGTTCATTTTCTTTTTCTTTAGACTAGCCTCCCATTCACTTTCTGTCTCTAAAGATGACTCATCTGAAAATTCGATTCCAAGTGCATCATATTGAGCTTTTGCTGATTTTGATTTTTCTCCTTTTTCATCTTTTACAGCTCCTTCTTTTTTTTCTTCCACGTTTTGGTTGCCGTTTTCTATCTTTGCTAATTTGAAAAAAATATGAACATACTGAAATTTTCAAATCGTCAAAAGCAAGCTTACTTTATAGATTTGATAACGAATGAAACACAAATGTCTTTTACCAGAGCAAGTTGTTTGATGTCAGGGGGAGGGGAATGCATCACGTGACTTTGGCTATTCGTCATTAATTTTGCTAATTCATGTTTCTGATTTAAATAAGTTAACATGCAAATTTGTTAAATCTTGTTTTGAAAAATTCATTGTTGCTGCTGATTGTAAAGTGAGAGTCTTCAGCCTTAACAAAAATAAAAAATTAAATAGTTAATAATTATTCAATGGGTCAATTAATCCAAAGGCCAGTCAGCTTATCTAGCATCAGTTAAATCATAACTTTCTAAAAAGTTCAATTGTCGTTACCCTCTGCGGGGGCGTTCTCTTCTTTACTTTCTTTTTTCTGCGCTTGAAGCTACAAAAAATTGAAATCAAATGAAAGCAAATCACAGAAGGCCATTATCCTGACTTTGTTAGAAAGCATTTATGAGAGAAGTGAAAATAATTAGTAAGAAATTTGTAAGAAACGAAAATTATTTACATCAAGTTGTCTAGGAGGCTCCTCTTCAATAGATTCGATTTCTTTTGATTTAAGTGATGAAAACATTTTGTCATGTTTTGTTAATGAAGCATCCAAATCCCCAAACGATTCATTCTCAGAAAATGAACTGAATGAACTTCCAGCTTCTAAACCAAGGGCTTCCATTTGAGCTTTGATACCTGCAATGAAATGATTAAATTTTATAAGTAAAATGGTGAAAAAGTTGAAGGCAGTGAGACTTGCGGACACTGACATCAAACTATTAATATAAATGATATAATTTTGTTTCCAAATAATTAACATTATAGTTCAGTTAACAATAATTACTTTTCATATCTTTTTTGCCATTATCATTTTTCCCATCTAGATCTTGTTCATCTCCATTTTCTGTGTCTTTAGTTTTGCTTTCGTTCTTCTGTTTTCCATCATCTAAACTGAAATCGCTAAATTCTGACCGATCCTTCTCCTCTTCAACGTCCAATTTCTTTTCTTCACTCTGGAATATAAGCCGAGATTAAAACATTTTAGGCAGAATAAATCAAACTCAATTATGGTGACCAGCTAAGCATTTGCTTAGGACAGGATAGAAGATTTGAACTTCAAGCGAATCTGAGTATGAATTCATTTCAGCCCCAGTTTATGTCCGTTCCTTCCTCGCTGGTAACACAATTACAACGCATGGTTTTTTCATCCTGTCACAAGCACAACGGTAAACGTAAATGGTAACGTAAACAAAAGTTGTTTAAAGATTGAAAAACATATTTCCACCTTGTCAAGTTTATCCTTGTCTTCAGGAGATGAACCCTCTGTTATTGCAATTGATGAGTCAAAATCAACATCTAAATCAAAATCCTCTTTCTTCTCCTCATCTTCTTTTCTCATCAATTTATTTAAATTAGGTTTTGATGTTGATATTTCATCCGTTGTACTATCCCATTCACTCTCATCCTTTTCAATTTCTTCATCTTTTATTTTCACGTCTTTCTCTTCCTTGCCAGTTCCTTCATTTTCATTTTCTATTCCTTCATTTTGAATTGCTTCTTCAGTTTCTAAAATTTTCTCACTGTCACCCATGTCTGGTGAAACTGAAACTAAACAAAAAAAGAATAATTTAGCCTAAACAGTTTACTTAAATTCTACATATTTTGAGTGAAGAAAGCCGGAAAATATTTTCTCAAATCATCAGATTTAATATAGTAATTTCACATCCTTGTGAAATTCATCTCATTACAAGAATTTCTTGTTTCATAATATGTGTATCTACAAATAGACAGATTACCTTCCAAGCTCTTCTTTCCGGACACTTTTCTGGGCAAACTATCTGTCTTTTTTCCGACCTGAATGAAAGAAATGAACTCGATGACTAAATAATTTACTGCTTAATAGCATAAATCATTATTTAACACTTCCTATGCAAATTAGGGAATTAATATGATAATGGCTTGACACATTTAACATAAAATGTGCGACATTTAAAAGACATTTAAAATAAAATTCCAAAACGTGTGAAAACGGGCTGTGATAAGTTTATTCACTTTACGTTGATCAAAACAAATTAATTATCGTAATAAATAACCAATCATAGACAATAAAAAAGCAATTGATAACCTTTCTAAATGACGCTATACTTTGATTGAATTTCATTGTTTATATTTTTTATTTACCTTTTTGGTGGGAGTTCCAGTCAAAGCAGCCAGGATGTCTGTCTCTGAAAAATCCTCGCTCTGACAGAGAGAAACAAAGGAATGAATTTCTGAATGAAGCAATAGCAAGGAAAACTTTGAAATCATCGGAACTGGTCAATAGAACTGGTAAAAATAGATTACTTTAGGTCACCTTCTTGCATTGTAGATTTTCTTAGATAGCCTTTGATTAAATTGGATTTCGATAATTCGTCTTAGATGTGATTTTAGTGATCTTGCATTGCATAGCATTTCAGTGGAGTTGAAATAAACAGTGAAGTCGAATTACTATGACTGCTTACCATGACGCATTTATATAAGAAGATATTGAGGTTTGCTGATATTCAGAGGACAAAGACGAATTTTCTTTATATTTAATAGAAACTATGGCCAGACTATTTACGCGACAAATGCCATGAACAAAAGATTTTTACAACCGTAATATGCAGATAGAATCCGATATAGCATTTAAAATCACCTCGCTATCAAAATCAGACACCGATGCATTTTCCCAACCAAGGGACTCTCCTTTGCCTGTTTTTGATATATCCTGTCTAAGCGCATCTTTTTTGCTCCCTTGAGACTCAATTGTCGGTCTATCTGCGTTCGTTTTCGACATTGATGCACTAGATAATCGTGGTATTTTACTCTCTAGATCTCCGTGCTCTGATTTTGATTGATAATTTGCTGGTTGATGACCTGGTGAACCTTTTCCCGCCACTGCTTTTGGGATTTTACTTGCCGCTTGTGAATGCGACGAACCGGAAATATCTTCTTTGGAAATTGAAGATTTGTCTTTGGATCCTGGTTCAAATCTTGGTATCTTTGATTCTGTTCTACTGGGTGAATTTTCCAACTTGCTGCTTGCATCATCTGAAATGGCGTTATAATTTACAGTAAAATATTGATACAATAATTGATAAGGTTAGGTAAAACTCTTTATCCAGACAATGATATTTTACCATCATCAACATAGATTAGAATTACATAGCTATATGCATTATCAGTTAATCCTCCTTCATAACTGAACTTACCTTTGTGATGCTTTGATGCAGCAATCGGTATTTTACTCAAAGCTGTGAAGAGAGTTCAAAACAATTTCTTAAAAATAATTGAATAAATATAGAGAAATTGGCAGAGGCCAAATATAAGATTATATCTTAAAAAACAAATATATGATGATTCAAGACAAAAAATAAAGATTTTAAATCGTTTAAACAGAAAATATGAACTCACATGTTTTACTCTGGGTGGATTCATTCCGCTTTAATGCATTTGCAAGAATTGGACCCTTCACGTTCTAAACATAATTACGTAATCAAATGGTATCTGATATAAATGAATTGTTCATGAATAAATAATCTTTTTGAAATTTACTATAATTAGCTGATGCAATCAGAGACATAGGTATATAATTAGAAGATATTTGAAACCAGGATTTGATTTGATCTTTAAAACAAGAATGAAATCGAGGAAACAGAGATTATTGTAATGAAGAAGTTGGCATCAACAACCTTTTAAGTAAACAATTAAAATGAAGAACTTGAAATGCAATCGAAAATGGAATAAGAGAAAAAAGGAATCAACATACTGATGTTGCTTCAGCCTCAAGCTCACTATCCGAGTCAGCCCATGAATTCTGAAAATCTGCCCTAAATGATGGTATACAAAAACCACACTTCAAAAATGAAAGCATGTTGATTGCATTTTCAAGAATAGTCACTTAATAGAAACTAAACTTGGAATTAAAATTGACAGGGGTCAAATAAAGAGGCAAAAATTAGTGAAATTGTTAACCTTTTTGGTGAATCATTTCCTATTGAATCATCTTCAGAATCAACTAGAATATAAGAAGATTTTAATAGATGAAAATGAGATATTCTGTAAACAAACACAGCCCAACTGATGTTTAATGATTCATGTAAATCATAGATTTACTCACAAACTTTATCAATAATGTATCTTTTTGCAGTAAAGCACAGAAAAATTGAGAAGTAAACTAGACTGTGGCTACTCAAGGATTTTTGTGGTTAGTTTAAATATTTGTGCATAAAACACAGACTGCATTAGACTTCAAAGACATGTCTGGAATCAGTTGTGGCTTCTTCAAAGCATTTTGAGAAACTTACACTTGGGCATTGCAGAATGGGGGCATTCTCATAAATATTTGACTTTGATCCAAAAGATGCTCAAACCTGTTATGTTTATTGCTGGCCCTCCATAAGTGCTTTGTTGAGTACTCGGTTGCGTACTTGTTGATCTAAATGGACTACCAACCCCACTTCCAAAATTTACATTGGCAGCTTCTTGTTCAGCATGTGATGGCTCTTCATCTTGAATATACTCCTCAATCAAGTCTGAAATGCTGTAACAAGCACCAAGTAATTTTTAAACTATCACTTTTTAGCATCTATAGACTCAATGTCAAAATTTATCTTTCTTTTACCATCTTCCTATTCAAATTTTGCAAATTGAATGCATTAACAAATTATGGTAAATATAGCAGTTATTGCTCACTGATTATCTGATAAAATAATTTAATTATGTGAATGAATGGACAGCAAGAATAAAAACATAGTATTACAAACATTCTACAGATTCACAATCTCTGCATCTAATATAATTATATAATTCCATTGTTTACCTATGATTTCCTGTCATTGCAGCATGGTCACTTGCTTTCCAACCCTCTTTATCTTTTACTTCTGTATCTGCACCATAATCCAACAGAATTTTAACAACACTTTCAAACCCTTCCATTGCTGCAGCAATTAATGGTGTCCTGCCAGATACAAGATAGATACAGCTTGTATGTACTATAAAAATATAACATACACTCCATACTATTCCTGAGCTTTTGACCTTGCAATTATCATGAAAGTTATAAAACGGAGAAGGCGATCATTTGAAAACATGCCAGTTAAAACACTGTATTTGTCAACTTACCTTCCATAAACATCTGGTTCATTTACCAAGGCGTATTCCTTGAGCAGAAACTCTAAAAATTCAGGAAAATTAAGCGATGCTGCCACATAAAGTGGTGTAATTTTTTCCTGTTGAGAAAATGGAGAATATTATGAAATGATATTGTTAAAGTCAAATAGGTTTGACCTTGATATAGCATTATATCAAATCCCCAAGGAATAAAAGCACTCTGGAAGCTTCAATTGAAAGATGAAAAATAAGCAGATACTGTGGAAATTTTGCAAAGGTGACTTACACTATCTGATGCATTCACCCTTGCACCTCGTTCAAGTAATAATGTTGCTATTGGAATGCTCCCATTTGTGGCAGCAATATGTAATGGGGTTGTCAGATTGACATCAACTACATTTGCTTCAGCTCCATGATTCAATAATATTTCAACACAACTTTCAGATGCAGCTTCTACAGCCTACAACCGAAAAATATTTACTCAATGAAAACTAATTTCTTCACAAAAACAAGCAAATGTTTAGTTTATAATGATTTATAAGTAAAATATCGAGCCATTTGAGGTGATAAATCTCTTGCATAGATTAAGATATGTAAAAGGAAAAAATAGTAAGCTTACTTTCATTAATGCTGTTCTCCCATCTTCATCACAGATTCCAAGATTTGCTCTATTTGCGCAAAGCCATTGGGCAATTTCATTATGTCCTTTCACACATGCATAGTGAAGTGGTGTTCTAGAACATTCATAGATAATTCACCAAACTCCCTTTTTGATGTAATTTGTTGCATGTCTTACAAGTTATTATGGCTGATATATCAATTATATAGATTGACAAAAAGACAATTTTAAAAAAAGATATTTTTATAGATAAAATAGATAAAAACCTTTTTATCTGCAATAGTTTAAAATCAGCCAGTGAGAATCATAATGCCACATGTAAGTTTGACATATGATGCCCAAGAGTAGCAAAAGCCAGAATTACTTAAACGTCTCAGGTGCATAACTTTAATTACATACCTATGATGTCTGTCCATTGAGTTAGCATCACCCTTTTTTAATAGTTGTTTTAATTTATTCAAGTCTCCAATCCATGCTGCTTTGTGCAACTTTGGCAAGTCCTTCTCTTTGACGTTTTTGTAACCAAGCATTTGCCCTAAGTCAGCTAAGTTTGGCTCACTTGCACCAGATTGGATGGATGAGCTCGTGGACTTTTTGCTCTTCTTCTTCCCAGGTAGAAATTTTTTTAATGCAGACATCTTCAACTTTGGCTAAGGCCTAGTGAAATCGATGAGTACAATAACTCTGTTGTCAAACATGATCGAATGGCGAAATCAGGAGGGGGGGTTTTCTATATCCATTTATATAGCTGGCGTTAATGAAATTGAAATCAGATTTTGCTATGTTGGTTGCTCATTTTTATTCCATTAGATCCCAGCTGAAATCATATTCTTGGGCATAAGCTAATAGATAATATAAAATCGTTTTGTGGGGAATTCCAACCCAAATTTTTCTCGCCGTCGATTCTTGGGCCTAGCCCTAGCTAACTCTTCAATTACGACAACAACGGCCTGTTGGCAGGCTAGAAATCAACTGATGATAATTTTATGAAAATTCTAAATCCTTAGTGATCATTAAGTAAAAACTATTGACATACCCCCAAACAAATAAACTTGATCAGCAAGTGACAAATTATTGCAAACATCTGTCACATTAAATTCCTCCACTGGTTGTCTACCATTATGCATGTAAACGAAACCGTTAAATGTTGTTGTGATTGTTTATTCATCAAAAGACAATAGTAACATTACCGTTGCTAGGATACAATTGTTTGGAAATTCGAATCCCTCTCTCTTTGGCGTGTTGTAACATACCATGACAAAAGTGTTTAGATTTCTATTTTTCACCATGGGGCTATCACAACGAAGATCATTGCCTTGTTATCAAACGATAAAAATTGTTTGGAGTTGATGTGTCAATCAATTGAGCAACTTCAAAATGAGTTTACCATGTCTTTTCTTTTACCTCCTCTAATATTTACAGTCAAGAATCAAAAGTATACAGTTATAACTAGTTTACAATACACGAAACGAAAATTGTTCGTAGCGGGAGGGGAGCTGGTGCTCTTTTAAAACCACGAAAATCTCTTCTTTCCAATGGACAAAACTGAGCGTTTTATTAACTTCTTGGTGCTCCAATTTATTGGCACAAAATTTGAACAAAGTTAAGATGGAGAGAAGACCTTTTACATGAAACGGCAGGCATCAAATAACAATTTAAAAATACATCAAAAAACACAAAAAAATAAGAAATCATTAATATATGAGTTGCAATACTAGTTAACCTTGCACTTCCTGAGAAAAAAAACTGATGTTGACTTATTTGTATAAAAACTGATGGTTTTAGTGACTTAATTATTGAGTTTTATCAACAAATGGTAAAACACATTTGTGTTCTTATTTGAGATTCAACAGCTTATTTGAAAACAAAATTAGCCATCAAGAACTACTGATTTGCAAAATTTATCTTTCCATGCCTTTTTTGAACTTTTTAAATGGTTGAAGATAAGTAAATAAAACCTTTTATTTGAGTTTAAATAAGATAACTTTGCATTCTTACTGAGCAAAGAAATATCGATATAATGAACACGTTAAAAGAGATTTCAATTGAAGATTAAAATAACAAAACTAAACTAGAAAAATAATAGCATGATGAGTCAATGTTTATAGTCAAGAAAATGTCTATCCTTTGTTCAAGATCCAAAGAATATTTATACCAGAAGCACCAAGATTTACTCTCCTAAATGAAAATAAAAAAAAACAAGGTTGGGTGGATAATGAATAATTGTCAAGGAAGGTGGCGGGTAATCCATTTATAGCAAGATTAAAGTATCTTTGTATTTGGCATCACCATTGTTTATATAAAACTTAGCTTCTAGCATGCAATATTAACATTAATTAACTGATTAATTACGAAGATGATAAGAGTATTGATGAACGATGAACGAGGTGAATTGAATTACTCACTCTAACATTCCATGTTTCTTTGTTTTAATTAGATACAGAAATATCGAAATGGCCATGAACAAATTATGACGTCCCTTTAAAATAATGCGGACAAAAAACAGTAATAATTGATGAATTTGATAAATTGGAATGTAGAAAAAGTAGAAAATACTGAGAAAGAAAGCATACTCAAGTCAAGGGCGATTAGAAGTTCATTATAATCAAAACAATTAGACAACGAGAGAGCGTAAACATAGTCAATGGAGTCTCTAATGAATTGATGATTAGATTAGAGTTAAATAAATCTTTCATTCATCCTATCTATTGACATCCAATTCAACTTAGTTGTCGAAATGTAGGTAACAACAAGTCACGTTACTTACAACAGGAATATCGTGTGTTTCATCAAAGTCGACTACTTTAAAATGAGGTGGGTGGGTTTTGGTCTGTAAAATACAGATGTCACACTTGCGATCACCTAGAACGAAATATAAAGTTTTGATGATAATCACAAAAAAAATAAATATGGCTGACGCAATGCCTCTGAGCGTAATGGCCGAAATATTTTATTCAAAAAACTGTTCAAATCTGCCAGACATGAGCAATATTTCACTTTAAACTCTTCATCTCTTAACATATCAAAATGGCGCGAGGAAAAACATTTGAAAATAATTTGTCCATTAGCAAACATCGAAGACGATAACTTGTTAATATGCAGTTGATGGTTCATAAATATAAATATGTTTTGAAACTTACTGGGCTTGCTTGGGGGCTTAAAAAAATGAAGTCCACTGAATCCATGTTGGTATCTTGGATTTGAAGGCAAATGTGTATCCATGTACGTGCAAAAAAGATGCGATACAATCTAAATACAAAACATAAAATATTACATTACAAGAATGATTCATGCATGTTTATCTTTAAACATAGGTGAAATATATCAAATGATAAAAGTTCTCCATATTTTCATAATGGAATCAGAGAAGTGCTTACTTGCGCATCAGTTGGTAATTCTTGGTCCCATTTCTTTCCCTTATATGTTCCACCAGAATCCCATTTATACAAGCGTAAACATCCACCAGTAGCTAAATCTTAATAAAGGAATTTTGTTACTGATCAGTTTTACAACCCTTTTTTGGCTTTCAAACATGAAATAATCAAATATTTATTATGGATGATAATTGAATAATGATGATGACAAATTTACCAATATCATTTCATGGTTTGCAATGGAATCAGTCATATGAAAGGTTGTTAGTAGAATCGAGAACTTACACTACAACTCAAATTAAAGAAGTGTTCAAAAAATAAAGAGCCTCATTTTAACAGATTCCAGATTGATTTCATTAAACATATTAATTTCCAACTGACCTTCAAGCCTCTTTATCAAGTACTCTTGATTAGAAGTGACATCCAAATAAGGAATAACGGACTGAAGGGTTGGTGCCAGCTGCGCCTTAGTAATGACAACGTTTCTCAGAGTGTTCAAATTGACAGCTTTTGAAATATGATAAAGATTTGTTAGAAAATAAGCAAAGAAAGGTTGAAATCATTTATTAAATATAGATAGAGAAATATTTGATGAAAAAGAATATGACACAATTATAGAATTATTCAACCAAGAATAAGTCAAGAGTTTTTACATCAAATTATGATTATTATCAATAATAAAAAATTATACGAACATTTTTAAATCATCAAATAATAATAAAAACTCTGAATAATAAGATATCATCAGAACGACATTTTAGATCAAGGACAAAATATTTTCTTTTCAAATGAAATGGATTTACTTACATCCGATTGTAAGTTCTGAGCAGCCATTTTGTGTTAAAACATTATTAATCGCCTTTATCTCAGCAACGAGTCGCTCGACGATCGTTTCAGCTATCCACTAAAAATTTAACAAAACGGTTTTATATGTTGGGCTACGATGACGATTATCAAAAATTATCAAAGATTATCACCGAGGGTGCTTCATAATCGACCTTTTCTCGTTAACGGCAGTCATAGAAGGTCTGCAATAACTGACATTAATGAACTACTCTATTCAAAATTAGCCTTAACGTGTAACATTTTACCTTGCGCAAATTCTCGGTCCACTTGTCTACGTCTGCTCGACCAACGTCCATTTTTCTCAGAGTCTAAAATGAATAGTACAATCAACATGTATATACTCGCATTAAAAGCGTAAATATATTTAATACAATTGTATAATTGTATATATATCAGGGTATATACTCGCATTAAAAGCATTTTTATACAATGGTTTGGTATTCGGTAATGATTATTCTAGTATGATGTGATGATGGTTTTTTTACAAATGATTTCATATGAAAAATAGAAACGGCAAAAATCTGGAAGTGGAAAAGAAAATGAATATTGAATTAGCAATGAAAATTGCAAACCCAATCAGAATCAAAAGAATTTGATAAATCATCATTTGCTTGATTTGGAGATTGTGGTGACCTACAAGATAGCAAGTAAATAATAAATGAATACAAGAAGGAAAATAGATGTAAAAAGCAAAGGATAAGTAACAAGGTATTTAGTTACAATAATTTTCATCACAATTGCCTTTATAAATTAGCGTTAAGATTCATCATAAAACGGTGGCAATAAAACATGAAGAATAAAAATTTATATTGAAAAATCACCGTGTTGCAAGTTGATAGATGCCAAAATTTGGTAGAAATCCCAATGCACTATGTCCATAATTCCAAAATGACTGTCCAGCTTTGCGATTTGCATCAAACTTCGCTGATATTGGAAACAGGAAATAATGTTTCTTATAATATCGTAATAAAAAACATTAATACGCATTCGATTAATAAGTTTAGGTTTCAAATCAATATCAAAAGGATATGTTGTAAATGTCACACCTCTCCTAGTTATAGAATCCTTTTCTTCTTGATCCTTCAAATAACGACTGAGTGAATCTGCATCATTAATTTGATCATCACGGTGTCCTGCATGATGAAATTTTATCAAATTTATTTAGTGATTAGAACCTGCCCTTTTTGTATATATATAGATATTGAGCAGCTAAGATCTCTCAGAAACGTGTATTGTTGGCTTCTCCTTCCATGATCCTCCTCAAGGTCAGTTTATTCAAGCAAATAGTTTGTGTGTTTGCTTTGGCGATATAACAACACAGGAAAATAGTATAGTCTTGCAGATATTGCATCAAAATATGAATCGAAACATGAAAACCACGAAGGAGGAAGCAGTGATTGTAAAAAAAAAGAAGTTACCTGGAGAACGTCCTGGAGAACTCTGAAATACTGAGAGACTAAAACACAAAATATTTCATATTTTTCATTAGAATTGAACAAATTATAATACCGATATAAGTCATTGTTAAAATTCCAATTAACTTTAATAAAGGGATTGTTACATAGCGTACTGTCTTATATGTTATATAACTTGCTATTTATCATACTTGTTTGATGAGCTATTTGTTTTCATCATAACAGAAACTGCTGACTGAGATTCAAGTGATCTATTCAATGCCTGAAATACAAAAGAAACACTTTTTTGAAGAGACATTTTAAACGTGAATGGTTTTGAGTAATCTATTCATGTAAATTAACAAGTTAAATTTGGAGTTTACTTTCAAAATTCCATCATTTTAAACCTAACATTTCTTACGTACTTTATCACTGGGTGAAAAACGTGAATCTGGGATAGTTGCAGGTGAAAATGACAAAGTATTTCTATCTGGTGTTGTTTCTTTAAAAATACTTCCACTTGGAGTTGAAGATTGTCTTCTTTTAGGCCATGTTGTTGTTGGTCTTGGAATTTTAGGGGTGCTGGTTTCTTCATATCTTTTCTCTTTTACCATAAATGATTTGTCTAAATATATACAAATGTTATTATCTTTCAAATAAAGTAAGGAAATAATTATAAATGTATGGGAATAACTGATAAAATTACTGACAAAATTAAATAAACTGTTTATTTACCCTAATATACATTTTCTTTTCTTTCCATTGATATACATTTAACTTGTAATTTTTAATTTTTAAGTCAAAGCTAGAAACAAGTATTTTGTCACATGGTTTTCCAATTTTTAAATCTCAACCTTTAAACAGAAGATCAGCACATACATTTTCCTAAAATGTGGAAAGGGACTGACTAAATTCACAAAAATAATCTCACCTCTGTCATCTATTTTGAGAAGCTTTTGTTGTTTGGGACTCAATACAATTGAGTCAGTTTGAAAACTTGGTGACACATAAATGTATAAATTAACCAATGAGTTCCAAAGAAACAATAAACTCAGAAAATAGTCTAAAAAGAGAAATATTCAAATATTTATAAAAATAAAGGATGATGGAAAATATGATTATCGAAGGCAGCAATAAAAAAATCTTGAGGATTAATTTTATAAAGGATTTTAATTCAGAAACTTTTAAATTTCACAATTTATGCAGCTATTGAATAATATGAATGGAAGAATTGCATGGTAGGGTCAATTAGACTGTGTCTTGTTTTTACTGTTAATGAAATAATCTAAACAAATAAGACATGAGCCATGAAAAAGTCATTTATTAATTTTTCAAATGCTGTATTGGAATTGGTGTATGTCTTCTGTCACATACTACCCCAGTTTCTATTGTACTATTGTTTTGATGTGTAGCGCATCATGATGGGATCCTACTCTGGTTTGAATGATTTGATTAGCAGTGTATATATAACATGGGAGAACATTCAACATATCTTATGGATCTGATATTCCAGATATGTTGAAAGGTTTCCATCCTGGAATCCAGATGTAAGCAATTTCAATGCATTTTAAGTGCAAAGGAAGAAAGGAAACACTAATTATGAAATGAACCTAGCTTTGCTGCATGAAGATTTTCATGGAAACCATATCGCTCCAAAGCCTTTTGCAATCTTGAAATAAAAATGATTTAGTAGAATGTTAAACGGTTTCCATTCAACATAACGATTTTCTTTCCATAAATTCATTTTTTAGCAACTGATGTTGAATGTGAGTAATTTTTTAGAAAAAAAGCAGGGACGCACATCATGAGAAGTGTGAGGGAGTTGCAAACCCCTCCCCACAATTTTTTGAGTTGGTCCAAAAAATTTTTTATACATAAACCGAATTGGTTTACAGGCCAACAAAAAAAAGGTCCACCATTTAGAAAAATACTACATAAAAAAACAGAAGAATTTTAAAAGTCAGTCCAGAACACCCAGAGTACAACCTTGCCAAACCAAGAATCAGAAACGGAAACATAAACAGCAAGCGGCGACAAACAAAAGGCGACTCGCACTTTTGTTTGTTACACCCAGTCGGTCCAAGAACAAAGATATAAAGAAAGTCGGTCCAGCTAGGGCATACACCCCCCATACACACACTGAATTTGATGTGCGCCCTTGAATAGAAGATATAGGCCTATGAACAGTTATTTTACGTACATGCCAATATAAAATAATACTGCAAATAAAGTATTTATGATTATCCATTTCCAGCTCTTTTGTGAAGCTTTTCGCCTTGCAAATATTTGTCCTGCTTGATCAACGATCGCAAAACGATGACGAATGAATCCAAGTTGGTCTTCATCGTCCTTTTTGACAGGAGATCCATTGCCATCCCCGATCATACCTTATACCCTTGATTTTTGACGATCGAAAATCTTTTTCATGAATGTTTTGTTAACTTCAGTTTAAAGTTCGTGATTTTTTCTTGTTGGCAAGTACAGTTTCATGAGATCAATGAGTTCTCTCCATCAAAGTTCCTTTCCTTGGTCAACATTCGCGCGGTTTCTTCAAAATCATCTTCCAGTGATCATGTTTTTTTGGTCTCACTTTGATTTGCCTCCATTTCATGTTAGGTTTTGGCAGGTAAAACACGTGGTCATTTTTTTAGTTAAAAATATATCCTGCCTGCACTTGGAATATTTGAAAATGTTCAAAAGATGTGTTGAGCGTTAAATTTTGCCGAATAAAGAAAAACTTTGCTCATCTTACAAGAATTGAATATTGAAACGAAAACAAAACGTCTGTTTCATCGTTTTGAAAAGGGGCGGATCCAAACGGTTGCAACAGTTGCAGCTGCAACCGTCAGTATCCAAGGCAAACTTTTATGGAAGAGAAAATCATATCATTCTCATTCTCAACTCCATTGTTATCCGAGCAATCTACTGGCCAATGGCAAAGGTTCCCCAATGGTTGCAATATATGGCGGGAGCTACAGTCTATTTGAAAAAAAATTAAAATATCTTATTGCAGAGGTTTGCAAGCCAATCAAATTGCACCTTGACAGATGCTAGCCAATCACAAAGCACCGTAAGGGTTGCAAGCCAATCAAATAGCACTATCAAGTTTACAAGGACATGTTGTCGATAACATGGCTGCCGAAGATAGTTTACTTTGCAGTTCTGTTCAATGTTCAGACATTTCATGGTCCACATGTCAGTCCCAAATGAGGGAAGATTGTCTTTCTGCGAAGCATTCACGATATATTCAATAGGAGATTAGAAGTATCTTGAAGGAAATGGCCATTTTGCAATTTCTCATGGCTGCAATACCATGTACCTAGGCCCAGCCTATCAGGTGAGATATTTTGCTTGTCCGTATCTCTTAAGATAAAAAAAGGAGGTTAAATTCTACATTTAATTCTTTCTTTCTTTCTTAGTTCTCATTAATGTATGTAAGTTTTACCATTCCCACATCAGAAGTAAAACATGTATGCATCTAGGCCTAACGAGTTTTGTGGTTTTGAGTGGGGAGGAGGTGTTTTCAAATGATAACCACAATATTAATGGGGAATAAAAAATGGAGAGCAAATGAAGAATACTAAATGGTCTCAATAG
Organism: Catostylus mosaicus; assembly: GCA_964019065.1. Taxonomy (NCBI): domain Eukaryota; kingdom Metazoa; phylum Cnidaria; class Scyphozoa; order Rhizostomeae; family Catostylidae; genus Catostylus; species Catostylus mosaicus. The sequence continues at coordinate 6,031,159 of OZ025202.1, forward strand.
TCTAAAGTAGTATGGTGTTGTATTTATCTGAGTTATTCTGACAAGGGGAAAACATTGCCAAGACTTGTCCTTTTGATATTCATGCAGTCTTTTTCACAAAAAAATGTTGAAATTTACATGTGATTTTGAATAAATAACTTAATCATCATGTCATCATTTTGCAAAACCATTAAGATGATTTATGTATTCGCACATTAATGAGATCTTTTATTAATCTTTTGATCAACTAATAATTAAATTCCCAATTACATATCTATGGATCAAAACAATACAGTGAAGATTTGATTTTTTTGGTTCTATCAATAATACTAAATGCAAATAATATCAAATAATATTATCAATACAAAAATTGCTAACACTTCCTATTTCTGTGGTTAATTCGTGCAATTTTGTAAATGAGGTTGCATAAAACCTGTAAAATAAGAAACAACTTTCTGCACTAAAACTGAGCCATCGCTCCAACATGGCATATTTAAAAAAAATTTTGCTTTTTATTCTTTTCCCGATTACATAAAGTTTAGGTAAATTCCAAAGGTTTAAGTACAACAAGGTACAACAAGGTCCAGTACCCGGTACCAGCGAAGCAACCCCCCCCCCTGTCACCATCTTCCTTACTGGTACATCCACCTCCACATACATTCACATTTTTTCACTGTAAGCCAGTCAGTCATTTTGGGCAAGGGATAACACTAAAAATTTATCAAATGACAGCTAAATGGTACTTAAGTTGCACGATGTGATGTAGATACTACCTTTATACAGTGGCCCATGATAAAGTATTGTATTCTGTAACCATCAGGAAAATTCCTGGACCTGCCCCTGAATTCCATTAACAATAAAGATTGATGGTATATGCAACAATTTCAGCCTGATCGTTTCCAAGGGGGATGCCTGCCTCTTTTTTGTTGTGTACTTCCTTCATTTGCTGTCTATAATGTATGTTACAGCCATGCTGTTTTGGGCCAGCAGCTATTGCAACCTTTATGATCCCCCCCCCCTTTTGTTTAACCTCAGTGCAGTTCCAACCCCAACTTAAAAGTTTTGAAGGAGCTTTTACGAATTATTCTTCAAGTGTCTTGACAACCTTTACCTGTTTGTTTGTGAATCAATATGAACAGGTCCTGCCTCATCCTACCTATATATTAAAGCTATTCAAATTCAAACTTCTCATTCACAATGCACACTTTGCCTTGGTATGCAATGCTTTGAACTTTCTTTGTTATCTTTATTTTAGTAACTTCTAACTTTGCAGCATGCTTTCATATGAGACATATGATTGAATTCAAACCAAACCCAACAAGACCACATTTTCACACTGAAAGCATCATAAGTTTTAATGATGAGTGAGGAGGAGCATATATGGCGGTTGTTGCATAAAAGAACAATTGTAAAGGCACGTGCTCGTAAATATGTTGATCATAGTCATAAAATGTCTTTAGAAACCGCATTGCATTGTAATGTGTGAAAGATAGCGAATAACACAAATAACTTTGTAATGAATAGGCATTATCATAAAACAAAGTATTTGTCAATCTTTAAAAATCACATGACAACAAGGAGACAAGGCTCAATATTAAAAATGAATTCACTTGAAATGGATAAACTATCAGAGTTAATCACTAAGATTAATTTCAAAAGAAGCACAAATTCAATAGGCTTTTGCTGAAGGCGATAATAGCTTTGGCTTGTTTGAAAGCCTGTCTGCGTTTGTGGCTTTATTTCAACTATCATAATCTCTTCATTGTGGCCGCTCTTTTGTTTTCATTCATGACTGATTGACCAATCAGAGAGGAGGGTTCCCACGGTTTCCCATATCCCGGCAGTGCTGTTATGTAAATATCAAGGTGCTGCACGCGACTCAAGTACGATTGACCAATCAACGCAAAGCAGTCCCACGGCTATGCTTGAATGCGGTTGACTCCTTAATCCAATTAGGTCTGGAGAGCCCATTTTGACCATCGCTTTGCAGACTTTTCCCACGCTATAACGCGCGCATGACTATAAGAGCAAGCAAGCCACGCGAATGACACACTTCATGTTGGGAGAAGTTTGGAGGCATACCGTGAATATCAACGCAACTCTTGTGGTATTTCATAAAGTAACTTTGTAAATATGAAGCCAACTGCTGAGGAGGTTTTAAAGCATGGAAGTAACAAAAAAAAGGTATTTAGATTGTGTTGTATAAGACTGCATACTTGTTATTATATTTAGAACATTTGCTAGGGGATGCTGTAACAAGAAACGAACAAAGCAAAGGTACTTTCACCATCCCAGGCCTGTCTTGCTATCATTATAATGTACGTTCATTTTTAAGGTTGTTATCGCTGTTTATATATAAGTGAACAGTTCTGTAAACAATTCTTCTTTTTTAGTTTAGCAAACCTTTAATGGAAAGACGGAGAAGAGCAAGGATCAACGAAAGTTTAAATGAATTGAAAAGTCTTGTCTTGTCATCACTGAACAAAGACCATTCAAAGTTCAACAAGATGGAAAAGGCCGATGTATTAGAATTGACAGTCAACTATTTAAAATCATTAAATTCAAATGATGTGCATCATGTTAATGGTGAGTTTCATGTTCTTAGGCATTCAAAACCATTAACACACTTCCAATGTAATGCAAATTTTTTCTGCTTCCCTAAATCTTGCATGCTTGTCTTGTGGTAAAGAAGTGAATAAACTCGATTCTTTTTTCACACGAATGTAGCAAAATGATATAAAAAGCAATTGATGCAACATGGTTTTCCCTTTCCCTTTTTCATTTAACACATAGTTTCTCATCACATCGACGTCCAAGCCAAGTTTTTACAACTATCGGGAACATCCTCAACACCACATGCCAAGTTTTGCTTAAATTTTTCTTTCGTTTGCTCGTAAAAGTATTCCGGTCTCAATATCTTGTGATACAATGGTTGCTTTTGTTTTAATTGGATTACATCATTGCGGAAAAAGCATTGGCGCATGCCTCAAAGTGCCACGGGCTGGGCACAAGCCTCATTGTCAAGAATGGAGAATGATTTTACGCGCGAATTAGAGTGCTTACGTCAGCAAACAATGCTCTCTTGAGCATGTACATAGTGTTTAAACATTTCATTGTTGGGACACCTGGGGTCTTATTTCGACAAAGACATACCAATTGCAAATTAATTGAATTTAAAAAGTCAATAAGATGTCAACAAATAGAATATAAGATCTCTGATTATTTGCGTATCAAGTTTACTAAATGCCAAAAAGGGTGATTTGATTATACGATGTTGGTGTAATTTTGTTTTACTTTATTTTGCAGATATTGAACAACAACACCATTTTGTTGCTGGTTACAATGAATGCGCCAGAGAAGTTCAAATGTATTTGTTACGATCTAATGAAGTAACACCGCAAGTGAAAGCGAGAATGTTAAGTCACATCGCAACATCGCCGCAAGATTCCAATCCAAGGCAATCGATGAACTACACCCCTAAACGGGATGAGAGCTCGTTCAAATCAAAAACATCATTTACACCATTGATATCAGTTTATCCATCACCACCTGCTAGTCCAATTGGCATGGGACATTCTCGACTCAATTTAAATTCACCAATGGAATCTCATGAAATTTCTTGGACATCCTCTTCTTACAGTAATGAGAGCGGAAGCATTGTAAATAATATCGAAAAGAAAGACATTTCAAACAATCATGTTAACCAAGAATTATGGCGACCTTGGCAAATTGCTTAATAATTTTTATTCAATGTAAATAAAGGGGAAATAGTTATTTTGTATGATGTTTATATTGTGTATGAAGGTTTTCTTTTAGCGTAACTTATATAAAACATAGCAAAGTATTAAAATGTAAATAAAATATTTTAATGTAAATTTATACCTAATGACGAGTAACAAATCAATTGTCTTTTCTTCCGAACCTCCTTTTCTGTTCTCCGTGCTCAAATGAGAGCACGTTGAAAACAAAACCATATTTACACCATTAATATCAGTTTATCTATCTCCATCTGCTATTCCAATTGGCATGCGACACCATCGAATCAATTTAAATTCACCAATGGAATCTTATGAAATTCCTTGGACATCCTGATGTAGACTTCTGATTATTATTATCAGTGAGTTAAATTCGTTATCGATGCTAGCCCGAATCAACTTCATTGACCGTGATTGTTCAATTTTCATTCGATACCTTCTGACTCAATTTCTTTATGATGTGGTCTGTTTGCGCTGATAACCAATAGTAAATTATCCCCATTCTATCTCGATACATTTTCTATTACACTGCTTGATCTTCTCCCAGCTTCTTGAAGGGTTTGTCAAGATACGAAATCTGATGATCGTCTGCTTGTTTCATTCTTTTTTTATCTGATTGTCATTTTGGAATTTGTTCCATCGTATTGAAGAAAGTGATGAGCTATGCGGACAACCACTTTCTGTTTCTATCCAGTCACTTCTGACGTTCCCTGACCTTAAACGATTTTGTCTATTTTCATCGTTGGATCTTATCTGCATTAGTGCATTTTCAGCATTTCTAGATCGTCCCATAGTTTACCACCTCGATATGAAAAAGCCTTTTGGCCATTGCTCGTTTTTAGGAGTGGTATCTTGAGGTCATCTCCTGATGAGCGTAAAACCCGCTTTCAAGCATCAGAACACTCTAAGGACAGTTTTCTCAATGAGCCTGGAGCAAGGAGCAAGTTCAATTTTGATATTGGGATCTTTTCATGTTGTGATCAGAAATCTTGATCATACCTTGTAAGGCAAGTGAAAGTAGAGGATGAAGTAGACAAGATGTTTTTTTAATGGTGCAAATTACATAAGTTTGATTTGGAAATATTTTCAGACAATAAGCTGTGGCTTATAGTCAATCAATGATTTGTGTCTGCAGTTCAAAATATGCCCCAGAGGTAAAAAAAAGTGCGGGACAGTTGTTGGTTTGGATCAAGAAAATGTTTCCGCGTTATCATGGATAACTTCTCATTGCACTGGTGGCTGCTGTGAGGAGGAATACGCAAATATTGATAAAGACTCGCATGTCGCACCTGGTCCAAATAAGTCTTTGTTACTGATCATGGGACAAGTGAGGTGGATTGGAAAACCGTTTTGTTAGAATAGATCAAGTTGGTGAAAAGGTCACAATGGCGCTCAAACCAGACCTTTTTTTGGAGCAAAGAAATCAAATTTAAATGTTCGGTTGAAAGAAAGTTAACCACTGCAAAGCATCTTTATCATGTAATTCATTTCAAATAAAAAATCATAAATCAATTTACATATGTGATATTGTTAAAAGTATTAGATTAATTACTAGTAGATTTGTCTCATTAAATTAGGCCATCTTTTGGATCGCCAGTCTGTCCTTTTGTATAACAATGGCTGTTACAAACAATTCTTTCATCATCATTGAACTGAATTCTGCCATTACATCATTTTCAGAGACTTGCTTAGATGTGTTGACCTGAAGTCCTTCCTGTGAAAATGGTTTTAAAATTTAATTAGGTAAATATCGTGTCGGAATATTAACAACATTTAAGAAACTCAACCAAGACTTTTAAGAGAACCTTTAGGCCACTCTATCTGAATTTTTCTGCAATTCTGCTGATCCCTTCAATTTCGAAAAAGGCTTTAAGTTCTTCAGATGGAACGTTGATCAATTATTTTCAATTAATATAAATTTTAGTTTGTTGCATAATATGTTAATTAGGGATTTTGCGTTATATATAGGACATGCTTTGATAATTACCAAAAAATGTTTCACTTCGAATTTAAGTTTGCTGACAGACTCTGAAGAGTGTTGACTAATTTTTGTAGCTGGCACCTGCAACAAAAATTAATTATTTTAGTTTAGGAAAATAGATTGCATTAAATGGATAGAGATTGTATATGTAACATGGTCTATACTCCTTTTAAAAAATTGTGCTGATTTTTTCAGCTAAACTTTCTAAAACAAGCTGAGAGGGGATTTATATTGCACTTTTTTATTATCTTAATTTAATTGCATAGAATTAACAGCCATTGACAAAAATATTAAACAGATGTATTTCAATCTAATTGGTACCACCTTACCTGCAATTCAATTAATATTTTCAGAGTAAATATTACATGTTGAACTTTTGCAACACATTGAGTAATTTCATTGCTTCCTTCATGTTTTTCAAATTGATAAGCGGCAATCAAAGGCTGCACAAACTTAGTTACAATTTTGTGAATTCTTATCAAATGCTGCTCCATCTGCAAAATAAAGATACTTAAACATCAAGGTCTAAAATTCATTGTTAGATTCAATGTTATCATCCGGATTTTATCATGTGTTTTAGTGATTACAACTATATCAAAAAATTGTCTATTTTTTAAGTCAAGATATTAAACATATTAAACATTGCAAATGGACTTGGTATCATATTGTGGAAATTCAGTTGCTTCAGTACATCTTACGAATGACCTTAGTGCTTGGTATTGAATTAAAAGATTCTTTTGTGGGCATGATACTATTGATTAACCTTGTATTTTTTCATACTGTCTTCAGTTTCAACTCTATTGAAATTTTCGTGTTTGAATTTAGGCGATTATAGGGCCCCAGTTGTTTTACCTTTTTCATTGCAAAATGAGAGGATTTCAAAGTTGTCAAAGAGTTTCGATAACTGAAATTAGATCCTCGATTCAGGAATTAGTAGACAGAACCTCATATGACGTTCCCTATGAAACTGGTTGTGTTTAGTTGTTGTATCGGTGACTCTTAAAGCGTGGTTGGGGTAAAGATGAGATACTTTTGCTAGTTCTTAATTAATTAACATTCTCTTCAATCAATTTGGCTATTTAGTTAAAAAACTCACCGTCAAATTCTGGCAGTTTGAGCATTTTTCCATCAATCCTAAACTGAATGAATCATTCACTCTTTGGACATATCTCCCTGCATCCTAAATATAACAAATATACCATTCGTTCTTAAAATTTTTTAAAATGATGTGTTATGACACTTTTTTAATGTTCGTTTTCAATTCTTATTTCGTTAGAACTACAGATGCTATGAGTAAAGCAAAAATTGGTACAGTGGATAGACAAAACTGGCTGTCGCTATTCATTATGTGATGTGGCAATATATTAAATATCAACAAGTAAGATTGTTTCTCAACTTTTAAAACATTCATCAAAAATATCGAGACTCATCAAAAATTCACAATTTCTTGTGAAAATGTATTTTTAGTTTAGAAAAATCTCGACCAATGTTGACCGGAAGTGATGTTGTTTGATTTGGAATTTCAATTGGTTATTCTCAGATTAAAGAAATAATACCTGGTATTTATTTTTGCAATCCTCTGTGTCGGTTTTCAAGGTGTGCATTTTCAATATTGTATTGCTTATCTCAATTGATAATTCAGATCTTGAACTTGCAGTTAGCAAAACCAATATGAAAAGGGTTGTTATTTGTCCTTAACGAAAGAAAAAAAATAAAAATGAAGCTTTACATTGTAAAATTCATTCCTACATTTTGGAAGTGAAAAATAACTAACATGAACAAAGGAAACATTGCTTGTTCTGTTGCTAATAGTATGCCGGCACCAGACTTTTCAAAAACTAAACGAAATGAATTTGGTGCATGAAATTAAAACTTATAACTATCATAAACAGAAAAAGATGACGTAAAAAGTGACTTGTCGTTCTACTTACCCATATCTATGGTTCTTTGAACTGAGATGCACTGTGATACACCTTTGCTGAAAGTAACTTGTTTTGAACCAACATAACTGATAAAACCTTCTTATATACTTTTTCCATGATGATGTCATTCATACATGTCCCTTACGAACTGCCGCATTTAGAAACTGATGCTATGCTGTTGGATTAGTGCATTTTCCTTTTAGGCAGTGCAGTTCTTACCTAACAATGTAGTATGTACCGTCAATATTTCTTGGAACTAACGTCATGTGACATTTTCTCCAGTACAGAGTACAAGCTGGATCCGTTTTCTTAGTGATTTGAACAATCATTTCGAAGTCTTCGACACTTTGTTTTAACGTTGTTTCAATGGAAAAAAAACGAGAACTCGTAAGAAAGGAAGAAATTTGATAGGAGATCAGAGGATTGATGCAAAAATAAGATGACTGCCATTTTCATTTCAATTGCACATTTGCCAACACGTCAATATCCCAAATGTGGCTCTAAGTAACTTCATTTTCGATATTACTCATAACACGTTGCTTTAGCTTAAGGATGCATCATATACCCTTCTCAAATCAAACATACTTGTAGCTATGGCTCTACATGACCACTTCACATCGTCATCCTTTCATAAAAAACTCACAACACTTTCACAAAAAGTGTTGCCGAATTTTTGCCCTTTTCAAAATCTAGGTAGAAAAATATTGCTAATGAAATATAGAGATTGCCTGTAACATGCAAAATTTCAAATAGATACAAAATAGTTGTACATGGTTGAGATAAAACAACTAGGTAATTTAGGGAAGGAAATTTGATTGCTTCTATAACACATACTGTAGAATCACAAAAATTTTGTAGAACTTTTTGAACAAGTACAGAGACGTACATACTTTAATGTTCCGAGATCTGAGCATTGAGTTTCTTATGAATTTATAAGCTTCCATTAGCTCTTTGGTCATCATCAAATCTACAGTCAATTTGCTAGATTTTGTTTCTCCCTTTTTCGTGCAAAACTATTGAGTTTCTCATAAAAATAATTAATCTATTAAAATCTGAAAACAAATAGGTCCATGGCGTAGTTTTTAAGATTGGGGGACATATTTTGGTGCCTCGGTTCGGGCGTAGCCCCAAAAAACCTTTGGAGACCACGGCCTTTCTCTCGGTAACACCTTTTATTTCGTTCAATTCAACTTTTTTTCTCTACTGATTCTCCGAACGGATTGGAACGAAAAGGAAAGGTGCAGAATCCAGCTGAAAATTATCAGGAAGAGGGAGTAATTACCACCCCGATTCATATGGACCTGAAAGTGATCATTTATGGCAAGACATTACTAGTACGAAAGGTAGATCATGAAAGCTGTCGTTTTTTAGTCATTCGTAGACCTATTGACCTGATGAACCTCCCCCAGAGTATTGTTACAGTATTGATAAAGTATCGGTACAGTAACTAGTTTACCTGTAATATGATCCTAGCTTTAGTAGAAGCTTCAAGGAATTAAGTAGGGGAACAAAATTGACTAAACGATTTTTTTTAAAATAATGCAACATCTTGATTGTTTAAACATTGCTTGTAACATCGATTTCATGAGGTTGAAATGCAAATAAAAGAGAAATTACAAACCAGAAGTATATTTTTATCATTTGCTACATCTTATATTATACAGTGGATGATTTTCCATACATTCTAAGTAGCAGCTAACATTTACTACCCATTAATACTATTGCAAAATGCATCTAAGACTTCATCACTACTTTACATAAAACTGAAAGTACGCTTGTGATACTTTTCACCAAAGAGAAACTGAATTCCTTAACAGAAATGATATAAAAACATTCGAAAGGTAATCTATAACAGTCAGTTAAGTTCAAATTACCTTACAATATATATGTCATAATCAACCTCCTCTAAAAGAAATATTTTATAAAAACAGAAACAGTATCGCCGAATAGGGGTTACATCAATGCATAGACTGAAACTAGTTTTTGTGGAACTTACTTTCAGTATGCTGGCTGCTAAATAATGTTTAGCTATTTTTAGCCATGTTGCAGTGCCTACTTTACAAATTGTTAGGAGACAATTTTTTTGTTGCAATTAAATTAATTAAAAACTCTTGGTGCAAATGCAAAAGCAATTTTTTCATTTCACAGCTATTTTTATCACTGTTACACCAACCAATAATAATTAGATATTTAATTAATCAGGAAAAACTCATTTCGATTCATGTAAACAAAAACAATAGTATTATACCTTTATCATTTCGTATCTTGTTACCATTTGGTCTCTTTTACATTATTGCCACCACGTTTTCTACAAACTTGCTACCCAATTATGATTCTAATGAATTTGATTGCCTACATCTTACAAAGCCTATGCAACTTTAATGCAACTCTGTTTCAACTATCTACGACAACCTTACAACTAACTTACAACAACGTTAATGAATACTGGCATTTCGATATATCTACTGCGCTCATAATATACAGTGTTTCAAATTTACAATAGCAGAATACTAAACAAGGACTTGGGAAATTCTACAAAGTAAAATCTAGAGACCTAAAAAAGATTGCATTGGTGGAAGAGACCCTGTCATATCTTCAATGTCTTCATTATCTGATGACAAATCATTCACTTCAATGTTGATGCTTGCACTGACAGCTCTAGCAAGGCTTGTCTCCAGGCCACTTGCATCACTGAAAACTGAATCAATGACGTCGAATGAGTCTTGCATTTGTGGAATTTGATTGGCTACTTCTACGAATGGACTCAAGTCAGAGCTGGAACTGCTTGTAACGGAGCCTACGCTTGAAAGTGATATTCTATTTGAGTATGAGGCTGTGGGGGAGGTGTTGTTTTGGTTGCATATTACTGCATTCATGGGAGAAGTTTGAAAAGAGGCTGTTGATGATGAAATAATATTGAGATCCACTGACTGTAATGGCTGCCTTTGCATCTTTGGTAAAGGAACTTTGGCAGGAGGCACATCTTCTTTTTTAACCCCACACAAAATGGTGGACATTCCAGCCAGTAATTTAGCTTTTTCTTCCGACTGAACATTATCAATGGAAATCAAAAATTGGACGAATTCACTGACACATTGATTATATCCGGAGCGAAAACTTGGATTCTGTTGATATTCTAAAAATTTAAAATCATTCAGTTAGGAGAAATTTTTTATCTATGAAATCAAAGATAAAATAACATGTTTTGGAAATAAAAAAATGACAGATCTTCTGAAAAATTATTAGAAAAGCTGATTCTGTTTCTAATATTTGCATGTTTTTGACGTTTTAAGCAATTTATTTTGATTGTTGAGCGACCTTGGTGATGGCTAACTCTCTTGTTTATTTGACAAATATTTTAACATTTTATCTTGACGGACATGCTAATTTGCTTGTCCATAAATTGCAATAACAATTTTCTGGAAGACCCGATGGTATTCAGAATAGAATAGCTAATAGTGAAATATCACCATTGTAAAGTGTCATGATATCAATATTGATAAAGCAGTGTTACTTCTGTTGGTGCCAGTTGAATTGCCTAGCTGTCTGCAATTGCCTTTTTAAGGTTATGTTGCGTATTATTTTTCCTGCTGTTTGTCTTTTATATGCTTTATTGTTTTGTGATGACAGATGATACAAACATAAAATTATGTTCCAAAATGATGTAACAACAAGTTTGATTAACATATCTAACTGTAATTGTTGAATAAATTTTTTTTTCAAATAAGAATGATCAATCGTACCTTTTGCTCTTGAACTGCGAACAAATTTTACTGTTTCTTCTAAGATGTCTGCTTTATCCATTTTCTCATTCTGAAAATGAAGCATGCTGCTATAATCTCAGCTAGAAATGAGCTGTCTCATTTATTACAAAAAATTGACAATGCTGCTAGATTTTTGTTTTATTGCTTGATTTTCTTGCCATTTAAACTTCAAATACAAAATGTCAAAACATATTCTCATCTGCTAATTGCTTTTAAATGCATAACAAAAGCAACGATATATTTAATATGAAATAAGGTCTATAGATTGTCGAACAAATATGACCCTAGCATACCTTTTCACCACCTTTACACACCATGGATTTTAGTTCATCTAATGCCGTGTTAATCCTCTCTCTTCTCACTCTTTCTGTTTTTTGCTTCCGTGACTAAAATTGGAAAATTAATGAAAGGTAAACGTAAACAACAACCAAAGTACGTGTAGAAGAGAGCAGACAGAAGTGTGTGTAAGAAAGAAAATATGGCAGACCCAAGAGTGGTTGCGTCCAAAGGGCCTAGTTCCAAAAATTGGTTCTCGACTTTTGTGAAGATTTTTATGTGAAGGCTTCACCAAAAATTTTGGTTTATTTGCAAATTTCTATTTACATTAACTCTTAGAATAATGTTCATTTGCTTGTGCCTGCTTGATTGTCTTCAACCGGATAACAAAATGTATTTAAAAAGTTGTTCGAATAAAATTATCCTACGCAACACAAAAAGAACTAACAACATCAAATAGACGCAAATAAACATGATGGAATTGGTAAGAACAAATATTTATATAGGATACAAAATGTGTATTCCTGTTCGTTTTATTTCCCCGAGGCATAAATAGAAAAAAGAACAATGAAAAGCTTGAAATGAAAACAAACGTCTCGATTGTTGATAAAGACTTGGAAGGCCAGGTGTGGAGATAAAAGATCGGAGAAAAGCCTTACTATGATGTGGCTTAGTGGTTTGGCCATATTTTGGCTGCGATTTCATCATGGATTTTTAACACTTTAGAATGATGAAGCTGTTCGTCGGAATGCAAAATCACCTTATGTATGCGTCTCGTCTATAGTATAGTCCGGAACGATAAGTGATCTCTGGTCTTCAAGGGTGAAGAATGCGCAGGAGCTCTTTGAATGCTTTTTTTGCGTCAGAGAAGGAAAAGGTGCGTTTGTAGCCGGTTGACTTATCTGCACCCTCCGCCCCCTACTAATTCGCATTGTCATTATGTACCTTTTACTTGGATAAATCAATGCAACAGGGAGAGAGGGGGGGGCGTCACCTAAGGGAACCAACTCAGATTCATTCTTAAGAAAGTAAAAATGACAATGTGGCTTGAAATTAAGGCTAAATTGAGTTGAAAGCACATCGATCTTATCTGTTAGAAAAGTGATTATTACGAAGGAGCATGCTGCTTCTTAAAAGACGGTTGGAAATTTATGAATCAGCCGGTTTCACCTTTTAGATTGTTATCTAGAATTCCACAGAAATCCGTTCTAGTTGACTTGGGTTATTGTGCTGCACATGGGAACAGCGGCCAATCTCTGCCTCACTGATGCTTCAATAAATATTAGCACTTGCACGGCCGTTTTATTTCAATTAATAGTTGATTAAAAAAAATGATTTACAGAAAATGTGGGCGACTTGTCTCAAGACGGAAGAGTGTGCTTATTTTAAGATAAAACCATGTTTACTGTATGGTGTATGATTTTTCAATCAACTTCTCGCTTTCTTCGTCTCGTGCCACTAGATCAATAACAACCAGGTGCGGTTATTTTGCAATGACTCAAAAATGTCTGGATTTCAAGATCTTTTAACATTGTTGCCCTCCGTCTGGTCTTTGGGGCAGTCTGTTAATAATATTTGGGAACGAGGTCAAGCAATCTCTTCTGTCTTAAGCTACAGGATTACGTTGAAAATGAATCACAGTTTGGTTCTCAATTGATTACTTCTATTGTTTTCATATTAATATATTTGGTTCTATTGTCTTCTTATTCAAATATGCGATTCGATGATGGAAGGATTAATGTTTGACAATACCGCAACACGTGCCGTCCTAAGAAAAGTAAATCTGCTTAAGCAATTGCTTATCTGTTTACAAGCGTCGTGAATTAGGCTGTGATTCCGTGGTACATAACATCGTAGGTAATTAGATGAAATGGAGATTCGAATCTTGTGTGACACGCGACCCTTTCACTCTTCAATGAGTGGGTGTTGTCTCCATTTTGTCGACACACGCGCTAACATTGTCAACAATTTTATCAAAAACCGCTATCCTGTCTAAGTTCATGTTTCGAAAGTATTAGAGCATTGTCAAATTAACAAGATTTCATTGCTGTTTGGGGTAACATGCAACTAAGGGTGCTAGTCAGTAATAGGGTTGAGCACCACCCTCCAATAAGCATTAATTTTTGTCGAACAAAGAAAGGGAGCCTCGTAAGGAGGTTTGTTGCAATTCTAAAACAAGGGCCATACTTATCTTAACAGTTAACACAACCTAAAACCTATATTTGACCATAGTCCAAAGACATGATCACAATAGTCTCCTGTTTCTATCATATTTTCCACGTGCTATCTTATCATAACACCATTTAGCTTCATTTTCTAATTTTAGAATATTTAACCAATCTCGATTGGAATCTACACGCCACATATGAGCCATGCTTTATAATACCAGATTGGTGCAGACACTGATGAATACCCCCATCCCCCACCTTCAACTGTGTTCAGTGAAACTGGACTGCATAAGCGATTTAGAAAGCTATAATGGAATGATTCAAAAGATATGTCAACTTAGACAAGGATAATGATTATGAATTACGATAATGATGTTGCAATGATGTGAGTTAAGCATAAAATGTATTAAATATCAAATTCCAAGTTTGATCCCTTCAATCTCTATTTTACATTCGACAGTTTCGCCGCATGGCAACTGTTTAAATATTTGGAATCTAAAAGATTGTAGTGGGCTTCAGTATTGAATTTCGTATGTATGTGGCTTAATGGAATAGAACAGGTCTTATAGTACAATCCATATATTGACAATCTTAAGTCTGCTTCGTGCATCCATTAAGCAAAATTTGTTTATATTGCCGCTTAATGAGAAAGAGAATGAGTCTTACTGAAAACAGGTAGGATGAAAGGTTTCATATTGGATGAATCTATTTGATTCAATGGGTAGGAAGTTGACAAATAAAAGATTTAAAATTGTACACATTTGTAGATGGAACATAACCACTACATTTTGCGTCGCAATTTGGGGTGTTAGATGACAACGGACAAGAAAACTGCAGAAGAAGCAAAATAAATAGGAGTGATAAGTGTCATGAATGTCATCAACTAATCCTCTGTGCAACTGAGATTTGTAATCGGTAAAATAAGAGTAAAACAAACAAAAGTACAAAGTAAGAGATGAAACAAATGAATGTTATAAAAGGTGAAGGGGTTATTTGCAAAATTAAAAGCTTATCAAGAACAAGATCAAGTCATTGGAACAAGAAAAACTTGAATTCGAAAGGAAGGGAAAGAAAGTTTTCAATAAACACACTTGTTACTTATTGATTTAGGTTCCATTTTAAAGATTCTACCTGCAAAACAATGTTATAACTTGATTCCCGCCAAAAACAATGATTAGACTCTATGAAATGATGATGTTTGACGCCCTTTTATAGTTAAATAATAAATTAATTGCTGTTGCCGTTAATAAAAGTTTTTTTGATAAAACATACCAATCGTAGATTGCCCCTTGATGGCCTTTTCTCCAATCTATTTTCTTCCGACATGATAATTTGTTCTTCCTTCATTAAATTGCCTGCTTCTCTAACCTTCTCCTTCGTTGTCTGAATAAAGCCGACGATGTTGACTAGAACAAAGCAACACGAGGTCTATTATCCATATTATGATTCGCAGTACAATGCTGTATTATTCTGCCCTTTGTTCAGTCATGTCAGCCCAGGTGTTGAATTCTAGAGCCATTTACAATGAATATGAGCCTTATTTGTACGCCCCTTGGCCACCTTTCGTACGCCTTAGAAGTGTCATATAAAGTATTTCGTTCCTCTGATGACCACTATCTAATTTGGCTATTTGCAATCAAGTAAATAACAATCAACAAATGGCAGCAAAGTTAAGTGACAAAACAGTTTGTGACATATCGGTTCAATCCAAATTTAGCAAACAACCATGTAATGATAACTAAAAGACTGGAGTAACTAAACAGTAAGCTGTTTTAAGGCTCAATGAAGGAGCGGGATTCATTACTATGCTAAACATTGCTATTTTCGAGCCTTGAACTTTGCTGAAACTGTTCAAATGACCCGTTAGCAGGACTTTAACTTAAGGTTTAACAAAAGACGACGTAATACTACTTCCAGAGAATAAAGCAACCATTAACCAACAATAAGACGAAATGGAAGGCGACAAGGTCTAATTTCAAACAACTGGGCAAGATTGCAGATATTTTAAACATCAGTGAAAGTGCTAAGTTGAAAGAGATACACGTTTTATGTCTGTACTAAAAAAATACTGAAATTTTCAGGAATGATGTGTCCGTTAGAATAATATGATGATTTAAGGGTGCTACAAGACATTTACCTCCACCTTCTTGCCAAATTAATCACATGTTTACCAAAGTAGGGTCACAACCTTTTAAGAAATGACAACCCCTTAATATCAACTAATAGAGAAAAATGTGACTTTTCATTTATGTTGAAATTGCATTTGTTAGTTTCCCTGTAAGTTGAATTCATGTTTTCTTGGTGAATTAACCTTAACATATCATGAAGAATATATCAAGGATCCATTTCTTAAAGAGCCATTAAATATCATTATTACAATTATCAAAAAATAAATTTGAAAGCATTAAACTTACCTGGTGTAATATAACTGCAGTAGTGTAATTATGACAATGATGAGGTTACCTCTGTCACTATCAATGCCGAATTTATAGAAATGTCTTGCAATTTATTATCCCCATTACGTCATACAACCTCCTACATGATTTGCTTCTGTCTTTCAGCAAAATATTGTACTTACTGCAAACCCACTCGATTTTTGAAATAGCAAATCTGACACTTCCATTGACAAAGCCACAACTATTTCAGTGTGGTTGATTGATTTTAACTTCACCCCTACGCACTATCGTATATCTAAGTATTTTAGTATTCTAGTCATCACAGTTTTAATAAAAAAACATAGCAATTGTAGTAACCGTTGTAAAAATATCTGTGTTTCTATGTTTATGAATGGAGCATTGGAAGAATACTAGAGCAGCTAATTCTCGTCTTTGCTTTGTCTTATCAAATATCTGCTCTAATTAAACATTAATATGGCCTGCAACCTTACAACCCACACAGCTCAACAAATAACATAGCATTACCAAGCCACATTCTCTATATGTTTATATTCTATTTGCCTTGATTGTAACCAATCTAAATGCATTCATTTTCTACCAGAAATTGATTATAAGAAACTCTATTGGCTTCTTCAACCTTTTGTTACTTTATAGTAATGTTTTTGCGGATGCAAAGCCTGCGCCAGCCAGCCTCCCCGGGGAGTAAGATGATGATGGGGGTCTGGCCACACCCTTCAGATTTAGGGAAATGCCCTTTGAACCACAATGATACTGTTAAAGAGAATTTTAGAGAGGTGAATTCTTTTTGGGGATCAAATGCGAGACGGTATATGACTTAGAAACGAAACTTGATAATAACCCAGCCCTACCTTAAATTGTTCACAGATCTTCATTACGATATTTCAAAGAAGTGGGGGGGGGGGGGGATTTACCTTACTGACAAAAATGTGGAAAAGCATGGCAAGTATCAGTTAAAAATAAGTTACATTTCAGCATTGTCAATATCGTCAATAGAAATTTAATGATATCTTTAAGAGGGAAATCAATATATATCATTGCGACAGTACTTCGGCCCCAGCTTGTTTTTAATTTGTTCTTAATTTCTTAAAGCTTAAAAAGCTTGTGTTCTGAAAATTGTTCTTATAAAGAAGAAAAAGAGTTAAATTTGAAAACTTATTTCCTTTGTTCATCCCAGAATCTTTTATAATGTGGTTTTCTAAATATTTGACTTGAGGGTCAATTCAATTTAACTACTTGAGGTTGTGGAGATGCATTACAGAAGGGCATTGAGGGGGTCCAGATGAGTTTGTTTTGTTAGAAATCATCAAGCCGACTAAACCATAAATGTAATTATTTACAATTTTCCCAACCTTAATGGAACTTCAGAAGCTTTGTAAAGATATGACACGTGACACAAACAATTTTTGACTAGATTTACTAGCATGAGCCATTGATGTTCCCTTTCCTCACAATCAACCAAACCATGTTTAATCATTCAACCTTCCTCTAGTGTAAACATTTTATGAGCTGCTCCAAGTAGAAGCCCCATCGAGACAGAACGTGACCTTAATGCAATCTCGTAATTTTATTCAATTCTACAAAATCTGGAATTAACTGATTCAATCCGAATTCAAAAGAAAAAAATTCATTGCTTCATTCATGTGAATGGATTTATGGTCGCGTGTGTTTATGTTTTGAAAATTCTTTTCGCTTGCGTCTAACTATTCATTTGCATATCATTAAGAAAAGAAAGAGACCAAAGACAAAAGTTATTAAATAATGAGAAATACGCCTTTTATGAAAAAATCATAATGTAATTCATTTCATTTCATCATAGTCCAATACTTCCTTCTTTTTATTTAGTAATTAGCTACCGCTCAATAACGGCTTTGGACGGCAGAAATGAGCAAAATGGCTGTTGATTTATACATTATCTATTAGATTTTGTTAACCTTAAAGGAATTTTTGTCTAATTCATTGCATAAAATGAATTCTTTAAGTGCCTTTTTATTGAATTCCCCCGCGCCCCCCCCCCCCCTACTCTTCCTACCTTTCGCTGCCCTATTGTTACAAATCTCTAAAGGGTCTTGTTCAAATTATCGGTTTTTTAAAATTAAAATGAAAAAAGCCTGACATCCAACTCTTTTTTTTCTAAAATTGTTAAAGTCTGCAAAATAATAAAGCAGTTGCTACAGTTAGGATTCACGCAATTTGAATTGATTGACGAATTTTAAGTGCAAATTTCACTATGGATCAAAATGCACCAATCAAGGGTAAAACAACATGTAAATTTTCGGTTATTCACCTCGATCGAAACGCACCAATGGCGTTTTGGGGTTTCACGTGCTTGCAATAGACTAAAAATCTAATTGGTGCACTTCGATCTCTAAGATGTCAATTTCCTGTCCCTTGCCGGGATCGAAACGCACCATTGGCGTTTTCGGGTTTCACGTGCTTGCAATAGACTAAAAATCTAATTGGTGCACTTCGATCTCTAGGATGTCAATTTCCTGTCCCTTGCCGGGATCGAAACGCACCAATGGGGTTTTGGGGTTACACGTGCTGCAATAGGCTAAAAATATAATTGGTGCACTTCGATCTCGAAGATGTCTGTTTCCTGTCCCTTGCCGGGATCGAAACGCACCATTGGCGTTTTCGGGTTTCACGTGCTTGCAATAGACTAAAATTCTAATTGGTGCACTTCGATCTCGAAGATGTCAATTTCCTGTCCCTTGCCGGGATCGAAACGCACCAATGGCGTTTTGGGGTTTCACGTGCTTGCAATAGACTAAAAATCTAATTGGTGCACTTCGATCTCGAAGATGTCAATTTCCTGTCCCTTGCCGGGATCGAAACGCACCATTGGCGTTTTCGGGTTTCACATGCTTGCAATAGACTAAAAATCTAATTGGTGCACTTCGATCTCTAAGATGTCAATTTCCTGTCCCTTGCCGGGATCGAAACGCACCAATGGCGTTTTGGGGTTTCACGTGCCTACAATAGACTAAAAATCTAATTGGTGCACTTCGATCTCTAAGATGTCAATTTCCTGTCCCTTGCCGGGATCGAAACGCACCATTGGCGTTTTCGGGTTTCACGTGCTTGCAATAGACTAAAAATCTAATTGGTGCACTTCGATCTCTAGGATGTCAATTTCCTGTCCCTTGCCGGGATCGAAACGCACCAATGGGGTTTTGGGGTTACACGTGCTGCAATAGGCTAAAAATATAATTGGTGCACTTCGATCTCAAAGATTTCTATTTCCTGTCCCTTGTCGGGATCGAAACGCACCATTGGCGTTTTGGGGTTTCACCTGCCTGCAATAGACTAAAAATCTAATTGGTGCATTTCGATCTCAAAGATATCAATTTCCTGTCCCTTGCCGGTATCGAAATGCACCATTGGCGTTTTGGGGTTTCACGTGCCTGCAATAGACTAAAAATCTAATTGGTGCACATCGATCTCAAAGATGTCAATTTCCTGTCCCTTGCCGGTATCGAAACGCACCAATGGCGTATTGGGGTTTCACGTGCTTGCAAATAAACTAGAGATTTAATTGGGGCATTTCGATCTTAAAGATGTCAATTTCGAATTCTTTGTCTGGATTGAAACGCACCATTGGCCTTTTAGGGTTTCACGTGCCTGCAAATAAACAAGAAATGTTATTGGTGCACTTCAATTCAACGGATGCCAATTCCTGTGGTTTACTAGGGTCGGTTTTGAGGGCGTGTATAAGCATGATCAAGTTGACTCTTTTTAAAATCAATATCAGCAGGAGCTGAATATTCTAGGGAGCTGTCCTTAACTTTGCCATTATTCACCAAATAATTTAACTAATTTTAATGGATTCAGCAAATTTCAATTGAATTTTTGCAGAAAGATTGGAATTTTAGTCGATCATTTGGATGGGGGTGCCATTTTATGCGATGACCCCTCGCGGCCAAATCTGCTTGCATGGTGGGGGTGCATTTTTGTTATACATTAGTTTTGAGATGTAGGGTTCTTTGAATGGATCCAAACCAGTTTCTTATGTTATGCTTTCACTTTTTAGCAGCGATGTTGTAGTTAAACTATCTTTATTTTAAATGACATGTTTTTAGATTTCAAATGCATCACCAGCAGCACCATCAATACGTTGAATTGAATACATTGAGCAACCATCGATAAACTAAATAACATATAAAACTTTTATAGCAGGTGTAACTCAATGCGCATTACAAGGCGGTAGGGTTACTAACGAAGTAGTCGTTGGAAAGGATTGCCGTACAAGATATTTGCAATTAACTTTAATATTTTTGCCCAAATTTTTTTGCACCGATACAAAATTGGAAGCAATTAAAGCAAGGAAATGGTTTGCGAACTTGAAATTGACAAAGACCTTTTAAAACATTTCATGAGGCTTTCAATTTTACGTGGTTTATCAGTATTTGGTTATTATCTTGCTTTTATGGATGCATTTACATCATCGTTTCTAAAATATCCAAAGCTGCTTAAAGACTACAAAGCTGGAAGATATGGAAACGTTACCAACAAAGCTAATAGCAAAGATCTTTATTGCAATATGAAAAAGAACTGGAAAATAAATGAATTAGAGAAATCAATAGGGGAACACAAATTCAATGTGTTTTTGCTGATGGGTTTCATGGGTTTAGTTGCAGTTATGTTTTTCATGCAGTTAATTGTATTTACACGTTTGATATTGTTCCCGGTAGCTCCAATGGTTGATAAAAAGGGAAACACAATCATAAGTAGATGGGTAAAACTAAAGGATCTGATATATCGTGTTCCAACTTTGTTTGGAGACCTTCCTGGTGTTGCTGTTGCAGTTTCAATTTACGGGCTGTTAAGAGGATCAACAGGCATTGCATGCTGGGAATGTCAGCTAACTAAAGAATGTGTCAACAAAGTGACATTTTATAAAATTTTGTCTGCAAATGAATTAGCTATAAATATTCTGTACCCATCTGTTGTTGCACTTACATTTTATAAAGGCTTTTATACGTATTTTGTTTGGAGCAATCCAATGGAATGCGAATGTTATTGCAAGTGCTTACGTTGCTGTACCGGTGTATTTTTTGCCAGTATTTTTACAATGCTTATGATGACTCCAGGTTGGATGGTATTAAACTATGGATATTATACGAAACCTGGCATCGCCAAAGACATTGTTTCATCTCTAACTGAGAAAATGATGCTTATGGGTATTATAATTTGGGCTGTTCTTGTTCTGTTGTTGATTTGTATACCTGTCAAAAATTGGCTCCTGGCTGAAAAGAAGGAAAAGAAATAATAAAGTTGACCACATTTTCAACTCTGAAAGGACGAGTTGCCGGAAAAAGAATTGCAAACACGTTTAACAGATTCAATAAAATCATCAAGAATGGAATCAACAATTATAAATGTATAAATTGGTAACAAAAAGACGAATCAATCAACAATACCATGATAGTTATAATGTTTTTATTTTATTGTATATGATTCAGATTGTTTTAAAACATTTAACTAGTTTTTGTTGTTTTTTCTTTTTTGAAAACTGGATGCTTCAATTTGAATTTTTACCCGCTGTAGATGGGCCCTGATATGTATTGTAAATTAGCTCTTAGTCTCACTTGATAGAAAAAACGAAAACTTTCTTCTGTTGTGTCTGCTGACAGTTTTAATTATGGAGATCAACTTGATACAAATATTAACACTGCAGAAGAAACATCAGATAAACTGATAGTTTCATTATTTGCCTGGTTGAATGATTCATGCATTTTTGATATGTATATTATGCAATGTACAATTTTGCTTCATACCCCTTGCAGTGTTGTGTTATTTTTTCAAACCTCCAGAACAGACTATCCACCCCCCCCCCCCCACGACAGATACTTAGCAAACGATCCCTAAGCCATTTTCATTACCATGGTCAGAATGCCATGTTAGGGTAAACTCATGTATTGATAATTTTATTTGACCTTTTTTAGTTTTTCAATAGGTGTGTTGTATTCTCCAAATAAGGGTGAAGTAATGTGTTCATTTTCCCATCCATTCACCATTTTGCAAATTATTAACCTTAAAGAAATGCAAAAACTATTGTTTTGAAAATAAAACAAATTGCATGGCAAAACAGAAATAACAGTGATAGAATGTTGATTGTGATCGTAAATATTATTATGATTATTATGATGGTGATTATAATGATTGTGATTATTATGTTGATGTTTTTTCATATGACTCATTGTCATGTGACTCATTGTCATGTGACTCATTGTCATGTGATTTTTTGATGCGGAAGTAGAACATGGCCTAGAACAGGAGGGCCAGTGACAAAGAAGGTGAACTGTGCTTTGTGTGACACCATTCAAGATGAAATTCCTTCTATTATGTTGTTTTATTTACTATTCAGTTAATGCAGACATTTATCTTCACAACCCAAGGTAACGATCTTTAATTTTTGATGTTGATCTATCCCATATGATTTCACTTTTATTTGTCTTTCGTCAGTTTAGGCCGCGGACCTAGGCATTAGTTAGGCCCATTCTATAAATTTCCAGATTCCATTCTGATTTGTTGAAGTGGTAGTCAGTGACAGTGTAAAGTGCTTCAATCTTCTTTGTGACAAACCCATCTAATTACAATTTAGCCCTAATCACAAGTTTTGACTTGTGTTTACAAATGGCCAAAAGTGAAATCATCAATGTCTTTAATTTTGGTCAATAATTTTTTTTAGGGGAAGCAATAACAGATTAGATGAAAGGGGAAGAGAGAGAAACAATGGAAACAGGTTAGTTTTAAAAGATGTTTTTTGTTTGAGTAATTCAATCTCCTTATTTCATTTAGAAGCCTTAGAATGCAATATAAAACATAAAACCGTGCGTGGTATCAATTAGCTTTGTTATGCATTCATACTTTTCCATTCAAAGACTATCTGAAAAGGACAAATATCATTATGTTGTTGGAGGGGACAATTGCTTTTAATCATATTTTGTGGCTATAATACAATGCAGGTACACCTTATTTTTAATCAGTTATACTGTCATGAAGTTATGTAGTAAAAAGTTAAATAAGATGACCATTTTTACTGATATTGATTGATAGTTATCAATATTTAATTTCACAGGCTATTCGACTCTCAAAACAATAACAGAGGAGGATACAATGTTGGCAATTTATATTATTATTCTGGTTCAAAATTATCACTGGAATGGACAAACCAACACTCATGCAGTGACCCGAACAGTAATTGTGAAATAATTGTTCAATATATGTGTGGTAATAGAGTTAGAGATGGTACAACAACAGTGTGAGTATAATAGTAATAATTATATATAATTATGTTCATATTTTTTCATAAAAATCCTGCAATTCAATTTACTATTTATGGTTTTTTTTTGGTAGGGCCATTTGAATTATCAGATAATCTTTATTTTGGACATTGTAATTTATTCTAAATTTTACACGAAGCTCAAATTACAGAACCAATCCACTTATTGACATTTTCTACTCTTTTAAAAGCACCATTCCTGAGAACCCAGCCCAGTGCAGAGGATATGACTGCAATAACGATTTAAGGTTTGTAAAGCATTTTGTATTTGGTACTTTTAACTGATTATATTTGTTTAGGTGACATTAACATCATTTTAGAATGGCAAACTATTGGTGTTGCTTTTTAAATGGTTAAAAAAATGAATTAGTACCCACACTACTAGAATTATTTATTTGTAAGTTACGTTGGTTGTCTCATGATTGTTCCACCTTCTTCATGTTTGTCTCGAGCTTTTCTGCTTGCTTCATGGCTGTTCTGTAGTTGTTCAATGGTTGGTGTGTCATTCTTCTATGATGGTTCCATGCTTGTTCTGCTAATTCTACCCCCTTTTAGGCTACTGCATCATTTTATCAATGTCACTATGAAGTGTAATTTATGTGACAATATGTTTATGGAACTTGCACATTCAAGAATATGTTTTAAAGAAATGTTATTTTAGATATGGCATGCATGAAGATTATAACTATTACATGAACTGCAAGTACAGAGAAAGAAATCAAGGTCTATTCACGGCAGATCAGGTGACAAAAACATCAAATAATTTTATTTGTACCATGATGTTTTTATCAATGTATATATTCTAATTCCTCTTGATTAGTTTTTATTTTCTGTTTAACTTTCAACAAAATCTGAAAACAATTGCTTTTCATTTGTTTTTTAAAGATTACTTTTTTTACAGTATTGACTCTATTTTACTCATAATATAGACTTTAATTTTTACTCAGAAAATACTATGAAGGGCAACTGCAACCAGATAAGAAAATCTCCCTCAGAATTGTTAGCCATAACCCTCACAAAATCAGGTCTCGAGGCTGCACTTTCCTCATCATAGGGAGCGCGAATGGCCGTTGGTGCATCGGCTCAATACGCTCACTTTTTTCCCCAAAAAACTTACAAACAAATGAATTTTATAAACCAAAATACAAGCAAAGTTGATTTCTGGGCAGGGAATGGACAAGAAAAGCTTTCTTTTCTCACTAATACGCCGATGCACCTGTCCTACCTTAGATTTAAAACCGATTAATTCGGCAAAGCCTAAGGTATGAAAGCAAGAATAAGACTGAAGTTAAATACTATATCTTGAAATTGATTGATGAAAAAACCCAAGTTAAATGAGAAGAAAGAAAAAAGGGGGGTAGGACCCGATACACTCCAAGAGACTGCCCAAATGATCCGATAACCAAAGAAAGGCAAACAAATCTGAAACGAGAATAACTGATAGTCAAAATACATTTAAACGAACAATTATATACCTATCAAACAACACTAGAAAAGGGGATGGGAGGGGAAGGGAAAATTGGAAGCAAAACGTAACACGTTTAAATTAGCAAGTGATGCCCCTCCCATGCCTGGGAATATAAATAGTACTCTTGTCCCACGGGACGCAAAAAACTAGGCAAGCCAGCTGTTTAGGCCCTGAATCATTTGGTTAAACCAAACGAGATCCACATTCAATCTTAACAAACACCTTTATAAGCAAGAAGGCAGGAATAAACGTACCAAGAGGCAGTACACCAACCACTTCATTACATTCAATACTCGAGAGATGCGCATATAACAGGTTTTCTTCGTTAAATTAACTCTGATAAAATTTCATTTTATCACCATTTTTTAACATTCTATAGAAACTGAAAGGAAAAACTGCAAAATATACAAGACAGAATCCCGGAGGTACAAGGCGAGGATATGAATGCCCTGAGGAGAGAGACTATTATCCTTACTGGCACCCTAACCCATGGAAGGTAAATATCTGCTCTTTATTGATTTGAACTGGCTATGTTTTTAGATAATATCATGATAAAAGTGAATCATTTGTTATACTGTATTTATCCAGGACTACTTGTACCAAGCAAACATACCAGTAATGAAGTTATTTTATTTCATCGAACACTTGTATAATATTGTGCAGCTGTTTCTTAGGGACGTTAATGAGTTCACTCTCTCTTCTTAGAATGTTTTGATAGAATAATTTGTTTTTTTATTTGTTTTGAACAGTTTTCTTGATGAAGATATTATTAACACTGACGCTCTTTATCTTAGGATATTGTTATCATGACAAACGACATCAACAGGTGCAAATACTATCAAGCAGAAAGTCAGAATGTTAAAGGTAGATGGATGTGTATGCCACCTCCTGAGTATGTGATTTATGCAAAGAAAAGGAATTTACCCATTCCCATTGATAAAGAAAGCTGTGAGGTAATGAAATTGCTCAGTTCGTTAACTTTTGATTTGCCTTTGTATTACAACACAAAAATGCAACATGAAAAGTCCATGAACAAAAACTGACAATTTGAACTTTTTAAATTTATATAGTTTGAATGATTTGGATAAGGAACAATGGTAAGTTCTGGGGTTTACAATAAACAAAAAAAACATACTTTAAACTTCAAGTTTTACTTTGGAATAAGGTCTTCTTGAGAGCAACGAGGCTATTTGCAGGAATATAAGAGTAAAATATTAATGGAGAATAGCATTGGTGCTTTTTACCTTGTTCACTTTAAATGTTTTGCATTGCTCTCTATTTATTTAATTTTCATTTAAATTGCATAGGCAGCATTGAAACTGGGTATTGGGATGAGAATCAAATGGTTTTTTACTTTTCAATTTTTGTTGCTGATGTTTACATCCAATAATGGACTTCACTTTTTCTCTTAATCATATCAAAACCTATTAAAAATTGTTGGTTGTCGAAAGTGTTTAGTATTGCTTTATTTTATATTCTGACAGAAAATCACATGGCCCATTGGCAATGTTAATGGCACCCGTGGCAAATGGACAAATTTCCCATCGCATGGTATTAGTGCTCCGGAATGCCGAGAGACTGTTTGGTCACGTGATAACCACCTAGGAAATGGGAAAGGAGGCTTTGCAAATAAATATGATTGGGTCATACCCGATCTAGAAGAAGAACATTGTGTATTACGGATAAGGTACATATAAGATATTTTAACTTATAAGTCACAAACAATTAATTTCAATGTTTGTCTGGAAGGTTGGCAATTTTTTCCATAAAAGAATCATTACTTTTTTCAGAATGTTTCATTTGCTAATCAATTCTTATTTTATTTCACAAATACTTATACCTAAACCTTCTTGGAGTTACTAGCATCTTCGTTAAAAATAAATTGGTAGAGTGGTCTATTTGACATTAAGCTTCCATCCTTATTATATAATATCTTAAATTGATAAGTTTTCAATAGTCCTCTTTTTTATGTTTTAATTGGAAAATACTTTGTATGTTGTTTTTAATATCTTCTACTTTTCCATCGATACCCTATTTGGTGTAATTGTGTCATTCTTCCAATTTTAATTGTTATTGAATAAATAAAAGTGAAATTAAATCATAATTTTGCGTCCTAGGTATAACATATCAACAAATGATTATGACAGTTGGAATACAAATTCATCAGCAAATGGCAGAACAGAAGCTGGTGTAGACATCGGTAAAAATGTTGGTTTAGCTTCAAATGAAACCAAATCAAGAGGATATGTTTTTAAGAATAACCCACTTGTACAGCCATTTGGAAGTTCAAGTAAATTCGAGCTCCAACTTGCTATCAACACAGCACAATATGGACGAACATTTCAAGATAGGTAGCAATTATTTTATTGTATTGTACAATTTATGACAAGGTGTAAAATTTAACATCGTTTGCTATCTGCACTATGATAACTATATATAGTGAAAACACCTTGCACAACACCTTTAGAAAATTGAATAACCTTTGCTTGGGTTAATTCTATTTTTGTTGTCTTCGATTCTCTTTCCTTATTATTGTCAGTTAATTAAATTTTTTATACTCTTGCATATCTTGATGTACATTCATGTTTTCGAACAGGTCTCATGTGTTTGCAATACGAAAACGGCCAGCATCCTTAATAAATGCAAAGATTCATAATTTGAATGTGCGTGGTAAACGTGGAAATATCGTGCAAGTGTATCCTGCTGTTGAATATGATTTTATCCCAAACAGAATATCTGTCAGTCAAAATGATTATGTTCATATCCAGTAAGTTGATTTTATCATTTATATTGTTATTCTTATGTTGTTTCATCTTAATGGCATTTATTTTGCCAAGGGTTCTTCATTTGTATGTGTTGGAAACTGTGACATGAGATTCCTATACTTTGCAGATGGACTGGGTCAAATACAAACCCAGGCAATAATGATGGTCAAGGATTGGCTGGGAGTGACAGATCAAATATTGTCCTGATCGAAAAAGAGAGGTACCCAGAAGGCAACGCTATTAAAAGTGATAAAGCTTTTGGAAAGTTTGGAAATAATTATCCAGAACATTTGAATAATGTCAATCTACTTGGTTTGAGTAAAAGGGATTTGATTTCACTCGCTCTCTTACGTCCAGGTAATAATTTGTAAGCAATGTCATGTTCAATTTATTTATATCATGTTGATTCTCATTGGAATATAAGAATGTATATTCAGATAATTAGGTAGAGGGCGTGTTACGGATTGATTGATGGATTAATTGATTAATTGACTGATTGATTGATTGAATGATTGATCGATCGATTGACTGATTGAATGATTGATCGATCGATTGACTGATTGAATGATTGATCGATCGATTGATTGATTGCTTGATTGATTGCTTGAGTAAACTTTAACACAATTATATTTGATTCAAGGTCACTTTGGCGGTGAATTATCAGAATTGGACGATGCTGGGACATATTTTGACCTTGGACCACGGAAAGTAACTAGTGTTGGTGTGTACCATTACATGAGCACGAGAAATAACAATTTTTCAAACAGAAGTCAAAAAGGCAAGATTGTTGTTCTAGGTAACTCAATAGCGCAAAGACAAGTTGGCTGGGGAGGAGGAAATGTTCTTCTTAAAGATGGGTAAATAAATTATTTTTGGTTAACTATTTATTTAACACAATGTGAACCTTTAGTTATTGACCAGTTTAATTTTCCACTTTACAGAACACGTTTCCATGATCATGATCATTTACAAGCAACGTGATACATGAACCATAGACAGTTACATACATAGAAAGACGGTCAGCTACACGAAATCAGCTTTATGTAACAGTTGCACGTAACCAGCTGTAGATAATAATCACCGATTTACGTAACAGTTAAGCATAACTAGTTTTGCAGTGGACAGTTTCACGTATTGGATCTAGTTACAGTTTCTTTCTATGATATTAAATCAATTAATCCATTCAATTTCATGATAAATATCATGGATATAATTTGATGTTTACTAAATCTTGTTTATTCTAATTTTAAAGTTCAGTGAGCAAATTTGTAATGAAATTTTTATTTTGGAATTGCAGGACGCAAGGATTATGGATTGATGAAGATGTCCTGGACGGCTTAACAAATATCAGGATTGAGGAATGGTCATCAAGTGAAGGGAATGGGAAAATAAAGCAATCTGGTGGAAACATTGAAGTTGGTGATGAGTATAGTAGCAATTTTTTGGTCGTCTATCCAATGAAACCATTAGTGAAATCTGGACGATCTTTTATGGTGAAAATGAATGCACAGCAATCGACAGGATATAATACTTACATTTACCATTCATCTGATATGCAAACGTGGTCTAAAGTTTCTGATGTTTCTTTTGATGATGGCAAAGCAATTTTTCAGGGAACCTCAGGTAACTAAAATTCTCACTTTCTTGTGTATGATGAATATAGGCCTTTTTGAACTATTTTTACACGAGATGTATGTTTCTTTGATGTTTCTTTCAAATGTACATGGTTGGTAGGACAGTTAAATTACTTCAAAGTTTTAGAGCGTTTTAATTTTTAAAGATTTTATGTATTTTCTTGATAAAAGACCCTAATGAAAATTATTTGGTAGTGATTGGTGTCTCATTCCTTTTGATATTTTTATATTCAGTTTTGCTTAATAGTTAATTGTTGATGTTCATTTTATCTGAAAAATTCCATCTAAAGATAAAATGATTTTTGGAATTGTTCGGGCTCCAAGTCATACGAACTCCTCATTTAATTAATATTATTTTATTAATATCATTCTCATGTTTCAATTTCAGGTGGTTTGTATGTTGCGAGGAAACACAAAAATATTGGCATGATTGCAGGTATAACTTTGGCCTGTGTCTTCGTTTTGGTTGTTGTTATTGGAACTATTGTTTACTATAGAAAGAAACCCGAAGCATGGGGACGAACAAAAACCAGATTTCGAAACATAACACGAAGTTTGCAGAGTGAAGTTTAAAACAGAGGAGAACTGTCACTTTTTGTAATTCTTAATCATTTTGAAACTTGATTTCATTCCTATTTTGCACTTTCAAAACTATACACATTTAGTCCTTGTCGATTGAATTCTTTTCTATAATTTCCTTCATTTATTCTCGGAAGGTATACTCTATTTGACTAAGTTTTTATCATTATTCACGAAGCTGGCCTTCATTCTCAAATTCCGTAGATGTGTCTCGCTTACAAATTCTTTTTCCTATTGTAACTATTGATTATTATGATTTTTATATTTACTCTGCTAAAATGATATTGTAAAAAAGAAATGTTTCAGTTGAATTTAGTGCGTCCTCTTCTTGCTCTGCATATCTTAGCGTAAAAGGCAAACAGTGAAATTTGTTAAATGTTATTATTTGATTTTTACATTTTCCCATATTCTATGTGCCAACAAAACTGAACTTCAATTGTTAACCTAACGGGGAACAAAGTCCCTAAATAAAGTAGTTCGTAAAAAGTTATTCCTGGAAATCTCAAAAAACAGGAGGCAGGAGTTCATTATTCTTGAAGATTTTGTTATATTTTGTTATTTTACAAAACATAATTTACCCGTCATTGCTTCGGAATAGACAGTAAAATATGGATTTTATATCATCTCACGACATTCTTTCGATCTCAAATGCATGAACTTAGCTAGAGTAACAAGTGTTTTTAAACCAGGAATATACCTTGTAGACAACAAGATTGCTGGTGATAATGATAATGATAGATAAACAATAGATGCTTATATTTTATTCATATAACGCAAATTATCATAAACTGAATATCTCACATGTCAATGAAATCACTTGCTATCTTCCGTTTTGCCAGCTTTTCTAGTTCAGATGCCTGATACTGGGTGGGATTTCTGAATGCAATTTCTTGATTATTGAATGTCTGTTGATGTCGATTCATTTTTAAAAAAAACACCAGTAGATGCAATTTATGGTTCATTGGAATGTAACACCAAGGAATGTTAGAAATTGGTATGCCTCAAAACATGTAGAAATATTGTATCCTTGGATAGCAAAAATGTAATGTAAAGATTTGTTTTCCTATCAAGTGACTGTTTTTCGTTTACCCTGCTTTTCGATCGAAATGTTATATTGCACCGAACAATTGTCTTTCTTATGATGAAAAGATTTGCATAAATTAATGTGCACTTATGCTTTCTTATTTTAGACAATTACTCTTGATAGATTTGGTCTAATTCATTTGACTCAAATTAAGGTAAGACGCTCATTGCTTCCGTCTCCTGAGGTGAACGACATAACAATCTTTCTCTGGTATCACCCCCCCCCCACCTCACACATGATCCATCTTGCATCCCCTTTTCATTCCCTCATCCCATAACAAAACCCCTACAGTTTCACTAGAGCCCAATCCCCTCCTATCCAAATTGGTCTTGACGTCATTTGTTGATGTGTGGCGTTGAAAGGGAGGAGTGACAAAATGGCGGATTTCTACTAATGCAAAATTATAGAAAACTGTCTTTTTATTCACAATCGATTGAAGATTTTATCAGCCTAAAGATATAGGTTATTTATAAGATTAAAAATTTAGAAATACGAGGCGGAGATGGCGCATACAATCGCACGTAAGTACATTTTGTTTTCATCACGACACACGCCACTTCTTCTGTATGAAAGATTATTTATGGTAGCTTTGCTATAATTTAATACGTAAATTAAATTTTATATAATAATTGTTTGATTCCACATTTAAAAAGAGTTTTGACAGACATATATATTTACGCGTCTATACATTTGGGAAAGTCTTGATTGCAAACTTGTAATTATCAATTTATACCGGACTTGTCAATTCTCTAAAACCTGATTTGCTTGTTTTGACTCATGTCCTTCTCAAATCAAATCATAAGACCTAAGATAACTGATGATATTTGTTTAATTAGGTGTTTGATGAAATAAGTATATTCTTGGAAAACTTCAGCATCAGTAAATTGAAATGCAATAATTTTGACATTTAAAAGCAAGTAGCTGCTTATAGGCCGGATTGATTGTAATTCGAACTGGTGTTTTTATCATATTAAAAATAGACGCTGCTTAACCGCTGGTCACTTGATAGTCATGCTACGGAATATCAATTAATAACAAACGCGCTGCTCAACATCAAGCTTTGATAATCAAAAACAGTCACTCTCATTAATTTGGAATTTTCTAAAACTGCATTTCAAATGTGTGATTTTGCAGAAATCGTTCCTAATCGTGATCTTTATCCTTCTGCTATTCCTAACTTAGCAAACGTTCCAACATGTTTTGTTATGGTTGGCCTACCAGCAAGAGGGAAGACGTACATATCAAGAAAGTTGGCCAGATACCTGAACTGGATTGGAGTCACAACAAAAGGTAAGTGAATCTAATTTCATAAATAAATACTATCATTGTTATTTTAAGTTAGTAATTTTTAGACAAATTTAAACGCAAAGCTGTTTTCCAATAAGTTTGTAACTTTGTGTCCGACCTTAATTGATAAAATAATCTCATCATTGGTGTTGTATCTGCAAAAATCCCTGACTGCCAAATGACCAAACGCCACAGCACCATACTGCTAGCCCCATATTGCTAGTTGGCTCATCCCTGCCATCCTCTCCCTCCATGCGATTAATCCTCTCCTCTCTACATGTAATGTTTTTTATTTAGTTTTCAATGTTGGCGAGTTTAGAAGAAAGTTATATGGAACTGTCAACTGCAAACACGATTTCTTTGATTCCAAAAACCAAAGTGGCCAAAAAGCAAGAGAGTAAGTTTGAAAAGTCTCACCAGGGTTGTTGTTAGCCAGTGCTGACAAAGTATGCATGTCAAACTTAATCCAACTTTCACTTTAACCTTTTGCCATTATATAAATTTTTACTTGCCTTAAATTTTGCTCTGAAAAGCCCCATATGCCAAGAAGATTTTATTGCTTTTTAGATTCAGATCTTAGTTTTTGTGTTCTCGTATCACAATTTTCTTTATTTCTTGTTTTAATTTATATTAGTTATATTTCTGATTGTCACAAGTCTATTTTAGCCTTCAAATACAAAAACATTCTTTCATGATTCTTTTTGTAGTCAATGTGCCCAACTTGCATTAGATGAAGTGATAGAATATTTGAAAGGAGAAGGGCAAGTTTCGGTTAGTTTTTAATATTAATTTGTGTCAAAAATATGTGGTATAGATTAATTTTCTAAAATGACTTTGATTTTTGTAATTTACTTAACATGAAACGGCCACTGCTAAAATCTATTCTCACAACTTTTTAATTTTCTTTTTTCATCTTATATGATTTCAAAATTAAAACAAACATTAATTTCTTGGTGTCATTTTGTTATCATTTTGTTCCATTTTGATGCAGATTTTTGATGCAACAAACACAACACAAGAACGAAGGAATTATGTTTTCTCAGAATGTAAACGTCATGGGATTAAGGTTTGTTCTCAATTTTAATTTGTTATTCCTCTTCAAACTTAAGTTCAAATTGATAAAATTGATAAAATGCAAATCCATTTTAAAATTTTAGTTTGATTCTGAAGGTTTGCATAAGTTTCAGTTTCTTTTTGAGTTATAGCCGGAATTTTAAAAATAACTGATGCTTTTCAACCTTCAGACTTTTTTCATTGAATCAATCTGTGATGATCCTGAAGTTGTAGAACAGAATATTTTGGTATGTGTTGATTTTTTCATTAGTTTATACCTAAGAAGAGACAAGCATAAATACCAGTGTTCCGATAAGCGAGTGGGTTAAAAAAATAAGGAATCTTGGATTTTGAATGGCAATAAAAGATCCTTTAATAAACATCTTAAAGGTTCGAACTTAATTTGAGTAGAAAAAGCCATTTTATTTCAATTTGTCTTTGTAAAAAAGCTTAAAATGCTTGATTGCTTTTGTGACTGTCCCCACTTTTGTGCAGCATGATGAAGCATAGATGAGGCATAGATGAAGCAGCATTGCTGCATTCACCAAAGTTGCCTCCTCTTTATGAGGCAACCAGGCAAGACACGTTTCTGCTCAATGGTTAAGATCACTTGCTTTCGTTTATATCCCTTCGTACTCGACATGACCTTACTAGTCTAACACTCAATGTATCATTTTTTATGACATAAATTCTAAGAAATGAATTGCGCATGCGCATTGACAATTTCCCTAACGTTCGGATTAGTGGGATTCGTATAAGCGGGAATTCGCTTTACATATGGTTGCCAAATACACATGTGGTATTTAAGATTATGACTTAATTTTTCTTTGTTCCTGTTA
Source organism: Catostylus mosaicus (assembly GCA_964019065.1). Classification (NCBI taxonomy): domain Eukaryota; kingdom Metazoa; phylum Cnidaria; class Scyphozoa; order Rhizostomeae; family Catostylidae; genus Catostylus; species Catostylus mosaicus. The sequence continues at coordinate 6,065,415 of OZ025202.1, forward strand.
CAGGAAGTGAAACTTAGTAGTCCGGATTATAAAAATATTCCATCTGAAGAAGCCTTCAATGATTTTAATGCTCGAATCAAGCATTATCAAGATTTTTATGTTCCAATTGATTTGGGAAAAGAACGGTCAGTTTGAAATTTTCATGTGTCCTTGTTTGTTTCATTTATTTAAACATTAAATTGATGTTGTTTCATTTTTTCAAATATGTTTAAATTTCATTTTAATCCCATGTTCATTAAATGTTATGGTGAAATTCTTCTTATCACTATTTATAAATCATACTTAAAGTCAAGAACTGTAAATTGAATAATTTGTTTTTGCAATTAATTTCAGAAGTCTATCATACATTAAGATTATTAATGTTGGGCAAAAGTTCCTGGTTAATCGCATTGAAGGTAAGATTTTTGTTATTAAATCTGGAATTAGAAAAAGATTGATTGTGTATAGATTGTTTTCTGTTTTCCCAATTGTTCCAAATTGATTTATACTTTATTTCTTTTGTAATACTTTCTCATTTAACATAGAACTGAATTTATAACAGAAAATTTGAATTTGTATGTCTTCAGAATTGTGTGAATTTATGTTTAACTGTGCACATTGTTAACAAGATAACATAAAGCTGTTTTCAGAATTCAATGCATTAAGAAAAAGGAAATTCAAAAGAAAATAACATGATCTTGCTGTCTAAATATTATGAATTTGATTCACTTAATTAAACATAATTTAATTATTTTTGCAAAAGGGTATTTGCAAAGCAGAGCAGTTTATTTTTTAATGAACATACACATCACACCAAGAGCTATTTATTTAACGAGAGTAAGTATAATCTTGTGTTTTTTACTTTTTTACTTTAATTTACTTTTTTACAAGCCAGTAATGATCCCTTTAAAAAAGATTTTTTCAAATTTATATTTTTTATCTGAATCGATTTCTTTTATTTTATCTGAATCGTTAATGATTATGTTTACATACAGCCATATGTGATTTTAGTTTGTTACAGTAATTAGCAAAGAAACTTTTGGTGAGTTTTTCATAAATGAGCAAACCCCATCATTAGCTGCAATGAGCTAGATCAACTGTATGATACCATTTTAGAAAGTACACCTTCCTTTGAATCTAGTGTTTTTTAATTCAATGCTAATTTTTGTTTCAATGCTTTTTTAAGCATGGGGAAAGTGCCTTCAATTTAAAAGGACGCATTGGTGGTGATGCAGACCTTTCACCAAGAGGACAATTGGTATCTATTAATTTTTTTTATTTCAATTATAAAAATTGTTTTGACAAAGGCCATTGTTGAAAATAGCCTAAAAAGAGACTCTTCTTAATTTTATAAAGTAATAGTGTGTCTACTCTTCTGCTTTGTTTTTTTTGTTAGATTTTTTATTGTTCCCTCAAATCAAAATATTTACTTTATGTTGCATCTTCAAATAATCATACTTACTATTGAATGTTTGTCTTTTTGTTTGTTTTATTTAATTGAAATATAATTATCTTGAATTTGTGTTTCTTTCTAGTACAGTGAGAAATTGGCAGAATTTATTGATAACCAAAATATAAAGGATTTAAGGGTAAGCAATTATCTTTTACTTTCCTTTATTGCCTGTATGATTGTTTTGTTGTTTGTTGTATTGATTATTGTGTTGAAAAAGCATTTCACACTAATTCCGAACAACAATCTACTTTATTGAAACATAAGATGGAAAGCCCAGCTTTAATATGAATTTAAGGATGAAAGCCACAACGAGCCACATTTTACGAATAATAAGAAGAGTCAGAAAAAGATGTTTCTTTTATTTCATTTCATTTTGATGCATCCATATTTTTAAAACAGGCCAGTGAAGATTTAGTCTGTTAACTATGACATATTCAGGTTTATGACATGTTTAGAACGTTTCAGTACAAGCTTGTCACATCCTCAGCTAATCGCAGGAATATTAGGGGATGAATATGTATAAAAACCATGTTGAATAAATTTCCGAAAACAACATGGAATTAAAGTAAACAGGCGGAAATTACCCATAAAAGGGAGGCAAATAATGCCAAAATAATAAGGGGATAACAAAGGATGGCAGGAATACCACGGAGGAAATCCTAAAGGGACTAATTTTCCCGCTATTAGCTGAGGATGGGACAAGCTCGTCACGAAACGTTCTGAACATGTCATAAACCTGAATATGTCGTAGTTAACTGATAAAGACTTCACTGGCCTTTCTGAGAAATATGGATCTGTTGAAATGAAATAAGATAAATGTCTTATTTATCTGTCAAATGTGGCTCGTCGTGGCTTTCATCCTAAAAATCTACTTTATTTTAATGATGTTATTAACTTGTGCTGAATGAGATGTAAATAATGTATCTTGGATTTTGTTCATTTAAAGTGCTCTTATCTTATTCAAAAGGTTTGGACAAGTCAGTTAAAAAGGACAATTCAAACTGCAAGGAATATTGATGCGGTTTCTTTAGAGCAATGGAAAGCTTTGGATGAACTAGATGCAGTATGAACAATTTTGAATTCCTTATTTCTCTTTGATGTTATAAGCAAGTTACTATATGCAAAAAGATTATTGTTTGGATAGTAAAGAAAAAATGCTTTCATTTTGCATATAAATTACAGCAATGTGAATTAATTGTGTTGTTATCTTTAGGGTGTTTGTGATGGAATGACATATGAAGAAATTGAAGAAAAATTTCCAGATGATTTTGCAAGACGTGACCAAGACAAATACCATTATAGATACCCAAGAGGAGAAGTTAGTGATTATGAAATTTGTATTTTAGTTATAATTAATTACTTTGATTGTTTAATTTTCTTTAAACCTTTTTATCTACCACTATTTCTTTTCATTTTAGTTTTTTTATCAAATTCAAATCCAAAGCAATCATGTTTACACCCAGCATTATTTTAATTCCAGTCTTATGAAGATCTTGTTGCTCGGCTTGAACCCGTAATAATGGAACTAGAAAGACAACAGAATATTTTGGTCATTTGCCATCAGGTAGTTGTTACTTCATTCTTCAATTATTTATTCTTGAATGTGTATGTTTTCATTTCCTTGCTTTTACCGATTAAGGTATTGTCTGTGATATTTGAAAATAAGTGTTAGTAGTTGGATAAGCGTGCATATTATATTAAGGAATCTTTTAAGGTTGTATCCATTGTATCCATTGCTCAAAACCGTTTTTGATTGATAATTTTGGGTTGATTTTGAAATTTGTGTATATTGCAATTTATGTTTCATTTTATTTCTTTTTTTTATTAATTGTCCACAAAATTTTTATAGGCTGTAATGAGATGTCTTTTGGCATACTTTTTGGATCATAATTCTGGACACTTACCTTATCTAAATGTTCCACTTCATGCTGTGTACAAATTGACTCCTGTCGCTTATGGTAAGCCACTCATTTATGGGCTTTTGTGTTATTCTTGAAATTGGTTAAGTTATATTCCTACCAACCCACCATTATTTAAATCATCTGAAATCAAGACTACGTTTTGCACCATCGTACATATCATCCTGTGTGACTGAGTCAGACTTCTCTCCAATCAACCACTCAGAGGATGTGAAAATGTAATGCATTTGTCAATTTTACGCTGCATTAAAGTTTACAATCGAAATCTTCTTGTTTTTTTGCCAGGAATGATTGAGCTTTTTTTTCTTTAATTTCTATCTAATCTTTTAAGGATGCAGAGTTGAAACCTTTCACTTGAATGTGACATCAGTTGATACATATCGAAAGCAGCCAGAGGTAGTTTTCATTTTTTATTGCTTTTGATGCTACTTATTGATGTTATAATCAAAATTAAGGAGTCTACCGTAACTAATTGTTTTTTATTCATTTAAGATTAATTCAAAGAAATCTGTTGTTGTAAAATTTTACATAAATAGAAACCGTATCAGTATTACTCCTCTTTCTCCACTTCCAAGATAAAAATATCCGACTTTTATGACAATTTTCCGAGTCATATTGAATTGGGCAATTGCCCTAACTAACTTTCTTTGAAACCATTTGCAACACAGAATTTCTATCACATCCTAATAAATTTGAAATATAAATTTCTTAAAAGTCTTAAACACACTTATTACTGTATTTTTGACTTTTCCCAAAAAATTAACTTTCCAGGTTGTCAAAATAGGAAGATCCAGAAGCGAAGCATTAGGTACTGTGCCAGTTCATGAAATATGAATTTTATGATAATCATAAATTAAGTTAATTTATAATAAACAAGTGCATATTCTGTTCTTTTGCCTATACCATTTGCAGTTAAGAAGACGATATTGTTTTCATTGATGAAATCCATTCTTTTAGTAATTTACAAATAATATTGTGTTTTGGGGGTTTAAAAAGGTCTTATGCAATTCAACCATACTTCTAGCAACATATATTTTCAGCAAATGAAAATTTGTTATGAATTGTTGTAGCACTAATTAAGTATTATCATTTTCAATCATTAAAAATTGTGCATATTTTTTATCAGATGATGTTCAAGACATTTAACATTGATTCCCCACATTCGATAGAAATTTGTATTTTATCAAAATTACACAACACAGTCAAGTATTTGCTGATATTTAATTAACAGTCTTTCGCCTGAAAACGAGACTGACATAATTATCTTAATTAGAGGTTTTTGAGATAATCTACGTAAACGAAAGTCATTCAGTTATTTTTTGCCGTTTTGAATTTCTTATTTAAAGCCATATTTTAATTTCCCCACAACATTTATACAACTTTGATATTTTAAAAACTATTTTCGAACAACACAGCATAAAGCAGCAAATAGAATTCTAATAGAATTTGTTTCTAAATATAGTATTTAAAAACAGAAAATCTGCTTTTAATGTGCGAGGGCTGCATTGCATTATGGAGATCAATGATCAACACCAATCAATGACAGCGTTTACAAAAATATTGCTCAAGTACATAAACATATTTAAAGTAGCTAAAAATTATATGATTAATGACAATTTAAAAACATTTGTTTTGCTTTTACCCGTTGATAAATAATCAACTTAAATACTGTCCATTTTAAATGTCTGAAATTATTTATGACCATTTCATAAATGCAATAACTATTAAAATAGACCAATAAATATAATGAGAATCCTGTTTGAGTTATAAAACATTAAGGAAATTCTAAATGTTTGAAGGCATTGCAATTTTATATTCAGCATGAAATGGGTTCACTACTTTGATTATTGCAGCCACGAAATTGAAGGTTCGGATATGATAAATTGGTCCTTAAGTCACGTGGTACGCCAACTTCGTGGTGACCCCACGAGAAGGGATAATTTTTACAGGTTCCACATTTGCATCAAATGATGTAGAAAAATGAGCTCTAATTTTTGCTGTTTGGATCAAATTTGCTTATGTACTTTTGATAAAAGCGAACAAAGTTCCCCAAGACCAGTTGTTTACGAAAGAGTTTTTTGCAAAATAGATCGAAGTTTTCGAATATTTTTAATTTCTTTGATACATAAAATGTTTCAAATCCACAAATTTTTACTTAATTTAAAATTATTCCTGAATTTTCTATATAGCAATGATGATTTGCACGGTTATGACGGCCTCAAAAAAATTGTTGAAAATTGGCCATTTCGAAATTTTTTGTCAGGTTCTGGAAGTCGACTTCACAAATCGACTTAAAAATTTTTTTCCTTCATCTGATAAAAAGGAATAAAAATTTTTTTCCTTGATCTGATCATTGATTTCTATGCCCTTTGTTCTCTTTAGACACGCACTGAACGAAGGAAAAGATTTTTTATTAAATCCTATAATTTTTTTACGGAATCCACATTTACATCAAATGATGCAGAAAAATGAGCTGTATTTTCTGATATATCATTCATTAAAAACGCTTGCGTACTTTTGACGAAAATCACAAAAAATCCCCGAAACCCTTTGTTTCAAGGAGAGCTTTTACAAAATAAATCCAAATATTCAACCATTTTTAATTTCTTTAATACGTGAGATATTTCAAATCTGAAAACATTTTAATTAATTTAAAATTATTCCTGATTTTTCGGTATAAGAGTGGGAATTTTCACGCTTATAACGGCTTCAAAAAAAAATGTTGAAAATTAGCCATTTCCAAATTTTTTGGCAGTTTTCAGAAGGCCGGTATAAAATCGAGTGACCAAATTTCAATGTCGATTTGTGAAGCCGCTATTTGTGCGATTAATCCGATGTTTTGAAGGAAGATGCCAAATTACTTGAGAGATTTTTTAAAGTTTTCAGCTCGTGATTATCTTATATATCTAAAAAGTTATTAAGCATTAAAAAAATTGAATAGATTTCACACCTATCTCTTTGTGTAAACTGGGTTGAGAGGACATCTGTCTCGGGAAAAAGTCAGATTATTCCAAAACTAGACAGGGGGCATTGGCGATTTTCATACCATAATGTATGGTGCACTGTTTTCTATCGTTTGGTGTAAAAATCCGTTTAAAGGGGTTTTTTGAGCAGAATTTATCTGAGTATTTTGTGCACCGCTGCTCGCAATGATAAAGAAAAAAAGCAATTAACGCATCGATCATTCGAAATCGAAGGTAAAAATAGGTGTTGAAAAAAGGACTGACTTTTATTGGAGTGTATTTTTTCAGGAAAAAATCATAGTTTAATTTTCATAGCCATTTACTTTAAGTACTTCAAAGTCTAAAAAAATAGTTAAGGTTTAAGTTGCGTGTTTGTCAACAAAAATTATCAATTTTCATTAGTCAAGATATCAAAATAACAATCGAGTTGAATAAGAAAAACTGTTTTGGACATTCTAGTTAATTCATTCAGTTATAAAATCAATTTTATTAACATGAATGATTGCCAAATAAATACAAATAAACTTTCTGCCCCCGTGACCCCTTCTCATACTTGCTACTGATTTTATCCATTTTCTATTTTGCATATCATTAATTCGAGGCATCTTCCTATTGATCTTCTCTTTTTGGCAACCAATCAAAAGTGAGGATGGAATTTCTGTTCAGGCGTCCCCCGACATATGTCAAGCTTTTTGGTCCTGAGAAATTCGATTGTTTTCATTGTTTCTCCTTGAATTTGTTTCAAAACAGATCTAATAGGTCGTGTGTATCTGCCAATTAGTTACACTTCAGTGATCTTTGTTTTCAGAAAAGTTGTCAATTTCACTCTTAAGATTCTTTTGTTTCCAAACAATAGTCCTTTGTGACGTTGTCAATTTCACTTTGCTTCTTTTCAAGTTATGGGATCGAAATGCACCAATCAAGCATTTTCAATTTAAGACTCACGTGGTTTTCGATCCAGTTTGATTGGAAATTTGAACGGGATCGAAATGCACGAATTGTGCTTGAGGACTAAGTGCACCACGTGACTTAAAGACCAATTTTGCTAAAATTTTGCCACGATTCAAATGCACCAATTAGGCGATTAAATTGCAGGAGCACGTGACTTTCGATCCAACTATAAAGGGGATCATTGGATTAAAGTGTAGATGCAAATAAATATTGTTCTTATGCGAAATTAGATCGTAATTGTTGTAGAAACGGAACGGGCGATCATTTTGAAGAGTAATGAAGATTATTTTAGTTGTTTTCTTCGTATTTTTCCTCAAAAAATGGGCGGCGGGGGAGAACGGGGGTTGCTCTATTTGAATAACGTGGAAATGGCATATACTATATAAAAGAAGCAAAAATTCACCAAACTCTGCTTCGTTTTTTCTATTTCGCCTCTAAATAAGGACAATTTCTTGCTCTAAAACAGAATCTCTCGGCTGCGGTATCCATTCTGCTTCTTTTGTTTTCTTTTCTTTCGTGCTGCAATGCACAAAATACTCATATGTTGCGCTCCAAAAACTTCCCCTTAAAATGATCTTTACACCAAACGATAGAAAACAGTGCACCATACATTATGGTATGAAAATCGCCAATGCCCCCTTTCTAGTTTTGGAATAATCTGACTTTTTCCCGAGACAGATGTCCTCTCAACCCAGTTTACACAAAGAGATAGGTGTGAAATCTATTCAATTTTTTTAATGCTTAATAACTTTTTAGATATATAAGATAATCACGAGCTGAAAACTTTAAAAAATCTCTCAAGTAATTTGGCATCTTCCTTCAAAACATCGGATTAATCGCACAAATAGCGGCTTCACAAATCGACATTGAAATTTGGTCACTCGATTTTATACCGGCCTTCTGAAAACTGCCAAAAAATTTGGAAATGGCTAATTTTCAACATTTTTTTTTGAAGCCGTTATAAGCGTGAAAATTCCCACTCTTATACCGAAAAATCAGGAATAATTTTAAATTAATTAAAATGTTTTCAGATTTGAAATATCTCACGTATTAAAGAAATTAAAAATGGTTGAATATTTGGATTTATTTTGTAAAAGCTCTCCTTGAAACAAAGGGTTTCGGGGATTTTTTGTGATTTTCGTCAAAAGTACGCAAGCGTTTTTAATGAATGATATATCAGAAAATACAGCTCATTTTTCTGCATCATTTGATGTAAATGTGGATTCCGTAAAAAAATTATAGGATTTAATAAAAAATCTTTTCCTTCGTTCAGTGCGTGTCAAAAGAGAACAAAAGGCATAGAAATTAATGATTTTAAATTTTAAATTTCTTTCATACTATTTTAAATGTCTAAAATTATTTATGACTATTTCATAAATGCAATAACTATTAAAATAGACCAATAAATATAGTTATAATAAGAATCTTGTTTGAGTTATAAAACAACATTAAGGTTATTCTAAATGTTTGAAGGCATTGCAATTTTATATTCAGCATCAATTGTGTTCACTACTTTGATTATTGCAGCCATGAAATTGAAGGTTCGGATGTATTTTATTTCGTCAGCAGATAAAACAACATCTGGGTGATAGTTAATCTAAAAAATTAAATATATCGATTATGAAATTAAAATCGAATAAATCATGTGAAAAAGGTTTCAAGATAGATGTTAGATTTTGCTACCCTAGCAACGTTTAATTGGCTAAAAAATGCCTGTCCATAGAAATAATATAAATTGATTTAGTCTTTTTGTTTGCTTCTATTTTCATGCAAGACACAGAATATTGTTAAGAACGTGTGGATTCTCTCTGGTGCCGCCCATGTTCTGTCTTACAATGCAAATGGCATTGAAAAGGTATTTACTAAATTAATGTACTAACCAAGTATGCATCAGTTGCACTTTGAAGTTCACTAAGGCTTGGAGTTGACTCCTCTGCAAACCATGAACCTTGAAAATGTTCCAACTAAAGAAAATAATCGTTGAAATATTTGATAAATAGATGTTAGTTGCAACTTCAACAGTTATTCTCAGAAAAGGAAGAATGAAGTAACATCAATTGTGTGCTCAAGGTGTACAGCAACGCATTTAATTATATTTCGAAGCACGATGCTTTAACATCTGATGTATTTAGGACACAATTTGAATCAGTATTCTGTAAACTTGCTTTAAATAAACAACCCTCCAACTATGGTTTGTAGCATCTTCAATCTGTTATTCATGTCTTACAATTATTGATATTATCGGAAGGTTAGCTTTGTTGATACCAGCAAGATAATTCTTTAACAGCAGCAAAATAAAAAGATGTAATTAAAGAATGAGTAATGAATTAATAAAAAGTTATATAATTACTAATTTCATTTGAGTGATAAGCATTGTCTTGAGTGAACTGCTGATTGTAGTTAAGATTTGTCGCTCTTTTGGGGCAATCTGAGGCTCTGCCACCATAGAATTCAATGCGTTTTTGAAACGCATCAAAATTGTTATATAAACTTGCATTCGTCTGATTATCTGCAAAAAGCACGACTTACAATATTAGACTCAAAGTTTTCTGAATAAAATTCGATGGAAAATGATATTTTGATATTGATTTATCTAATTAAGCATTAAAATACATCAATGATCTGAAGAAAATAAAGTTTTGACAAACATTCAACACAAGTCAATTTGTCTTCATTTAACATTGAGCTTGAACTTTCAATAGATAATGTTAAAAATTTGACAAGATAAGGTTGAATACGCACCTGATAGGGCTGGCATGAAATTGGCTCAAGTGTTAGTTGGTTGAATTGAAATGAAAATTGTCCAGAATTCAAAATGGGCAGTACTGTTTCCTAAAAATACCAATAATTACCCTGAATTATTTATTAAGTTTCAAAAATGAATTATTTTTTCATAAAGTTAACTGGTCGATGAAAATAAAAAGGTTTCTTTGTTCAAGGGATTTATTAATAACTGATTTTGAGAATTTTGTCATGTATATTAAATATGAAACAAAGATAATCAATTTATCGGTTATTTGAACTTACTAAATACATCTGGAACTTGATGCAGCTTTTGACAGTATTTAAAGCATTGTCTTCAAGTAAAGGAAGTAAATTTTCTGTCGAGTCATGATAATTTCCTTGCATTGATCCATTCAAGGTTGTGTCAGTGTTGTTATGGGTGAACTTTCTAAAAGGAACTGCTTTTGAATGGTATTCATAGCAGCATAATTGCAAGACAAACAGAGCTGTGAAATGAGCAAAATGTGTAACAGTATAAAAGATAAATGATATTGTTGTGAATAAACATTGCAAATACATATAGAAATGGAGATCAAAGATTGCAATCTCTAAATATTTAAATTCTGTGATAGCTTAATTGAAAAATGTAGAAATGAGTTTACCTTAAATATTGTTCGAAAATGAGTTATTTGTTAATTATCAAAAAAGTCAAAAAATTAACATTACCATACCAATGAAATTCTTCATTTTCAGCTATAAAACCAAATATTAGAGCCTTCGTTGAACGTCAAGTGAAATCTTGTGTATTTGATCAACCTATCCTGAAATTCTCCTTATATATAGATTTTTTGGGGATAATTCTGTCAAATGTCTCATGGCAAACGGATTTCGATTCTGTAGATTACCATCATAAAAAGCATCAGAGGTTGATTGACCACTCCCTTGAGAAATACCCATCGGTCTTTTTTTATGACAGGTTTCTTAAGAGAACCGCGTCAGTTTGATGACAAGCGTTTCATCATATTTGAAGTGACCAATCACTTTAATGGCTGATTAGGAATATCAAAATTTCATTTGAACTTAGTGTCGCCATTTCGAAAAACAATACTCGTATATCTGAAGCACGATTAATAAAACAAGTATGCACTTACGAATACACCACTAAATCCCATATGATGTCAAATCTTGATTAAAGAGCGTCATATTTATCACTATTTCCAAGAAGTCGGGCTTACGAATGAGGAACTAATTCAATGTCATTTGGAAACCACGCTTACTTAATTCATTGTACATGAGATCAAAATATATGTGAAATTTATTGTAAAAGTGGGACCTACCTCAAATTCAAAGCTCTTCAAACCGTAGAATAGTTATCGTAAGGAATCTTATCTCAACTCAAAAGTTACTAGTTGCATGTTTCATAAAAAAAATAACACGGAAGGAGAATATTGAAGTTACACTTGATGCATTCTTTTTAGTTAGACATTGTTAGAATTAAATTTAGTATTGGGTTTAGAGTTTTAGCTGTTCACGATAAATTGTTCCGATTAATTTGTTAACTGAATTATGAAAATAGGAAACTATGCAAGGGAGTTTTTAGATACATTTTCATCATGTCATCAAATGAAACGAGAGTCGAATTCTAGGAATTTCAATTTGTACAGTCATTCTAGGAAATTTACACCCGCTTCCTTGTTCACTCAATTTGCTGTAATTTGTATAGACTATCATGTTTTCATTCTTACCCATTTTTCATGTTTTGCTATTTCATACAATCAGCTGTTGCATTTGCTACAAGCAAGGTAGACAGCTGACTGAAAAATTAAAAAAAAACATTGCTTGAATTTAAATGTCACAGGTTTCGAAAGGTTTCAGTTTCCATTGATTATTTTTTATTGCCTGAAGAAATAATCATTTCACCAATTTTGTTTTGATTGTGTTTTAAAACTAATGGAGGAATATTTAATTTACAACAATTTGGTAGCATTTCATCTTTATTCAAATTTTTCCTTTATGTTCACAATTCATTAGGGCTAGTTTTTAAAAATATGTACTTTAGGCCTGAAAATGACGTTGCTGTTGTTGTTATGATCATTGCTGTTGTTGTTCTCTCTTCACGTGACTCACGTGATCAAATTGTTGTTCTTCCTTCACGTGACTCACATGATCCAAAATTTTCGAAGTCCAACATGGCGATGCTGCGTTTCCTTGTCGCTTTTCTTATCGTTTTGCAAACGGCTTCTTGTTTTCAATGTGGCCAAAAAGATGAGAAGTTGCAAGTTCATTTGGTAGCTCATACGCATGATGATGTTGGTTGGCTTAAAACAGTTGATGAATATTATTATGGTGCCAATAACTCAATTCAGCATGCTGGTGTTCAATACATACTTGACTCTGTCGTTACCTCATTGCTGCAAAACAAAGAAAGGAAATTCATCTATGTTGAAATGGCATTTTTTAAGAGATGGTGGGATGAGCAAAGCGATGAAATGAAGAATGTTGTTAAAAGCCTGGTGAAAAGAAGACAGCTTGAATTCATAAACGGGGGTTGGTGCATGAACGACGAGGCTGCCACTCATTACAACGCAATAATCGACCAAATGACATTAGGGTTGAGGTTCATAAATGAGACTTTTGGTCAAGATGCAAGGCCTACAATTGCATGGCACATTGATCCATTTGGACATTCAGCTGAACAAGCCTCATTATTTGCAATGATGTCATTTGATGGATTCTTCTTTGGGAGAATTGATGAACAGGATAAACAGAAACGACTAAAAGAGCAGCGAATGGAAATGGTTTGGAGAGGAAGCAGGAATTTCGAGCAATTGACACAATTGTTTACAGGAGAACTTTACAATGGCTATGGCCCCCCGCCAGGGTTTTGCTATGACGAATTTTGTGGAGATCAACCAATTATGGATGACAAAAGAATGTTTGATGTAAATGTGAAGGAGCGGGTTGATGCTTTTGTGAAAGAAGTTTGTGATCAAGCAACACATTTCAAAACAAACAATGTGGTATTAACAATGGGATCAGATTTCATGTATGAAAATGCAAACTTGTGGTATAAAAATCTTGATAAATTAATAAAGTATGTCAATGAGGTGAGTAAAATCATCATAATAATCATCAAAATATCAAATTGAAGTTGGTAGGCTGTGGAGCAAAAACATTTTATCTCTGAAACTTATATCCCTTGCAAAATTTGTCAAAACTACTGAAAGTCCTCTTAAATCAATTGAATGTTGTCAATTTAATTAATGTTATTTCTTGCAGGACGGAAGAGTAAATGTGTTTTATTCAAGTCCATCACTTTATTTGAAAGCACTTTATGATGCTGGGCAGACATGGGGTGTCAAAACAGATGATTTCTTTCCATATGCACATTGTTCCCATTGCTATTGGACAGGATACTTTACAAGCAGGCCAACATTTAAAGGCTATGTGCGACAAAATAACAATCTTCTGCAGGTATAACACTATAGCTTAACTCTTTGAATTGTTTTTTTTCAATATTTCTGTAATGGAAAATTATGCTAAAATACATCTTTTTATGTTCATACCTGCTTGCCCCTTATGCTAATATTTTCTCAAATTGTAACTACACTTTCCAATCTTGTGCACAAATGTAAGATGTGACAAGAAAAGTAGAATCATTAATTTTTTATATTTGTTGGTTTTTTTAAAGGTTTGTAAGCAAATGGAAGCAATAGACGGAGAGTTTGAAGGGGAACCAAATTCTAATGCACTCAAAATGGCAATGGGTGTTAGTCAGCATCATGATGCAGTATCAGGAACTGAAAAACAACATGTTACTTATGATTATGCAAAGAGACTTGCTATTGGTGCTAACATGTGCCAGGTATTTATCTTGAACAATCTTTTAAACCAATTTTAATCTTCTTTTTTGTTTGCCACCTCTTCTTACAGAATTTGTAACCTAACCATGCATAAATATTAAATTTATAAGTTAATATAATAACTGCCAAATGGAAAAAAATGGTTTAGTTATGAATGATTGATGACATTAAAACAAAAACATTTACTACCAATTTCTATGAAACACTTTTTATATATTGTTGATATGATTTTGATTTGGAAAATCATGTCCCATTTTTATCAAAATGATCAAGTTTGGATTTTGTTAATTAGATGTTAAATGTGATACTCTTTATCTTTTAGGACCTTGTTTCAAAATTTATTGGAAAAAGATCCTTGCTACAAAAAACGGAACCTTTGAAATTTACTTTTTGCAATCTTCTCAATGTCAGTGTTTGTCCAATAACTGAAAAAAGTTTATCATTGGCTGTTAATATTTACAATGGCATTGCAAGGCCACTCAGTTCTTACGTCAAATTTCCAGTTTCATATAAAAATTTAAATGTTTTTGCTGCTAATGGATCTCCAGTTGAGTCACAAATAGTCCCTGTGTCTAAAGAAACTGCATCAATTCGTGGCAATCGAGGTTCTGCAGAATATGAATTAGTTTACAAAATGGAAGCACAGGGGCTTGGCTTTAACACTTCATTCATTGAAAAGCAGAACAATGTTCAATCATATTTAGCTCAATACACCCCGGTTGTTGATTACAAAGAAGCCGAAGGTTTCATTGAAAATGAAATGATCCGCTTAGAATTTAATAGTCTAACTGGAAGGTTGAATAAAATCATAAGAAAAGATATTAGCTTAAGTATTGATGTTGATCAACAATATTTTTGGTATAATGGAAGCTCTGGTAACAGTGAAAGTAGACAGACATCAGGTGCTTACATATTTCGACCAAATAGAACTGAACCATATCCTGTGTGCCCAAACAATAAAGCAACCATTGAGTTTGTAAAAGGAAAACTGGTGCAAGAAGCAAGACAAAATTTTGGGCCATTTGTCAGTCAGGTGATCAGATTACGTGCCGGGGAACCTTTTGCAGAATTTGAATATACTGTTGGACCTATTCCAATTGATGATAAACTTGGAAAGGAGATAATCACAAGGTTTGATACAAAAATTAAGTCAAACAAAGTGTTTTATACTGATGCAAATGGACGAGAAGTTAAAGAAAGAAAGAGAGACTTTAGAGCAACATGGGATTATAAAGTGACTGAACCAGTTTCAGGAAATTATTATCCGGTAAACAGTCGGATATTTATAAAGGATTCATCAACACAATTGACAGTGATGACTGATAGATCACATGGCGGTTCTAGTATTCAAGATGGTGCCCTAGAAATCATGCTGCACCGAAGACTGTTACACGATGACTTCTTAGGTGTGGGAGAAGCATTAAATGAGCCAGGTTTGAATGGCAAAGGACTTATTGCTCGTGGTTTACAAAAAGTCCTGCTGACTAAACCAGAAGAAGGTGCAAGAATGCATCGTGATTTAGGAGAGAAAATAATGATTAGTCCATTGATAAGGTAAGATCCTTTTGAGATTATTGAACATTTAAACATTTATATTTGAACATTTATACCTTAAAAGTGAAATGAACATTTGAACATGTATATGCAATGTGTGCACAAGTAAAGAAGAGCAGCATGCATTGAATGATGTTGGTTAATGATCATTTTGTTGTCACCTTGCATAGAAATCACAGTATCCTTCTTTATCAGGCACCAGGGGGCTGGGGGCTATAGGAGTTGGGGAAGGATGTGAACATATCATGTTGTGGCCTTAGATAATGAATTTCTAACCTCATTGCCATATTATAATACTTTTGTTTCTCTTTCAATTAAGAATTTTTTTTACATTGTTATCATTTAAATACACTTTTAATTTATCATGTTTTCCTGTCAGCTTTGCAAACAGAGAAAAATCAGTACATGATTGGTTGAAGACATATAAACCAACATACACAGCATTGGAGAGACCACTGCCTTCAAATGTTCATTTGTTAACAATGGAAAAAATCAATAAAAATCGAATGCTGATGCGATTTGAACACTTTTATGCTAAAGATGAAGATGCTTCACTTTCAAAACCAGTTACCATTATTCTTAGTGGCTTGTTTGCTGAGTTTGAAATAACTGATTTCATTGAATTGAATTTGGCAGCTAATCAATTTGCATCTGAAAAGAGGCCTTTGGATTGGAATACAAATGCAATGAAAGGAATTCAAAAAGAAAACAAATGCATTCAGAGATTTGGCAGCAAATTGGCTATTCTGATTGGGCCAATGCAGATTTGTACCTTTGACTGTGAAATCAAGAAAAAGTGAAGTCAAAACCAGTGAATCGCGCTAGAACATTAATCTCATTTGTTGCTAATTTAATTTGTTACTAATGACACTTACCTACGTTGATATTTTGTAGGATATGGTTAAATTCGTGATATATTATAAAAGGAATAAGGACTGTAAAATTTGATATTTCAAATTAGAAAAACATATATGATTATGGCTTGCTATTTAGAATTTAATTTTGGAGTTGTTGATTAAAGATATGAATAATTAGATATTATCTTTCATCAAAAAGTTTAGATGATATGCTGTAAACATCTTTTCCAATCCAATCTAATAGAACAAGTCAACTTGTATCATTTTTTTTATCTACTGCCAGTCGATGATTCTGTGTTAAGCAAATTGTTCGGTTTATGAGGTCTTTTCTGTAATTTTTTTATCTTCAAGCAAATTACACCCTGCCTTCTATTAGTGAGGTATATGATTTTATTTTTAGTTTGATATGAAATAACATGACAGTTAAAAAAACATTAATATGATTATCATGTTCCAGCTTATGCTCTGGCTGGTCTTATTGCAGTAATTAAATTTTATAAACTTGTTTACAAGTGATTCAACCCCCTTCTCAAGAGAAACGTGCCCTCGCCTCCAATTTACGATCCATCTTTGTTTTATTATCAGAAATCTAGTGACTCCGTCTATTAGATTTATTGCGCTAACTCATGGTCTCTGGAAGAGGGATTGTAAAAGGGACCCGCAAAAAGGGGTACCCTGACTTAAACCTTATTACCATCGGAGGGGCGTCCCCTTGCCTATCCCCTGACTATGCTGCTGATGAGCCATAATGATAATAATAATATTTATAGGGGAAAGAGTCGGTTCTTCTCCAACTATTTTTTATGGCAACAACTGCTATTTCTCAAACTTGATTTCTTGTGGCAACAATTTGACCATTTGTTGCAAGAATTGGATCCTTTCAGCGCACATCCCCCTTCAGGGTGGAAGCAAAGGGGCTGGTATGGCTGAGCGCCCCCCCCCCCCCCCCCAGGGACCACAAATTGACATTTCGTCGGAAATCTTGATCTGATAATCAATAGATTCAACAATAAGCTATTGTTCTTTAAACAATGGTTCTATTGTTGTGCAGTCAGTTGTCGGAAATTATGTCGGATATTTTTGTCTTTCCCCCCCCCCCTGTTCAGAGATTGCTGGATTCGGCCCTGTCCCCCCTCCACTAGATATGCATCTGCCTCCCGGGAATTCATGTCCATCTTATTCCCATGATATTTGTGCGCTTTGGTGAAAGGCTTTGCTTGATTGGTCACTTCGCTCGCGCGGTTTTTGATTTGCACTCTCCGTGATCATGCTCCCTTGGGTAATGCAAGTCACTGTTCTCTCCGTGAATTTTTTGCGCTGTTGAAAAAGGCGCGAGTTGATTGGCTGCCCTAACAAAAGAAACTCTTACGGGATTTTGGATTTGAAGTTGAAGAGGCAAGGCGTGGTTCGCACATGCTATTTGCTGCTCAACCGAAGTGCCAGAAAGACAGTGTCACTGCAACCTCAGATATGCTGTTGCTTAGGCCAACGAATGATATGTAAGTTCTGGTTATTTCTACTTTTAGATGAAAAAAATTTGCCCGAATATCATTCCATTGATTATGGTAAATTGTGTTTCACAGAAATTACGAGAAGGAGCCCGATGCACGTCTTCAATCTATTTCGTGTTGGAGTGCACGCAGGTGGCTTTCTTCGCTAGAAATAGCTTTTTCATCTCCCAATCTTTAACCATTTGGTCGTTTTTCTAATTTTGTTAATTTTGAACGTTGCTTGTTAAATAGTGGTAAAAAGCAAATCACATTCACAACCTTTCCTTGTTAAATTTCTACATGGGTTAGAGCCACAAAGATGACAAACTGGGAGCTCTAGGGGGGCTTAGTCTCTTCTTAGGGCCTCTCTTGTGGGTATCACTGTTTCCTTTGGGGCAAGTTATTGGCATTTCTACCCTTCGATATCAATAATTATGGCCCGATCTAAAGCAATCAAATAATTACTAAATTTTTCAATTAAATTTACAGGTGACCGTCTGAGGATGTTTGCAAGATATGGCAACTATGTCTCTAGCAACCGTGGTCCATCAAAGGCGAGTAAATTATTTAATTTTTAAGTAATTATTCATTTCATTTGCCTTTGGTATCTTCTGCAATTACAGAGAAAGGAAAAGCTGGCTCAAAAACGCTTAAAATTTATTAACAAAATCCTTGAGTATCTAGAACTCTTTGAGTAAATTTCCCCCAACTTTGGTAAAGCACAATCGTTGTGCCACTTTTCCTTTAAAAAGTATCTCTTTTATCTTTTTTTTTACTATCATATTCTTCCTTTTTATCCTGAAATTACATCGCATATCATCGAAAAAATACCCCTTTTCTATCTCAAAAGTTGTGTAGGGACTGTGGGGCCTAGGGGAACCCAGGGGGCGTTTGCCCCTCAAGTTTGCTGAGGCACACTGGGTGTGCCCCTTTTCCTTTAAAATTTGCAGTGCCCAATTTTATTTTAATGCCCCCTTTTACTAACAAATTGTTCCTTGTTTTCTAAAATTCAACGCATACATCGACAAACGCTTTTTTATATCGAGAATTTTGTGTAGGGACTGGGGGCCAAGGGGAGCCTAGGGGGGCATGTGCCCCAAAGTTGCTCAGGCACAATCTGTGTGCCCCTTTTCCTCTAAAATGTGTGGTGCCCAAACTGATTTGAATGCCCCCTTTTACTACGAAATCGTTCCTTGTTATTCTAAAATTGCATCGCATACATCGAGAAAATACCCTTTTTATACCACAAAAGTTGTGTAGAGACCGGGGGGTCTTGGGGCGCCTAGGGGGCATGCACCCTCATGCTGCTCAGGCACAATCTGTGTGCTCCTTTTCTTCTAAAATGTGCAGTGCCAAAATTCATTTTAATGCTCCCTTTTATTACCAAATTGTTCCTTTTTATCCTGAAATTTCATTGCATTTCATCGACAAATACTTTTTTATATCTAGAATTTTGTGTAGGGACTGTGGGGCCTAGGGGAGCCCAGGGGGCATTTGCCCCAAGTTTGCTAAGGCAAACTCGGTGTGCCCCTTTTCCTCTAAAATGTGAAGTGCCCAATTTGGTTTTAATGCCCCCTTTTACCACCAAATTGTTCCTTTTTATCCTGAAATTTCATTGCATTTCATCGACAAATACGTTTTTATATTTAGAATTTTGTGCAGGACTGGGGGCCATGGGGAGCCTAGGGGGGCATGTACCCCAAGTTGCTCAGGCACAATCTGCGTGCCTCTTTTCCTCTAAAATGTGCGGTGCCCAATTTTATTTCAATGCCTCATTTTATTACAAAATTGTTTCTTTTATCCTTAAATTACATCGTCTACATCGAGAAAATATGCTTTTTATATTTCAAAAGTTGTGTAGGGACTGTGGGGCCTAGGGGAGCCCAGGGGGCGTTTGCCCCCAAGTTTGCTAAGGCACACTGGGTGTGCCTCTTTTCCTTTAAAATTTGCAGTGCCCAATTTTATTTCAATGCCCTCTTTTACCACCAAAGTGTTCCTTGTTATCTAAAATTACATCGCATGCATCGAAAAAATACCCCTTTTCTCTCTCAAAAGTTGTGTAGGGACTGTGGGGCATGGGGAGTCCAGGGGGCATATGCCCCCAAGTTTGCTAAGGCACACCCGGTGTACCCCTTTTCCTCTAAAATGTGCGGTGCCCAATTTCATTTTAATGCCCTCTTTTGCCACCAAATTGTTCCTTTTTATCCTGAAATTTCATTGCATTTCAGCGACAAATCCTTTTTTATATCTAGAATTTTGTGTAGGGACTGTGGGGCCTAGGGGAGCCCAGGGGGCGTTTGTCCCAAGTTTGCTAAGGCACACTGGGTGTGCCCCCTTTCCTCTAAAATGTGTGGTGCCCAATTTGATTTTAATGCCCCCTTTTACTACCAAATTGTTCCTTGTTATTCTAAAATTACATCGCATGCATCGAGAAAATACCCTTTTTATATCTGAAAAGTTGTGTAGAGACCGGGAGGTCTTGGGGAGATTAGGGGGGCATGTGCCCTCATGCTGCTCAGGCACAATCTGTGTGCTCCTTTTCTTCTAAAATGTGCCCTGCCAAAATTCATTTTAATGCTCCCTTTTATTACCAAATTGTACCTTTTTATCTTAAAATTACGACGCATTCATCGAGAAAATACCCTTTGTATATTTCCAAAGTTGTGTAGGGACTGTGGGGCCTAGGGGAGCCCAGGGTGCATGTGACCCGAAGTCTGCTTGGGCACAATCGGTGTGCCCCTTTTCCTTTGAAATGTGCAGTGCCCAATTTGATTTTAATGCCCCCTTTTACTACCAAATTGTTCCTTTTATCCTGAAATTAAATCATATTTCATCGAGAAAGTACCCTCTATACTGTGAAAGTGCCACACTTTTGATGCCCATATAGTACAAAACAATACCTCTGACCAGGTTCCTATGAAACGAGGGATCCACTTAGTAAAGATCGCAGATCTGAAAAATTTCCAAATATTTTACTTAATAGATAGAAAGGTGCCAGAAAGATTTCTAAATTCTAACAGATAGATGAGTGAAAGGGGTTTATAAATAGTTGTCATATTACCCAACTGCTGATCTTTAGTTGGACATAATTTTGTTAGTTCAGCTCTTATTTATTGCCAAAGGAACAGGCGTGGGATTTCAAATTTAAGAAAAAACATCTATATTTTATTGCTTATCTTGAAAAAATTCAAATTTCATGAAAAAAACATTATTTATATGGTATGATATGATGAAATGAGAGATGTGATAGTTTTTTTTAATTTATAGAACAATGTCTTTGGATTTACAAGGCATGGCAAAGTATGCTCCTACCAACAAAAGCCCACCAAAGAAGGCCCATACGTTCTGTGTAAGACGTTCAACTGCATCTGGTTGTATTGTTTCGATGCAGTAAAATGAGGTTACCTTTGTCTTAATTACCTCATTTGAATGACCCAATGCATGATGTGTTTTATAACGTGTAATTTAGCATCGAAATAATTCGTTTATTTACGTTCTGTATATGACGTTAAACTGCATCTGGTTGTAGAGTTTTGATGCAGTAAAATGAGGTTACCTTCGTCATAATTACCTCATTTGAATGACCCAATGCATGATGTGTTTTATAACGTGTAATTTAGCATCGAAATAATTCGTGTATTTACGTTCTGTATATGAAGTTAAACTGCATCTGGTTGTAGAGTTTTGATGCAGTAAAATGAGGTTACCTTCGTCATAATTACCTCATTTAAATGACCCAATGCATGATGTGTTTTATAACGTGTAATTTAGCATCGAAATAATTCGTGTATTTAAGTTCTGTATATGACGTTAAACTGCATCCTGTTGTAGAGTTTCGATGCAGTAAAATGAGGTTACCTTCGTCATAATTACCTCATTTGAATGACCCAATGCATGATGTGTTTTATAACGTGTAATTTAGCATCGAAATAATTCGTGTATTTACGTTCTGTATATGACGTTAAACTGCATCTGGTTGTAGAGTTTTGATGCAGTAAAATGAGGTTACCTTCGTCATAATTACCTCATTTGAATGACCCAATGCATGATGTGTTTTATAACGTGTAATTTAGCATCGAAATAATTCGTGTATTTACGTTCTGTATATGACGTTAAACTGCATCTGGTTGTAGAGTTTTGATGCAGTAAAATGAGGTTACCTTCGTCATAATTACCTCATTTGAATGACCCAATGCATGATGTGTTTTATAACGTGTAATTTAGCATCGAAATAATTCGTGTATTTACGTTCTGTATATGACGTTAAACTGCATCTGGTTGTATTGTTTCGATGCAGTAAAATGAGGTTACCTTCGTCTTAATCACCTCATTTGAATGACCCAATGCATGTTGTGCTGTTGATAATTAGGTGTGTAGGTTTCCTCTGGGAAAAGAAGATTTTATCTTTCTGCTTGATGGATGTTTTTCATCCTTAATTTAAAATGGATACACATTCTTCCTTCTTAGTTTTTTTCAGTTTTTTTAGATATCAAAATTTCGAAGAACAGTGATTGTAGAATCATGTGAAGTAAAGATTGCAATTGGAACTTATGATCGCTTTATCAAGTGTCGATTTAATGCAGAAAACTCGTTAACAAGATTGGCAAAGATCATATGAACAAGAAGAAGCATGGATAGAAAAGCACCATGTTTGAAAAAAGAACCAATTGGTGACATAATTGAACCATTGAAAGATTGGTATTATCAGATGAATGTTGGAATTGGATATTGAATTTTTGCTGATGTAATACAAGAAGCACATCTGAAGATGGTGATGGTTTTAATGACTGAAACATGAAACATGTACATTGATATTCAGGTATATCAAAATATAGATTTATATAAAAATTTAGAATGTTATTTCCTTGGTTGTAAGAACTACAGCCAACTCAATTTGTAAACCATAAATATATTATGGAAAACACATCAGGCAAAAGTTGGATCATCAATGAAAATAGAGCTTGTTAACTCGTGGATATGTCATTTGGAGATGACTTCAGCATTTAAGAAAGTGAAGATTTTCTTGGAAAACTATTAAAGATACATTTTTTGGATGGATTCAAAATACAAATTTTCCATTCTATTTATCTGATTTATAGGTTTTATCAAACATTTTAGCAAACCCAGCAATATTAGAAACGCTTGAAATGATATGGTAACACATGCAAACACGACAGTGCAATGTTACTTCTACTTTCAATGCGTTGCAGTTGGTTTGAAATGGCAATTATTTCCACGTGAGTTTTTTCGAATTTATTGTTTTCAAAGACTATCGCATACTTGTTACTTTTATTGGCAAAGATAATTGCTTTGTGTGCACTTTTCAACAGATTTTCTCTCTTGTACTGCCAATAAAACCACATGCAATGTGCAATAAGCTGAACATTTGATTCTTTGAATATAATATTGAATTCTAATCATTAAAATGCTTTGTAATTTAACAAGTTATACCAGAATGATGCTTTTTGCAGCTTCTGTTCTGTCACTTTAAGGCCCCGAGAATTTGTTTGAATTGAGCAAAACAGAGCAACGTCAGAAACATCTTATTGATTTGGTAACGGAATGAAAATATGACATCCAGTGTATGGCACATCCCATTGTCAACAGTGGCACATGCAAACATGAAACCCAGTGTTGGGCACATCCCCTTGTCAACGGTGGCACATGCAAACTCGAAACCCAGTGTTGGGCACATCCCTTTGTCAACGGTGGCACATGCAAACTCGAAACCCAGTGTTGGCACATCCCCTTGTCAACGGTGGCACATGCGAATATGACATTCAGTGCGGTCCATACTTTGAACGACATGGTGATAAAGACATGGTGATTTGCAGTTGGTTTGGATGGACATGCATCTTCACGTGAGACGTTTTCTTATATTTTTTAAACCTAGTTTTT
Organism: Catostylus mosaicus; assembly: GCA_964019065.1. NCBI lineage: Eukaryota > Metazoa > Cnidaria > Scyphozoa > Rhizostomeae > Catostylidae > Catostylus > Catostylus mosaicus. The sequence continues at coordinate 6,089,066 of OZ025202.1, forward strand.
GATTTGATTTATTGTTGCGCGCAAATGTTGGCGATCTGGCATGGTGGCACATCTGGCATGGTGGAACATCTGGCACTGTTGGCATGATCAGGAGAACCGGGCTTTGGTGCAGGTATTTTATTACTTATTTTATTTTTCTGAGAGAGTGTGGTGTGATGTGTGGACTGAGTATGGAATGAGAATGGCACCTGGATGGCAGCACCAACTGGACAAAGATTTCTCTTACTGCGGATGTTGCCGATGACCACCCAGATGGATTACGGATTATTACACAGTGGCTGGATTATGGATTATTTAGAGAATTGTAATAAATAAAAAAAAAACAAAAAATTATGACAATACGGAGTAGACACACAGTTAGATCCTGTTGAGCTGATGGATAATGGAAAGTTCTGTGCAAAATTGCTGTTGATAAGGAACAATAAAGATATGCACTTTATACTGTATGTAACTGCTATTGCAATGCACTTTGAGTATGATAATTTTAGTTGTATTTAATTTAATGGGAGGTTGGGGTTTTTTTCGGGTCGTGGTTTTTCGAGGTGCAAGAATTTCGCGTGGAAGAACGTTCAATTAATTCCTGTTTACCAAATGGATACTGGGAAAGTACTATGCCAAATTGCCGTTGACAAGGAACAATAAAGATATGCACTGTATACCGTATATGACTGTTATTGCAATGCACTTTGAGTATGATAATTTTAGTTGTATTTAATTTAATGGGAGGTTGGGGTTTTTTTCGGGTCGTGGTTTTTCGAGTTGCAAGAATTTCGCGTGGCAGAACGTTCAATTAATTCCTGTTTACCAAATGGATAATGGACGGTTCTATGCCAAATCGTCGTTGACAAGGAACAATAAAGATATGCACTGTGTACCGTATATGACTGCTATTGAGTATGATAATTTAATTCGTATTACGTTAAAAGGGATGCAAGGGTTTTTGGGTATATAGTTTAATGTTATGTATATGTTATGTTAGGGTATGTAATATATCGGTAGGTTTCGAAGCAATGGTGGTACATTATGCAACTGGTTTAATGCAATAATGGAACATTGATATCGTAATGCGGCACGAGCAGGCAACACAGGAAATTTATATCACATTTGGAAATTTAATGTTCATGTAATGCGGAACAATTATTTCATTACGGTACGAACCGGCAGCATCGGCATTGCTTATTAATCGCGAAAATAAATATTGTTACTTGAGGATCTTCCAAATCGGATTGGTTTATAATGGGGTTCCGTCGGATTGTTATTTACAACTCGGAACATGAATGCTGCTTCAAAATTATTTGCATATTGGATATTTGTAGAGTGGAACAAGGATTTATTAATACGGTCCGGACCATTATCGTCACATGCTGTTGAGAATAATTCAATTGCTATGGTGTATGGATACCAAGAAAAGTCACTCTCATTAAAAAGAAGTTGATGCTTCCATCTGGATCAAAACAGCCATAAAGGTACAAAATATCATCAAATGTGAGTTTTTTAAACATAAATTTATTTCTATTTTGAGCACATTTCTGTTGAGTTTGGCTCTCAACTGGCAATTTTGAATCAACATTGGAGTACAAAACTGTGAAAAATAAGCCAAATTTTTGAAATATTTTGGATTTCAAAATGATTACAACAGCATTTTGGTTAAAGACTGTTGGTGCATATTTTTCATTATATTTCTCATAATGTGAATATATTGATATCTATAATGTACTCTCATGGAAATCCTGTTGGTTATCAGCTGAGTGGAAAAAGTTAATCTGATGTATGATTAATACAATGGCACAGAAGGAAATATGGGAAAGAGACACTAAATTGGATTGGTTAATGATTAAATTAACATTCATATTCAGATGCTGTTGGTCGATTTCATTTTCATTTTCAGGTGCAGTTGGGTTCCAAAAAAGCGTTTTTTTACCATGTAGGTTATTCGTGGAATCCTGGTCATTGATGAACATTGGATGCCTTTGGTAATGGTAAAATGGTAAAACATCATGCATTGGGTCGGTTAAGGTTTAATTGCATTTTCAATTTCAGGTGTAATTCGTTTCGGAAAATACGTATTCTTACCATGTAAGTAATTCGTGGAAATTGGCCATTGATGAACATTGGATGCCTTTGGTAATGGTAAATGGTAAAACATCATGCATTGGGTCGGTTAAGGTTTAATTCCATTTTCATTTTCAGGTGTAATTCGTTTCGGAAAATACGTATTCTTACCATGTAGGTTATTCGTTTAATCGTGCCCGTTTAATGAACGTTCGATATCGTTTAGCGTCGTAGGATGGTCCAAATTAAACATCATGCATTGGGTCGGTTAAGGTTTAATCGTATTTTCATTTTCAGGTGCAGTTGGGTTCCAAACAAGCTTATTTTTACCATGTAGGTTATTCGTGGAATCTTGGCCATTGATGAACATTGGATGCCTTTGGTAATGGTTAAATGGTAAAACATCATGCATTGTTTCATTTCAGGTTTAATTCCATTTTCATTTTCAGGTTTAATTCCATTTTCATTTTCAGGTTTAATTCCATTTTCATTTTTAGGTGTAATTCATTTCGTTTTCAGGTGCGCTTTCTTTCGTAAATTGCATGCGATATAGAAATCAACAAAAGCAATTGTTTGCATACAAATGCGATTTGGCAACAATATTTTGAGTCTAAAAATGCGCTTTTATATCTGCTAAAACGGGTTGGATATGAGTTATGCTTTGCCTTGTTTCTGGATGTTGCCTAGAGAAACAAGGATTTTCTTCTCTGTAAATATTTCAGTGAATAGACCCTGTCCTAACCCCAAACCTCAAGCCTAAACCTTCAACCTAACCCTGAAACCTAACTTAAATGTTGAAAAACTCTAACTGATTTAGAATAGGTCTACACAAATTCGGTTTTAAACGATTAGGAAATGGTTCTAGTTCTATTCGCTGAGATATTTATGAAAAAGGAAATACTCAAACACTGGATGCTCCTTGCCGTGGTGTTTGAGCTTTATACTAATGCATCCGGCAACACAACATTCTGTAATCTCTTCGATTGAGTTAGAATTAGTGTAATTTTTGTTATGAAGATATATTTGATGAACACATAATGTCTAATGAACATGAATTTGTATATTATAGTAAAAACACGATCAGAAATCTTTTTCTTGCCTTTTACAACTTCTCTTCGCCAAAAAAACAACTGTAGTACCCTTCACCCCTATTAAGACGCTCTACTTTGGAAATCAAATAACCCCTTTTTACTCCCTAAAGACCTAAAGAAGCCGAGGTTCTGTAAAATATTGGAAAATTGGGATGGGTGCCACAAATCAAAGCCACAATTTAGAAAGGTCTTTTATCCGAGGGTGGGGTCCTGTTGAAATTTTGGTTAATTGGGAAGGCTATAAAGTCCCCCCTTTATTCAAAGAAGTCCATACGTCATCATAGCCATAATTTAGTAAAGGCCTTTTATCCGGGGGTTGGGGTCTTGTTGAAATTTTGGTTGATTGGGAAGGCTATAAAGTCCCCCCTTTATTCAAAGAAGTCCATACGTCATCATAGCCATAATTTAGTAAAGGCCTTTTATCCGGGGGTTGGGGTCCTGTTGAAATTTTGGTTGATTGGGAAGGCTATAAAATCCCCCCTTTATTCAAAGAAGTCCATACGTCACCATAGCCGTAATTTAATAAAGGCCTTTTATCCGGGGGTGGGGGTCCTGTTGAATTTTTGGCTAATTAGTACGGCTATAAAATCCCCCTTTATTCAAAGAAATCCATACGTCATCATAGCCGTAATTTAGTAAAGGCCTTTTATCCGCAGAGGAAGGGGGTCCTGTTGAAATTTTGGTTAATTGGGAAGGCTATAACATCCCCCTTTATTCAAAGAAGTCCATACGTCATCATAACCATAATTTAGGAAAGGCCTTTTATCCGCAGGGAGGGAACCTGTTGAAATTTTTGTTAATTGGGAAGGCTATAACATCCCCCTTTATTCAAAGAAGTCCATACGTCATCAAAGCCGTAATTTAGGAAAGGCCTTTTATCCGCAGGGGAGGGGGGTCCTGTTGAAATTTTGGTTAATTGGGAAGGCTATAAAGTCCCCCCTTTATTCAAAGAAGTCCATACGTCATCATAGCCATAATTTAGTAAAGGCCTTTTATCCGCAGGGGAAGGGGGTCCTGTTGAAATTTTGGTTGATTGGGAAGGCTATAACATCCCCCTTTATTCAAAGAAGTCCATACGTCATCATAACCATAATTTAGGAAAGGCCTTTTATCCGCAGGGGAGGGGGCCCTGGTTAAATTTTTGTTAATTGGGAAGGCTATAACATCCCCCTTTATTCAAAGAAGTCCATACGTTATCATAGCCGTAATTTAGGGAAGGCCTTTTATCTGGGGGTTCCTGTGAAAAATTTGGTAAATTTTAATTTGTTCTGTTATCTCCCTTTATTCCCTCAAAATTTGCGTCATTATAGTCACCGTTTGGGGCGGTTTTTTATCTGGAGGATGGGCTTCCTGACCCCCCTATGAAGTACCTCCGATTAAATTTGGGTACGGTGTTTGTTGTTGTTGTGATTCATGATTGAATTGAATTAGGCCGTAAAATGGCCACTGGGATGCAATAAGATGTGACAGAACTTTTCAAAGCGGTTAATGTGAGTGAGTTGAATCAAATTTTTGTTAGAATTAAGTATCTTTGGGCCGAGAATATGGAATAGTCTTCCATCTGATTTAAAATTAGCTAACGATCCTAATACATTTAAACATAAGATCAAAGAGAAGTTTTTCCTAGATCTACAAAAAGAGGAAGACGGTACGTCTTCTATTAAGACCCTTCATCATCTCTCCCGTCCATGTTTGGCGATATAAACTATATTGTGCTAAAAACTTCTACATGACAAACCTACTTTCCTATTCTTATATTTTGATTTGTACACCAACACCTCTAAGGGGACCATTATGGAAATAAGGTCGGATTGACCTTTTTAATGCTATCCCTGCCACTGTAATTAGGGGTGCCTTTTAAGTTTTTAACCTTATATTTAATAAGTAGTATTGTAATAGTAATTTAATATATTGTATTCATTTTTAAATCATGAATTTAATGTAATAGCTTGTAAATACGTTTTTATTGTGGCAAAGGATACATACATACATACATACATACACACATATCGTTCAGCAATCTCTGTGTCTGGTCTATGCAAACAACCACTAAAGTCGCTTTTCATTGCCATGCAAGCAAGATAGGTCTAGTCTAGGTAGGCGGCTTAGGCCAGCAAACAAAGGGTTACGATAAAGACTATCTGTCATAACAACGAAAAGAAGACAAATCATGGCAGAATTTATGAATTGATAAGGCTGCAGATCAATAAGAATCATAAGTTTCAGCCCCCCCGTCGGGGAAAAATTTTTTTTCTGTTTGGAAATTTTTTAACGAAAAATTGCATTGTTATGCTTAGAAAGATACGCTTTATTCTGTTTTATAGTGGTCTTAGGCCTGGAAATCCAATTCCCTGGCAAAATTTACTGCAACAACCAATCAAGACTTGACACATGTGCTCATCATCATAGCAACAATCCAGGGAGGCCGGTCACCCATAGGGGACATGTTCCTGCTAGAATCTAAGAGTCTTATACCCTTTCCAGACCCCGGACCATCTCAATTTATTCCAGTTTATACAAAACTTTGCATGGTTTCCTTTTGTTTTCTCATGGTGATTGGCCTCATCGAAGTTGTAATCCAGAGAAACCTCTCATCCAAATGGGAATATAATCTTCCTTATAAAAAGTAGAAAAAACTGATCTTATCAGGTCCCTTCCTATCTATTTTGGCTAAAGATCACCTTTCAATTGCAAAGAGGCAGTCTTGCTATTTGCTGAAGTTCCAACCATTATTCACAAGATTTTCAGGTAAAAAATTAAAGATTCCATCCCTGAGTAACATGTTTATCTGGTATCAAATTTAAGATGATCCTTTTCTGTTTCTACCATGAAATTGACCTAAGAATTGGACAACAATGAAAAGGCAGTATAAGATTTGCATCCTAGATGTTTTCCTGGGTTTAGACCTCTAACTCTCAAGGTTATTAAAAAGTGAATTAACATGAACCTTTATCTTTCTTTACATGCAATATTACTGACCATTAGACAACATTACTATTAAATTTTAAAATGCACGGTTTTAGCTTTTCACAGAGTTTGGATCTCTAATCCTTAAGGTTATTTGAAAGCTCTATTTCCAAAGGTGATGAAATGGGAAATTAACAAGAACCCTTGGCTATATTTTCCATGAAATATACCTGGAAAATGATTAGCATTGCAAAGGCCATTTAATGTTTGCATAGATACTTTTTCACCAGGTTATTATAGAGGAAATTAGCAAGAACCCTTGGCTATATTTTCCATGAAATATACCTGGAAAATGATTAGCATTGCAAAGGCCATTTAATGTTTGCATAGATACTTTTTCACCAGGTTATTATAGAGGAAATTAGCAAGAATCCTTGGCTATATTTTCCATGAAATATACCTGGAAAATGAATAGCATTGCAAAGGCCATTTAATGTTTACATGCATAAATCTTTGCACAATGTGGAGCATTATTTTGAAGGTTATGAAGTAGGAAATTAGGAGGAGCCCTTGGCTTTTCTTCTATGGAATATACCTAGAAAATGAACAGCATTGCAAAGGAAATTTATTGTTTATATAGATACTTTTTTGCAGAACTTGGAGCTGTATTTCTCAAGGTTATTACATTGAAGATTAGCAGGAACTTTTTCCTATTTGGTGCATTAAATACACCTTGGTTATGGAGCATAATGCAAAGGTAAATTAACTTTTTATGTTTACTTTTTTGCAGAAATTACAGCTGTAATTTGCAATGTTTTATAAGCAAGAAATTAGGAGAAACACTTGACATTCTTTTGCATGAAGTATACCTGGAGAATGCAGATTATTGGAAAGGCAAATGAACTTTTGCATGCAGACTTTGTTGCGGAAATTGGAGCTCTAATTTGCAAGGTTTATAAGCAAGCAATTGGGAGGAACACTTGGCTTTCTTTTGCATGAAGTATACCTGGGAAATGCACATTACTAGAAAGGCAAATGAAGTTTTGCATGCAGACTTTGTTGCAGAAATTGGAGCTCCTATTTGCAAGGTTTATAAGCAAGCAATTGGTAGGAACTCTTGGCTTTCTTTTGCATAAAGTTTACCTGGAAAATGCACATTATTTGAAAGGCAAACTAATGTTTTCATGCAGATCTTTTTGCAGACATTGGAGCTCGAATTTGCAAATTTTATAAACAAGAAACTTGGAGGAACACATGACATTCTTTTGCATGAAGTATACCTGGAAAAAGCAGATTATTGGAAAGGCAAACTAATGTTTTCATCCAGATCATTTTGCAGAAATTGGAGGTCTAATTTGCAAGGTTTATAAGCAAGCAATTGGGAGGAACACTTGACTTCCTGTTGCATGAGGTATACCTGGCAACTGCAGATTATTTGAAAGGCAAACTAATGTTTTCATGTAGATCATTTTGCAGAAATTGGAGCTTTAATTTGCAAGGTTTATAAGCAAGAAATTAGGAGAAGCACTAGACATTCTTTTGCGTGAATTATACCTGGAGAATGCTGATTATTGGAAAGGCAAATGAACTTTTGCATGCAGCTATTTTTGCAGAAACTGGAGCTCTAATTTGCAAGGTTTATAAGCAAGCAATTGGGAGGAACACTTGGCTTCCTGTTACATTAAGTATACCTGCAAAATGCAGGTTATTTGAAAGGAAACTAATGTTTTCATGCAGATCATTTTGGAGGAATTGGAGCTCTAATTTGCAAGGTTTATAAGCGAAATTAGGAGAAGGACTTGACATTCTTTTGCATGAAGTTTACCTGGAGAATGCAGATTATTGGAAAGGCAAATGAACTTTTGCATGCAGACTTTGTTGCAGAAATTGGAGCTTTAATTTGCAAGCTTTATAAGCAAGTAATTGGGAGGAACACTTGGCTTTCTTTTGCATGAAGTATACCTGGAAAGTGCACATTATTGGAAAGGCAAATGAACTTTTGCATGCAGCCTTTTTGCAGAAATTGGAGCTCTTATTTGCAAGGTTTATAAGCAAGCAATTGGAAGGAACACTTGGCTTCCTGTTGCATGACGTATACCTGGAAAATCGACATTATTTAAAAGGGAAACTAATGTTTTCATGCAGCTCTTTTTGCAGAAACTGGAGCTCAAATTTTCAAGTTTGTTAAGGAAGAAATTAGGAGGAACACTTGACATTCTTTTGCATGAAGTATACCTGGAGAATGCACATTATTGGAAAGGCAAATGAACATTTGCATGCAGTCTTTTTGCAGAAATTTGAGCTGTTATTTGCAGGGTTTATAAGCAAGCAATTGGGAGGAACACTTGGCTTTCTTTTGCATAAAGTTTACTTGGATAATACACATTATTGGAAACGCAAATTAACTTTTGCATGCAGCTATTTTTGCAGAAACTGGAGCTCTAATTTGCAAGGTTTATAAGCAAGCAATTGGGAGGAACACTTGGCTTCCTCTTGCATGAAGTATACCTGGAAAATGGACATTTTTTGAAAGGGAAACTAATGTTTTCATGCAGCTCTTGTTGCAGAAATTGGAGCTCGAATTTGCAAGATTTATAAGCGAGAAATTAGGAGGAACACTTGACATTCTTTTGCATGAAGGATACCTGCAAAATGCAGATTATTTGAAAGGCAAACTAATGTTTTCATGCAGATCATTTTGCAGAAATTGGAGCTCGAATTTGCAAGTTTTATAAGCAAGAAATTAGGAGAAACACTAGACATTCTTTTGCATGAAATATACCTGGAGAATGCAGATTATTGGAAAGGCAAATGAACTTTTGCATGCAGACTTTGTTGCAGAAATTGGCGCTCTAATTTGCAAGGTTTATAAGCAAGGATTTGGGAGGAACACTTGGCTTTCTTTTGCATGAAGTATAGCTGGCAAATACGGATTATTTGAAAGGCAAACTAATGTATTCATGCAGATCATTTCGGAGAAATTGGAGCTCTAATTTGTAAGGTTTATAAGCAAGAAATTAGGAGAAGGACTTGACATTCTTTTGCGTGAATTATACCTGGAGAATGCAGATTATTGGAAAGGCAAATGAACTTTTGCATGCAGACTTTGTTGCAGAAATTGGAGCTCTAATTTGCAACGTTTATAAGCAAGTAATTGGGAGGAACACTTGGCTTTCTTTTGTATAAAGTTTACCTGGAAAATGCACATTATTGGAAACGCAAAGTAACTTTTGCATGCAGACCTTTTTGCAGAAATTGGAGCTCTAATTTGCAAGTTTTTTAAGCAAGCAATTTGGAGGAACACTTGGCTTCCTGTTGCATGAAGTATACCTGGAAAATGAACATTATTTGAAAGGGAAACTAATGTTTTCATGCAGCTCTTTTTGCAGAAACTGGAGCTCGAATTTTCAAGTTTTTTAAGCAAGAAATTAGGAGGAACACTTTACATTCTTTTGCATGAAGTATACCTGGAGAATGCACATTATTGGAAAGGCAAATGAACTTTTGCATGCAGTCTTTTTGCAGAAATTTGAGCTGTTATTTGCAAGGTTTATAAGCAAGCAATTGGGAGGAACACTTGGCTTTCTTTTGCATAAAGTTTACCTGGAAAACGCACATTATTGGAAACGCAAATTAACTTTTGCATGCAGCTATTTTTGCAGAAACTGGAGCTCTAATTTGCAAGGTTTATAAGCAAGCAATTGGAAGGAACACTTGGCTTCCTTTTGCATGAAGTATACCTGGAAAATGGACATTATTTGAAAGGGAAACTAATGTTTTCATGCAGCTCTTGTTGCAGAAATTGGAGCTCGAATTTGCAAGTTTTATAAGCAAGAAATTAGGAGAAACACTAGACATTCTTTTGCATGAATTATACCTGGAGAATGCAGATTATTGGAAAGGCAATTGAACTTTTGCATGTAGACGTTGTTGCAGAAATTGGCGCTCTAATTTGCAAGGCTTATAAGCAAGCAATTGGGAGGAACACCTGGCTTTCTTTTGCATGAAGTATAGCTGGCAAATACGGATTATTTGAAAGGCAAACTAATGTATTCATGCAGATCATTTCGGAGAAATTGGAGCTCTAATTTGCAAGGTTTATAAGCAAGAAATTAGGAGAAGGACCTAATGAATATTTGCATTCAGCCTTTTTGCAGAAATTGGAGCTCGAATTTGCCAGATTTCTAAGCAAGAAATTAGGAGGAACACTTGACATTCTTTTGCATGAAGTATACCTGCAAAATGCAGATTATTTGAAAGTCAAACTAATGTTGCCATGCAGATCATTTTGCAGAAATTGGAGCTCGAATTTGCAAGTGTTATAAGCAAGAAATTAGGAGAAACACTAGACATTCTTTTGCATGAATTATACCTGGAGATTGCAGATTATTTGAAAGGGAAACTAATGTTTTCATGCAGCTCTTTTTGCAGAAATTGGAGCTCGAATTTGCAAGATTCATAAGCAAGAAATTAGGAGGAACACTTGACATTCTTTTGCATGAAGTATACCTGGAGAATGCAGATTATTGGAAAGGCAAATGAACTTTTGCCTGCAGACTTTGTTGCAGAAATTGGCGCTCTAATTTGCAAGGTTTATAAGCAAGGAATTGGGAGGAACACTTGGCTTTCTTTTGCATGAAGTATACCTGGAAAATGCACCTTATTGGAAAGGCAAATGAACTTTTGCATGCAGTCTTTTTGCAGAAATTGGAGCTCTTATTTGCAAGGTTTATAAGCAAGCAATTGGGAGGAACACTTGGCTTTCTTTTGTATAAAGTTTACCTGGAAAATGCACATTATTGGAAAGGCAAATTAACTTTTGCATGCAGACCTTTTTGCAGAAATTGGAGCTCTAATTTGCAAGTTTTTTAAGCAAGCAATTTGGAGGAACACTTGGCTTCCTGTTGCATGATGTATACCTGGAAAATGAACATTATTTGAAAGGGAAACTAATGTTTTCATGCAGCTCTTTTTGCAGAAATTGGAGCTCGAATTTGCAAGTTTTATAAGCAAGAAATTAGGAGAAACACTAGACATTCTTTTGCATGAATTATACCTGGAGAATGCAGATTATTGGAAAGGCAATTGAACTTTTGCATGTAGACGTTGTTGCAGAAATTGGCGCTCTAATTTGCAAGGCTTATAAGCAAGCAATTGGGAGGAACACCTGGCTTTCTTTTGCATGAAGTATAGCTGGCAAATACGGATTATTTGAAAGGCAAACTAATGTATTCATGCAGATCATTTCGGAGAAATTGGAGCTCTAATTTGCAAGGTTTATAAGCAAGAAATTAGGAGAAGGACCTAATGAATATTTGCATTCAGCCTTTTTGCAGAAATTGGAGCTCGAATTTGCCAGATTTCTAAGCAAGAAATTAGGAGGAACACTTGACATTCTTTTGCATGAAGTATACCTGCAAAATGCAGATTATTTGAAAGTCAAACTAATGTTTCCATGCAGATCATTTTGCAGAAATTGGAGCTCGAATTTGCAAGTGTTATAAGCAAGAAATTAGGAGAAACACTAGACATTCTTTTGCATGAATTATACCTGGAGATTGCAGATTATTTGAAAGGGAAACTAATGTTTTCATGCAGCTCTTTTTGCAGAAATTGGAGCTCGAATTTGCAAGATTCATAAGCAAGAAATTAGGAGGAACACTTGACATTCTTTTGCATGAAGTATACCTGGAGAATGCAATTTATTGGAAAGGCAAATGAACTTTTGCCTGCAGACTTTGTTGCAGAAATTGGCGCTCTAATTTGCAAGGTTTATAAGCAAGGAATTGGGAGGAACACTTGGCTTTCTTTTGCATGAAGTATACCTGGAAAATGCACCTTATTGGAAAGGCAAATGAACTTTTGCATGCAGTCTTTTTGCAGAAATTGGAGCTCTTATTTGCAAGGTTTATAAGCAAGCAATTGGGAGGAACACTTGGCTTTCTTTTGTATAAAGTTTACCTGGAAAATGCACATTATTGGAAACGCAAATTAACTTTTGCATGCAGACCTTTTTGCAGAAATTGGAGCTCTAATTTGCAAGTTTTTTAAGCAAGCAATTTGGAGGAACACTTGGCTTCCTGTTGCATGATGTATACCTGGAAAATGAACATTATTTGAAAGGGAAACTAATGTTTTCATGCAGCTCTTTTTGCAGAAACTAGAGCTCGAATTTTCAAGTTTTTTAAGCAAGAAATTAGGAGGAACGCTTTACATTCTTTTGCATGAAGTATACCTGGAGAATGCACATTATTGGAAAGGCAAATGAACTTTTGCATGCAGTCATTTTGCAGAAATTTGAGCTGTTATTTGCAAGGTTTATAAGCAAGCAATTGGGAGGAACACTTGGCTTTCTTTTGCATAAAGTTTACCTGGAAAATGCACATTATTGGAAACGCAAATTAACTTTTGCATGCAGCTATTTTTGCAGAAACTGGAGCTCTTATTTGCAAGGTTTATAAGCAAGCAATTGGAAGGAACACTTGGCTTCCTGTTGAATGAAGTATACCTGGAAAATGGACATTATTTGAAAGGGAAACTAATGTTTTCATGCAGCTCTTTTTGCAGAAATTAGAGCTCGAATTTGCAAGATTTATAAGCAAGAAATTAGGAGGAACACTTGACATTCTTTTGCATGAAGTATACCTGCAAAATGCAGATTATTTGAAAGGCAAACTAATGTTTTCATGCAGATCATTTTGGAGAAATTGGAGCTCGAATTTGCAAATTTTATAAGCAAGAAATTAGGAGAAACACTAGACATTCTTTTGCATGAATTATACCTGGAGAATGCAGATTATTGGAAAGGCAAATGAACTTTTGCATGTAGACGTTGTTGCAGAAATTGGCGCTCTAATTTGCAAGGCTTATAAGCAAGCAATTGGGAGGAACACTTGGCTTTCTTTTGCATGAAGTATAGCTGGCAAATACGGATTATTTGAAAGGCAAACTAATGTTTTCATGCAGATCATTTCGGAGAAATTGGAGCTCTAATTTGCAAGGTTTATAAGCAAGAAATTAGGAGAAGGACCTAATGAATATTTGCATTCAGCCTTTTTGCAGAAATTGGAGCTCTAATTTGTAAGTTTTTTAAGCAAGCAATTTGGAGGAACACTTGGCTTCCTGTTGCATAAGGTATACCTGGAAAATGGACATTATTTGAAAGGGAAACTAATGTTTTCATGCAGCTCTTTTTGCAGAAATTGGAGCTCGAATTTGCAAGATTCATAAGCAAGAAATTAGGAGGAACACTTGACATTCTTTTGCATGAAGTATACCTGGAGAATGCAGATTATTGGAAAGGCAAATGAACTTTTGCCTGCAGACTTTGTTGCAGAAATTGGCGCTCTAATTTGCAAGGTTTATAAGCAAGGAATTGGGAGGAACACTTGGCTTTCTTTTGCATGAAGTATACCTGGAAAATGCACCTTATTGGAAAGGCAAATGAACTTTTGCATGCAGTCTTTTTGCAGAAATTGGAGCTCTTATTTGCAAGGTTTATAAGCAAGCAATTGGGAGGAACACTTGGCTTCCTGTTGTATAAAGTATACCTGGAAAATGCACATTATTGGAAACGCAAATTAACTTTTGCATGCAGACCTTTTTGCAGAAATTGGAGCTCTAATTTGCAAGTTTTTTAAGCAAGAAATTAGGAGGAACACTTTACATTTGGAGCTCGAATTTGCAAGTTTTATAAGCAAGAAATTGGGAGGAACACTTGGCTTTCTTTTGCATAAAGTTTACCTGGAAAACGCACATTATTGGAAACGCAAATTAACTTTTGCATGCAGCTATTTTTGCAGAAACTGGAGCTCTAATTTGCAAGGTTTATAAGCAAGCAATTGGAAGGAACACTTGGCTTCCTTTTGCATGAAGTATACCTGGAAAATGGACATTATTTGAAAGGGAAACTAATGTTTTCATGCAGCTCTTGTTGCAGAATTTGGAGCTCGAATTTGCAAGTTTTATAAGCAAGAAATTAGGAGAAACACTAGACATTCTTTTCCATGAATTATACCTGGAGAATGCAGATTATTGGAAAGGCAATTGAACTTTTGCATGTAGACGTTGTTGCAGAAATTGGCGCTCTAATTTGCAAGGCTTATAAGCAAGCAATTGGGAGGAACACCTGGCTTTCTTTTGCATGAAGTATAGCTGGCAAATAAGGATTATTTGAAAGGCAAACTAATGTATTCATGCAGATCATTTCGGAGAAATTGGAGCTCTAATTTGCAAGGTTTATAAGCAAGAAATTAGGAGAAGGACCTAATGAATATTTGCATTCAGCCTTTTTGCAGAAATTGGAGCTCGAATTTGCCAGATTTCTAAGCAAGAAATTAGGAGGAACACTTGACATTCTTTTGCATGAAGTATACCTGCAAAATGCAGATTATTTGAAAGTCAAACTAATTTTTCCATGCAGATCATTTTGCAGAAATTGGAGCTCGAATTTGCAAGTGTTATAAGCAAGAAATTAGGAGAAACACTAGACATTCTTTTGCATGAATTATACCTGGAGATTGCAGATTATTTGAAAGGGAAACTAATGTTTTCATGCAGCTCTTTTTGCAGAAATTGGAGCTCGAATTTGCAAGATTCATAAGCAAGAAATTAGGAGGAACACTTGACATTCTTTTGCATGAAGTATACCTGGAGAATGCAGATTATTGGAAAGGCAAATGAACTTTTGCCTGCAGACTTTGTTGCAGAAATTGGCGCTCTAATTTGCAAGGTTTATAAGCAAGGAATTGGGAGGAACACTTGGCTTTCTTTTGCATGAAGTATACCTGGAAAATGCACCTTATTGGAAAGGCAAATGAACTTTTGCATGCAGTCTTTTTGCAGAAATTGGAGCTCTTATTTGCAAGGTTTATAAGCAAGCAATTGGGAGGAACACTTGGCTTTCTTTTGTATAAAGTTTACCTGGAAAATGCACATTATTGGAAACGCAAATTAACTTTTGCATGCAGACCTTTTTGCAGAAATTGGAGCTCTAATTTGCAAGTTTTTTAAGCAAGCAATTTGGAGGAACACTTGGCTTCCTGTTGCATGATGTATACCTGGAAAATGAACATTATTTGAAAGGGAAACTAATGTTTTCATGCAGCTCTTTTTGCAGAAACTAGAGCTCGAATTTTCAAGTTTTTTAAGCAAGAAATTAGGAGGAACGCTTTACATTCTTTTGCATGAAGTATACCTGGAGAATGCACATTATTGGAAAGGCAAATGAACTTTTGCATGCAGTCATTTTGCAGAAATTTGAGCTGTTATTTGCAAGGTTTATAAGCAAGCAATTGGGAGGAACACTTGGCTTTCTTTTGCATAAAGTTTACCTGGAAAATGCACATTATTGGAAAGGCAAATGAACTTTTGCATGTAGACGTTGTTGCAGAAATTGGCGCTCTAATTTGCAAGGCTTATAAGCAAGCAATTGGGAGGAACACTTGGCTTTCTTTTGCATGAAGTATAGCTGGCAAATACGGATTATTTGAAAGGCAAACTAATGTTTTCATGCAGATCATTTCGGAGAAATTGGAGCTCTAATTTGCAAGGTTTATAAGCAAGAAATTAGGAGAAGGACCTAATGAATATTTGCATTCAGCCTTTTTGCAGAAATTGGAGCTCTAATTTGTAAGTTTTTTAAGCAAGCAATTTGGAGGAACACTTGGCTTCCTGTTGCATAAGGTATACCTGGAAAATGGACATTATTTGAAAGGGAAACTAATGTTTTCATGCAGCTCTTTTTGCAGAAATTGGAGCTCGAATTTGCAAGATTCATAAGCAAGAAATTAGGAGGAACACTTGACATTCTTTTGCATGAAGTATACCTGGAGAATGCAGATTATTGGAAAGGCAAATGAACTTTTGCCTGCAGACTTTGTTGCAGAAATTGGCGCTCTAATTTGCAAGGTTTATAAGCATGGAATTGGGAGGAACACTTGGCTTTCTTTTGCATGAAGTATACCTGCAAAATGCAGATTATTTGAAAGGCAAACTAATGTTTTCATGCAGATCATTTTGGAGAAATTGGAGCTCGAATTTGCAAGTTTTATAAGCAAGAAATTAGGAGAAACACTAGACATTCTTTTGCATGAATTATACCTGGAGAATGCAGATTATTGGAAAGGCAAATGAACTTTTGCATGTAGACGTTGTTGCAGAAATTGGCGCTCTAATTTGCAAGGCTTATAAGCAAGCAATTGGGAGGAACACTTGGCTTTCTTTTGCATGAAGTATAGCTGGCAAATACGGATTATTTGAAAGGCAAACTAATGTTTTCATGCAGATCATTTCGGAGAAATTGGAGCTCTAATTTGCAAGGTTTATAAGCAAGAAATTAGGAGAAGGACCTAATGAATATTTGCATTCAGCCTTTTTGCAGAAATTGGAGCTCTAATTTGTAAGTTTTTTAAGCAAGCAATTTGGAGGAACACTTGGCTTCCTGTTGCATAAGGTATACCTGGAAAATGGACATTATTTGAAAGGGAAACTAATGTTTTCATGCAGCTCTTTTTGCAGAAATTGGAGCTCGAATTTGCAAGATTCATAAGCAAGAAATTAGGAGGAACACTTGACATTCTTTTGCATGAAGTATACCTGGAGAATGCAGATTATTGGAAAGGCAAATGAACTTTTGCCTGCAGACTTTGTTGCAGAAATTGGCGCTCTAATTTGCAAGGTTTATAAGCAAGGAATTGGGAGGAACACTTGGCTTTCTTTTGCATGAAGTATACCTGGAAAATGCACCTTATTGGAAAGGCAAATGAACTTTTGCATGCAGTCTTTTTGCAGAAATTGGAGCTCTTATTTGCAAGGTTTATAAGCAAGCAATTGGGAGGAACACTTGGCTTTCTTTTGTATAAAGTTTATCTGGAAAATGCACATTATTGGAAACGCAAATTAACTTTTGCATGCAGACCTTTTTGCAGAAATTGGAGCTCTAATTTGCAAGTTTTTTAAGCAAGCAATTTGGAGGAACACTTGGCTTCCTGTTGCATGAAGTATACCTGGAAAATGAACATTATTTGAAAGGGAAACTAATGTTTTCATGCAGCTCTTTTTGCAGAAACTAGAGCTCGAATTTTCAAGTTTTTAAGCAAGAAATTAGGAGGAACACTTTACATTCTTTTGCATGAAGTATACCTGGAGAATGCACATTATTGGAAAGGCAGATGAACTTTTGCATGCAGTCTTTTTGCAGAAATTTGAGCTGTTATTTGCAAGGTTTATAAGCAAGCAATTGGGAGGAACACTTGGCTTTCTTTTGCATGAAGTATACCTGGAAAATGGACATTATTTGAAAGGGAAACTAATGTTTTCATGCAGCTCTTTTTGCAGAAATTAGAGCTCGAATTTGCAAGATTTATAAGCAAGAAATTAGGAGGAACACTTGACATTCTTTTGCATGAAGTATACCTGCAAAATGCAGATTATTTGAAAGGCAAACTAATGTTTTCATGCAGATCATTTTGGAGAAATTGGAGCTCGAATTTGCAAGTTTTATAAGCAAGAAATTAGGAGAAACACTAGACATTCTTTTGCATGAATTATACCTGGAGAAT
This sequence comes from Catostylus mosaicus, assembly GCA_964019065.1. NCBI lineage: Eukaryota > Metazoa > Cnidaria > Scyphozoa > Rhizostomeae > Catostylidae > Catostylus > Catostylus mosaicus. The sequence continues at coordinate 6,106,677 of OZ025202.1, forward strand.
GCAGATTATTGGAAAGGCAAATGAACTTTTGCATGTAGACGTTGTTGCAGAAATTGGCGCTCTAATTTGCAAGGCTTATAAGCAAGCAATTGGGAGGAACACTTGGCTTTCTTTTGCATGAAGTATAGCTGGCAAATGCGGATTATTTGAAAGGCAAACTAATGTTTTCATGCAGATCATTTCGGAGAATTTGGAGCTCTAATTTGCAAGGTTTATAAGCAAGAAATTAGGAGAAGGACCTAATGAATATTTGCATTCTGCCTTTTTGCAGAAATTGGAGCTCTAATTTGTAAGTTTTTTAAGCAAGCAATTTGGAGGAACACTCGGCTTCCTGTTGCATAAGGTATACCTGGAAAATGGACATTATTTGAAAGGGAAACTAATGTTTTCATGCAGCTCTTTTTGCAGAAACTGGAGCTCGAATTTTCAAGTTTTTTAAGCAAGAAATTAGGGAGAACACTTGACATTCTTTTGCATGAAGTATACCTGGAGAATGCACATTATTGGAAAGGCAAATGAACTTTTGCATGCAGTCTTTTTGCAGAAATTGGAGCTCATATTTGCAAGGTTTATAAGCAAGAAATTCGGAGGAACACTTGACATTCTTTTGCATGAAGTATACCTGCAAAATGCAGATTATTTGAAAGGCAAACTAATGTTTTCATGCAGATCATTTTGCAGAAATTGGAGCTCGAATTTGCAAGTTTTATAAGCAAGAAATTAGGAGAAACACTTGATATTCTTCTGCATGAATTATACCTGGAGAATGCAGATTATTGGAAAGGCAAATGAACTTTTGCATGCAGACTTTTTGCAGAAATTGGAGCTCTTATTTGCAAGGTTTATAAGCAAGCAATTGGGAGGAACACTTGGCTTTCTTTTGTATAAAGTTTACCTGGGAAATGCACATTAGTAGAAACGCAAATTAACTTTTGCATGCAGACCTTTTTGCAGAAATTTTGAGCTCTAATTTGCAAGTTTTTTAAGCAAGTAATTTGGAGGAACACTTGGCTTCCTGTTGCATGAAGTATACCTGGAAAATGGACATTATTTGAAAGGGAAGCTAATGTTTTCATGCAGCTCTTTTTGCAGAAATTGGAGCTCGAATTTGCAAGTTTTATAAGCAAGAAATTAGGAGGAACGCTTGACATTCTTTTGCATGAATTATACCTGGAGAATGCAGATTATTCGAAAGGCAAATGAACTTTTGCATGCAGATCATTTTGGAGAAATTGGAGCTCTAATTTGCAAGGTTTATAAGCAAGAAATTAGGAGAAGCACTTGACATTCTTTTGCATGAAGTATACCTGGAGAATGCAGATTATTTGAAAGGCAAATGAACTTTTGCATGCAGACTTTGTTGCAGAAATTTTAGCTGTTATTTGCAAGGTTTATAAGCAAGCAATTGGACGGAACACTTGGCTTTCTTTTGCATAAATTTTACCTGGAAAATGCACATTATTGGAATCGCAAATTAACTTTTGCATGCAGCTATTTTTGCAGAAACTGGAGCTCTAATTTGCAAGGTTTATAAGCAAGCAATTGGAAGGAACACTTGGCTTTCTTTTGCATAAAGTTTACCTGGAAAATGCACATTAGTAGAAACGCAAATTAACTTTTGCATGCAGACCTTTTTGCAGAAATTGGAGCTTTAATTTGCAAGTTTTTTAAGCAAGTAATTTGGAGGAACACTTGGCTTCCTGTTGCGTGAAGTATACCTGGAAAATGGACATTATTTGAAAGGGAAACAAATTTTTTCATGCAGTTCTTCTTGCAGAAACTGGAGCTCGAATTTTCAAGTTTTCTAAGCAAGAAATTAGGAGGAACACTTGACATTCTTTTGCATTAAGTATACCTGGAGAATGCACATTATTGGAAAGGCAAATGAACTTTTGCATGCAGTCTTTTTGCAGAAATTGGAGCTCTTATTTGCAAGGTTTATAAGCAAGCAATTGGGAGGAACACTTGGCTTTCTTTTGTATAAAGTTTACCTGGAAAATGCACATTGTTGGAAAGGCAAATTAACTTTTGCATGCAGCTCTTTTTGCAGAAACTGGAGCTCTAATTTGCAAGGTTTATAAGCAAGCAATTGGGAGGAACACTTGGCTTTCTTTTGCATGAAGTATACCTGGCAAATACAGATTATTTGAAAAGCAAACTAATGTTTAAATGCAGATCATTTTGGAGAAATTGGAGCTCGAATTTGCAAGTTTTATAAGCAAGAAATTCGTAGGGACACTTGACATTCTTTTGCATGAATTATACCTGCAAAATGTAGATTATTTGAAAGGCAAACTATTGTTTTCATGCAGATCATTTTGCAGAAATTGGAGCTCGAATTTGCAGGTTTTATAAGCAAGAAATTAGGAGGAAGACTTGACATTCTTGTGCATGAATTATACCTGGAGAATGCAGATTATTGGAAAGGCAAATGAACTTTTGCATGCAGACTTTGTTGCAGAAATTGGCGCTCTAATTTGCAAGGTTTATAAGCAAGCAATTGGGAGGAACACTTGGCTTCCTGTTGCATGAAGTATACCTGGCAAATGCAGATTATTTGAAAGGCAAACTAATGTTTTCATGCAGATCATTTTTGAGCAATTGGAGCTCTAATTTGCAAGGTTTATAAGCAAGAAATTAGGAGAAGCACTTGACATTCTTTTGCATGAAGTATACCTGGAGAATGCAGATTATTGGAAAGGCCAATGAACTTTTGCATGCAGACTTTGTTGCAGAAATTGGAGCTCTAATTTGCAAGGTTTATAAGCAAGTAATTGGGAGGAACACTTGGCTTTCTTTTGCATGAAGTATACCTGGAAAATGCACTATATTGGAAAGGCAAATGAACTTTTGCATGCAGCCTTTTTGCAGAAATTGGAGCTCTTATTTGCAAGGTTTATAAGCAAGCAATTGAGAGGAACACTTGGCTTTCTTTTGCATAAAGTTTACCTGGAAAATGCACATGATTAGAAACGTAAATTAACTTTTGCATGCAGACCTTTTTGCAGAAATTGGAGCTCTTATTTGCAAGGTTTATAAGCAAGCAATTGGGAGGAACACTTGGCTTCCTGTTGCATGAAGTATACCTGGAAAATGGACATTATTTTAAAGGGAAACTAATGTTTTCATGCAGCTCTTTTTGCAGAAATTGGCGCTCGAATTTGCAAGGTTTATAAGCAAGAAATTAGGAGGAACACTTGACATTGTTTTGCATGAATTATACCTGGAGAATGCAGATTATTGGAAAGGCAAATGAACTTTTGCATGCAGACTTTGTTGCAGAAATTGGCGCTCTAATTTGCAAGGTTTATAAGCAAGTAAGTGGGAGGAACACTTGGCTTTCTTTTGCATGAAGTATACCTTGCAAATGCAGATTAGTTGAAAGGCAAACTAATGTTTTCATGCAGCTCTTTTTGCAGAAATTGGAGCTCGAATTTGCAAGGTTTATAAGCAAGAAATTAGGAGAAGCACTTGACATTCTTTTGCATGAAGTATACCTGGAGAATGCACATTATTGGAAAGGCAAATGAACTTTTGCATGCAGCCGTTTTGCAGAAATTGGATCTCTTATTTGCAAGGTTTATAAGCAAGCAATTGAGAGGAACACTTGGCTTCCTGTTGCATGAAGTATACCTGGAAAATGGACATTATTTTAAAGGGAAACTAATGTTTTCATGCAGCTCTTTTTGCAGAAATTGGAGCTCGAATTTGCAAGGTTTATAAGCAAGAAATTAGGAGAAGCACTTGACATTCTTTTGCATGAAGTATACCTTGAAAATGCACATGATTAGAAACGCAAATTTACTTTTGCATGCAGACGTTTTTGCGGAAATTGGAGCTCTTATTTGTAAGGTTTATAAGCAAGCATTTAGGAGGAACACTTGGCTTCCTGTTGCATGAAGTATACCTGGAAAATGGACATTATTTGAAAGGGAAACTAATGTTTTCATGCAGCTCTTTTTGCAGCAATTGGAGCTCGAATTTGCAAGGTTTATAAGCAAGAAATTAGGAGGAACACTTGACATTCTTTTGCATGAAGTATACCTGGAGAATGCAGATTATTTGAAAGGCAAATGAACTTTTGCATGCAGTCATTTTGCAGAAATTTGAGCTGTTATTTGCAAGGTTTATAAGCAAGCAATTGGGAGGAACACTTGGCTTTCTTTTGCATAAAGTTTACCTGGAAAATGCACATTATTGGAAACGCAAATTAACTTTTGCATGCAGCTATTTTTGCAGAAACTGGAGCTCTCATACGCAAGGTTTATAAGCAAGCAATTGGAAGGAACACTTGGCTTCCTGTTGAATGAAGTATACCTGGAAAATGGACATTATTTGAAAGGGAAACTAATGTTTTCATGCAGCTCTTTTTGCAGAAATTAGAGCTCGAATTTGCAAGATTTATAAGCAAGAAATTAGGAGGAACACTTGACATTCTTTTGCATGAAGTATACCTGCAAAATGCAGATTATTTGAAAGGCAAACTAATGTTTTCATGCAGATCATTTTGGAGAAATTGGAGCTCGAATTTGCAAGTTTTATAAGCAAGAAATTAGGAGAAACACTAGACATTCTTTTGCATGAATTATACCTGGAGAATGCAGATTATTGGAAAGGCAAATGAACTTTTGCATGTAGACGTTGTTGCAGAAATTGGCGCTCTAATTTGCAAGGCTTATAAGCAAGCAATTGGGAGGAACACTTGGCTTTCTTTTGCATGAAGTATAGCTGGCAAATACGGATTATTTGAAAGGCAAACTAATGTTTTCATGCAGATCATTTCGGAGAAATTGGAGCTCTAATTTGCAAGGTTTATAAGCAAGAAATTAGGAGAAGGACCTAATGAATATTTGCATTCAGCCTTTTTGCAGAAATTGGAGCTCTAATTTGTAAGTTTTTTAAGCAAGCAATTTGGAGGAACACTTGGCTTCCTGTTGCATAAGGTATACCTGGAAAATGGACATTATTTGAAAGGGAAACTAATGTTTTCATGCAGCTCTTTTTGCAGAAATTGGAGCTCGAATTTGCAAGATTCATAAGCAAGAAATTAGGAGGAACACTTGACATTCTTTTGCATGAAGTATACCTGGAGAATGCAGATTATTGGAAAGGCAAATGAACTTTTGCCTGCAGACTTTGTTGCAGAAATTGGCGCTCTAATTTGCAAGGTTTATAAGCAAGGAATTGGGAGGAACACTTGGCTTTCTTTTGCATGAAGTATACCTGCAAAATGCAGATTATTTGAAAGGCAAACTAATGTTTTCATGCAGATCATTTTGGAGAAATTGGAGCTCGAATTTGCAAGTTTTATAAGCAAGAAATTAGGAGAAACACTAGACATTCTTTTGCATGAATTATACCTGGAGAATGCAGATTATTGGAAAGGCAAATGAACTTTTGCATGTAGACGTTGTTGCAGAAATTGGCGCTCTAATTTGCAAGGCTTATAAGCAAGCAATTGGGAGGAACACTTGGCTTCCTGTTGCATAAGGTATACCTGGAAAATGGACATTATTTGAAAGGGAAACTAATGTTTTCATGCAGCTCTTTTTGCAGAAATTGGAGCTCGAATTTGCAAGATTCATAAGCAAGAAATTAGGAGGAACACTTGACATTCTTTTGCATGAAGTATACCTGGAGAATGCAGATTATTGGAAAGGCAAATGAACTTTTGCCTGCAGACTTTGTTGCAGAAATTGGCGCTCTAATTTGCAAGGTTTATAAGCAAGGAATTGGGAGGAACACTTGGCTTTCTTTTGCATGAAGTATACCTGCAAAATGCAGATTATTTGAAAGGCAAACTAATGTTTTCATGCAGATCATTTTGGAGAAATTGGAGCTCGAATTTGCAAGTTTTATAAGCAAGAAATTAGGAGAAACACTAGACATTCTTTTGCATGAATTATACCTGGAGAATGCAGATTATTGGAAAGGCAAATGAACTTTTGCATGTAGACGTTGTTGCAGAAATTGGCGCTCTAATTTGCAAGGCTTATAAGCAAGCAATTGGGAGGAACACTTGGCTTTCTTTTGCATGAAGTATAGCTGGCAAATACGGATTATTTGAAAGGCAAACTAATGTTTTCATGCAGATCATTTCGGAGAAATTGGAGCTCTAATTTGCAAGGTTTATAAGCAAGAAATTAGGAGAAGGACCTAATGAATATTTGCATTCAGCCTTTTTGCAGAAATTGGAGCTCTAATTTGTAAGTTTTTTAAGCAAGCAATTTGGAGGAACACTTGGCTTCCTGTTGCATAAGGTATACCTGGAAAATGGACATTATTTGAAAGGGAAACTAATGTTTTCATGCAGCTCTTTTTGCAGAAATTGGAGCTCGAATTTGCAAGATTCATAAGCAAGAAATTAGGAGGAACACTTGACATTCTTTTGCATGAAGTATACCTGGAGAATGCAGATTATTGGAAAGGCAAATGAACTTTTGCCTGCAGACTTTGTTGCAGAAATTGGCGCTCTAATTTGCAAGGTTTATAAGCAAGGAATTGGGAGGAACACTTGGCTTTCTTTTGCATGAAGTATACCTGGAAAATGCACCTTATTGGAAAGGCAAATGAACTTTTGCATGCAGTCTTTTTGCAGAAATTGGAGCTCTTATTTGCAAGGTTTATAAGCAAGCAATTGGGAGGAACACTTGGCTTTCTTTTGTATAAAGTTTATCTGGAAAATGCACATTATTGGAAACGCAAATTAACTTTTGCATGCAGACCTTTTTGCAGAAATTGGAGCTCTAATTTGCAAGTTTTTTAAGCAAGCAATTTGGAGGAACACTTGGCTTCCTGTTGCATGAAGTATACCTGGAAAATGAACATTATTTGAAAGGGAAACTAATGTTTTCATGCAGCTCTTTTTGCAGAAACTAGAGCTCGAATTTTCAAGTTTTTAAGCAAGAAATTAGGAGGAACACTTTACATTCTTTTGCATGAAGTATACCTGGAGAATGCACATTATTGGAAAGGCAGATGAACTTTTGCATGCAGTCTTTTTGCAGAAATTTGAGCTGTTATTTGCAAGGTTTATAAGCAAGCAATTGGGAGGAACACTTGGCTTTCTTTTGCATAAAGTTTACCTGGAAAATGGACATTATTTGAAAGGGAAACTAATGTTTTCATGCAGCTCTTTTTGCAGAAATTAGAGCTCGAATTTGCAAGATTTATAAGCAAGAAATTAGGAGGAACACTTGACATTCTTTTGCATGAAGTATACCTGCAAAATGCAGATTATTTGAAAGGCAAACTAATGTTTTCATGCAGATCATTTTGGAGAAATTGGAGCTCGAATTTGCAAGTTTTATAAGCAAGAAATTAGGAGAAACACTAGACATTCTTTTGCATGAATTATACCTGGAGAATGCAGATTATTGGAAAGGCAAATGAACTTTTGCATGTAGACGTTGTTGCAGAAATTGGCGCTCTAATTTGCAAGGCTTATAAGCAAGCAATTGGGAGGAACACTTGGCTTTCTTTTGCATGAAGTATAGCTGGCAAATGCGGATTATTTGAAAGGCAAACTAATGTTTTCATGCAGATCATTTCGGAGAATTTGGAGCTCTAAATTGCAAGGTTTATAAGCAAGAAATTAGGAGAAGGACCTAATGAATATTTGCATTCTGCCTTTTTGCAGAAATTGGAGCTCTAATTTGTAAGTTTTTTAAGCAAGCAATTTGGAGGAACACTTGGCTTCCTGTTGCATAAGGTATACCTGGAAAATGGACATTATTTGAAAGGGAAACTAATGTTTTCATGCAGCTCTTTTTGCAGAAACTGGAGCTCGAATTTTCAAGTTTTTTAAGCAAGAAATTAGGGAGAACACTTGACATTCTTTTGCATGAAGTATACCTGGAGAATGCACATTATTGGAAAGGCAAATGAACTTTTGCATGCAGTCTTTTTGCAGAAATTGGAGCTCATATTTGCAAGGTTTATAAGCAAGAAATTCGGAGGAACACTTGACATTCTTTTGCATGAAGTATACCTGCAAAATGCAGATTATTTGAAAGGCAAACTAATGTTTTCATGCAGATCATTTTGCAGAAATTGGAGCTCGAATTTGCAAGTTTTATAAGCAAGAAATTAGGAGAAACACTTGATATTCTTCTGCATGAATTATACCTGGAGAATGCAGATTATTGGAAAGGCAAATGAACTTTTGCATGCAGACTTTTTGCAGAAATTGGAGCTCTTATTTGCAAGGTTTATAAGCAAGCAATTGGAAGGAACACTTGGCTTTCTTTTGTATAAAGTTTACCTGGGAAATGCACATTAGTAGAAACGCAAATTAACTTTTGCATGCAGACCTTTTTGCAGAAATTGGAGCTCTAATTTGCAAGTTTTTTAAGCAAGTAATTTGGAGGAACACTTGGCTTCCTGTTGCATGAAGTATACCTGGAAAATGGACATTATTTGAAAGGGAAGCTAATGTTTTCATGCAGCTCTTTTTGCAGAAATTGGAGCTCGAATTTGCAAGTTTTATAAGCAAGAAATTAGGAGGAACGCTTGACATTCTTTTGCATGAATTATACCTGGAGAATGCAGATTATTCGAAAGGCAAATGAACTTTTGCATGCAGATCATTTTGGAGAAATTGGAGCTCTAATTTGCAAGGTTTATAAGCAAGAACTTAGGAGAAGCACTTGACATTCTTTTGCATGAAGTATACCTGGAGAATGCAGATTATTTGAAAGGCAAATGAACTTTTGCATGCAGACTTTGTTGCAGAAATTTGAGCTGTTATTTGCAAGGTTTATAAGCAAGCAATTGGACGGAACACTTGGCTTTCTTTTGCATAAATTTTACCTGGAAAATGCACATTATTGGAATCGCAAATTAACTTTTGCATGCAGCTATTTTTGCAGAAACTGGAGCTCTAATTTGCAAGGTTTATAAGCAAGCAATTGGAAGGAACACTTGGCTTTCTTTTGCATAAAGTTTACCTGGAAAATGCACATTAGTAGAAACGCAAATTAACTTTTGCATGCAGACCTTTTTGCAGAAATTGGAGCTTTAATTTGCAAGTTTTTTGAGCAAGTAATTTGGAGGAACACTTGGCTTCCTGTTGCATGAAGTATACCTGGAAAATGGACATTATTTGAAAGGGAAACAAATTTTTTCATGCAGTTCTTTTTGCAGAAACTGGAGCTCGAATTTTCAAGTTTTTTAAGCAAGAAATTAGGAGGAACACTTGACATTCTTTTGCATTAAGTATACCTGGAGAATGCACATTATTGGAAAGGCAAATGAACTTTTGCATGCAGTCTTTTTGCAGAAATTGGAGCTCTTATTTGCAAGGTTTATAAGCAAGCAATTGGGAGGAACACTTGGCTTTCTTTTGTATAAAGTTTACCTGGAAAATGCACATTGTTGGAAAGGCAAATTAACTTTTGCATGCAGCTCTTTTTGCAGAAACTGGAGCTCTAATTTGCAAGGTTTATAAGCAAGCAATTGGGAGGAACACTTGGCTTTCTTTTGCATGAAGTATACCTGGCAAATACAGATTATTTGAAAAGCAAACTAATGTTTCAATGCAGATCATTTTGGAGAAATTGGAGCTCGAATTTGCAAGTTTTATAAGCAAGAAATTCGTAGGGACACTTGACATTCTTTTGCATGAATTATACCTGCAAAATGTAGATTATTTGAAAGGCAAACTATTGTTTTCATGCAGATCATTTTGCAGAAATTGGAGCTCGAATTTGCAGGTTTTATAAGCAAGAAATTAGGAGGAAGACTTGACATTCTTGTGCATGAATTATACCTGGAGAATGCAGATTATTGGAAAGGCAAATGAACTTTTGCATGCAGACTTTGTTGCAGAAATTGGAGCTCTAATTTGCAAGGTTTATAAGCAAGTAATTGGGAAGAACACTTGGCTTTCTTTTGCATGAAGTATACCTGGAAAATGCACTATATTGGAAAGGCAAATGAACTTTTGCATGCAGCCTTTTTGCAGAAATTGGAGCTCTTATTTGCAAGGTTTATAAGCAAGCAATTGAGAGGAACACTTGGCTTTCTTTTGCATAAAGTTTACCTGGAAAATGCACATGATTAGAAACGTAAATTAACTTTTGCATGCAGACCTTTTTGCAGAAATTGGAGCTCTTATTTGCAAGGTTTATAAGCAAGCAATTGGGAGGAACACTTGGCTTCCTGTTGCATGAAGTATACCTGGAAAATGGACATTATTTTAAAGGGAAACTAATGTTTTCATGCAGCTCTTTTTGCAGAAATTGGCGCTCGAATTTGCAAGGTTTATAAGCAAGAAATTAGGAGGAACACTTGACATTGTTTTGCATGAATTATACCTGGAGAATGCAGATTATTGGAAAGGCAAATGAACTTTTGCATGCAGACTTTGTTGCAGAAATTGGCGCTCTAATTTGCAAGGTTTATAAGCAAGTAAGTGGGAGGAACACTTGGCTTTCTTTTGCATGAAGTATACCTTGCAAATGCAGATTAGTTGAAAGGCAAACTAATGTTTTCATGCAGCTCTTTTTGCAGAAATTGGAGCTCGAATTTGCAAGGTTTATAAGCAAGAAATTAGGAGAAGCACTTGACATTCTTTTGCATGAAGTATACCTGGAGAATGCACATTATTGGAAAGGCAAATGAACTTTTGCATGCAGCCGTTTTGCAGAAATTGGATCTCTTATTTGCAAGGTTTATAAGCAAGCAATTGAGAGGAACACTTGGCTTCCTGTTGCATGAAGTATACCTGGAAAATGGACATTATTTGAAAGGGAAACTAATGTTTTCATGCAGCTCTTTTTGCAGCAATTGGAGCTCGAATTTGCAAGGTTTATAAGCAAGAAATTAGGAGGAACACTTGACATTCTTTTGCATGAAGTATACCTGGAGAATGCAGATTATTTGAAAGGCAAATGAACTTTTGCATGCAGACTTTGTTGCAGAAATTGGAGCTCTAATTTGCAAGGTTTGTAAGCAAGTAATTGGGAGGAACACTTGGCTTTCTTTTGCATGAACTATACCTGGAAAATGCACATTATTGGAAAGGCAAATGATCTTTTGCATGTAGTCTTTTTGCAGAAACTGGAGCTTTAATTTGCAAGGTTTATAAGCAAGCAATTGGAAGGAACACTTGGCTTTCTTTTGCATAAAGTTTACCTGGAAAATGCACATTAGTAGAAACGCAAATTAACTTTTGCATGCAGACCTTTTTGCAGAAATTAGAGTCTAATTTGCAAGGTTTATAAGCAAGCAATTGGGAGGAACACTTGGCTTTCTTTTGCATAAAGTATACTTGGAAAATGCACATTATTTGAAACGCAAATTAACTTTTGCATGCATTCCTTTTTGCAGAAATTGGAGTCTAATTTGCAAGGTGTATAAGCAAGCAATTGGGAGGAACACTTGGCTTCCTGTTGCATGAAGTATACCTGGAAAATGGACATTATTTGAAAGGGAAACTAATGTTTTGATGCAGCTCTTTTTGCAGAAATTGGAGCTCTTATTTGCAAGTTTTATAAGCAAGAAATTATGAGAAACACTTGACATTCTTTTGCATGAATCATACCTGGAGAATGCAGATTATTGGAAAGGCAAATGAACTTTTGCATGCAGACTTTGTTGCAGAAATTGGAATCTAAGTTGCAAGGTTTATAAGCAAGCAATTCGGAGGAACACTTGGCTTTCTTTTGCATAAAGTTTACCTGGAAAATGCACATTATTAGTAACGCAAATTAACTTTTGCATGCAGCTAATTTTGCAGAAACTGGAGCTCTAATTTGCAAGGTTTATAAGAAAGCAATTGGGAGGAACACTTGGCTTCCTGTTGCATGAAGTATACCTGGAAAATGGACATTATTTGAAAGGGAAACTAATGTTTTGATGCAGCTCTTTTTGCAGAAATTGGAGCTCGAATTTGCAAGTTTTATAGGCAAGCAATTGGGAGGAACACTTGATATTCTTTTGCATGAAGTATACCTTGAAAATGGACATTATTTGAAAGGGAAACTAATGTTTTGATGCAGCTCTTTTTGCAGAAATTGGAGCTCTTATTTGCAAGGTTTATAAGCAAGCAATTGGGAGGAACGCTTAGCTTTCTTTTGCATAAAGATCGCCTGGAAAATGCACACTATTGGAAAGGCAAATTAACTTTTGCATGCAGCTTTTTTTGCAGAAACTGGAGCTCTAATTTGCAAGGATTATAAGCAAGCAATTGGGAGGAACACTTGGCTTCCTGTTGCATGAAGTATACCTGGAAAATGGACATTTTTTGAAGCGCAAATTAACTTTTGCATGCAGACCTTTTTGAAGAAATTAGAGTCTAATTTGCAAGGTTTATAAGCAAGCAATTGGGAGGAAAACTTGGCTTTATTTTGCATAAAGTATACTTGGAAAATGAACATTATTGGAAAGGCAAATGAACTTTTGCATGCAGACTTTGTTGCAGAAATTGGAGTCTAATTTGCAAGGTTAATAAGCAAGCAATTGGGAGGAACACTTGGCTTCCTGTTGCATGAAGTATACCTGGAAAATGGACATTATTTGAAAGGGAAACTAATGTTTTCATGCAGCTCTTTTTGCAGAATTTGGAGCTCGAATTTGCAAGTTTTATAAGCAAGAAATTATGAGAAACACTTGACATTCTTTTGCATGAATCATACCTGGAGAATGCAGATTATTGGAAAGGCAAATGAACTTTTGCATGCAGACTTTGTTGCAGAAATTGGAGTCTAAGTTGCAAGGTTTATAAGCAAGCAATTGGGAGGAACACTTGGCTTTCTTTTGCATAAAGTTTACCTGGAAAATGCACATTATTAGAAACGCAAATTAACTTTTGCATGCAGTCAATTTTGCAGAAACTGGAGCTCTAATTTGCAAGGTTTATAAGCAAGCAATTGGGAGGAACACTTGGCTTTCTTTTGCATGAAGTATACTTGGAAAATGCGCATTATTTGAAACGCAAATTAACTTTTGCATGCATTCCTTTTTGCAGAAATTGGAGCTCTAATTTTCAAGGTTTATAAGCAAGCAATTGGGAGGAACACTTGGCTTCCTGTTGCATGAAGTATACCTGGAAAATGGACATTATTTGAAAGGGAAACTAATGTTTATATGCAGCTCTTTTTGCAGCAATTGGAGTCTAATTTGCAAGGTTAATAAGCAAGCAATTGGGAGGAACACTTGGCTTTCTTTTGCATGAAGTATACCTGGCAATGCAGATTATTTGAAAGGCAAACTAATGTTTTCATGCAGCTCTTTTTGCAGAAATTGGAGCTCTTATTTGCAAGGTTTATATGCAAGCAATTGAGAGGAACACTTGGCTTTCTTTTGCATAAAGTTTACCTGGAAAATGCACATTATTAGAAAGGCAAATTAACTGTTGCATGCAGACCTTTTTGCAGAAATTGGAGCTCTTATTTGCAAGGTTTATAAGCAAGCAATTGGGAGGAACACTTGGCTTTCTTTTGCATGAATCATACCTGGAGAATGCAGATTATTGGAAAGGCAAATGAACTTTTGCATGCAGACTTTGTTGCAGAAATTGGAGTCTAATTTGCAAGGTTAATAAGCAAGCAATTGGGAGGAACACTTGGCTTCCTGTTGCATGAAGTATACCTGGAAAATGGACATTATTTGAAAGGGAAACTAATGTTTTCATGCAGCTCTTTTTGCAGAATTTGGAGCTCGAATTTGCAAGTTTTATAAGCAAGAAATTATGAGAAACACTTGACATTCTTTTGCATGAATCATACCTGGAGAATGCAGATTATTGGAAAGGCAAATGAACTTTTGCATGCAGACTTTGTTGCAGAAATTGGAGTCTAAGTTGCAAGGTTTATAAGCAAGCAATTGGGAGGAACACTTGGCTTTCTTTTGCATAAAGTTTACCTGGAAAATGCACATTATTAGAAACGCAAATTAACTTTTGCATGCAGTCAATTTTGCAGAAACTGGAGCTCTAATTTGCAAGGTTTATAAGCAAGCAATTGGGAGGAACACTTGGCTTTCTTTTGCATGAAGTATACTTGGAAAATGCGCATTATTTGAAACGCAAATTAACTTTTGCATGCATTCCTTTTTGCAGAAATTGGAGCTCTAATTTTCAAGGTTTATAAGCAAGCAATTGGGAGGAACACTTGGCTTCCTGTTGCATGAAGTATACCTGGAAAATGGACATTATTTGAAAGGGAAACTAATGTTTATATGCAGCTCTTTTTGCAGCAATTGGAGTCTAATTTGCAAGGTTAATAAGCAAGCAATTGGGAGGAACACTTGGCTTTCTTTTGCATGAAGTATACCTGGCAATGCAGATTATTTGAAAGGCAAACTAATGTTTTCATGCAGCTCTTTTTGCCGAAATTGGAGCTCTTATTTGCAAGGTTTATATGCAAGCAATTGAGAGGAACACTTGGCTTTCTTTTGCATAAAGTTTACCTGGAAAATGCACATTATTAGAAAGGCAAATTAACTGTTGCATGCAGACCTTTTTGCAGAAATTGGAGCTCTTATTTGCAAGGTTTATAAGCAAGCAATTGGGAGGAACACTTGGCTTTCTTTTGCATAAAGTTTACCTGGAAAATGCACATTATTAGAAACGCCAATGAACTTTTGCATGCAGCTATTTTTGCAGAAACTGGAGCTCTAATTTGCAAGGTTTATAAGCAAGCAATTGTGAGGAACACTTGGCTTCCTTTTGCATGGAGTATACCTGGAAAATGGACATTATTTGAAAGGGAAACTAATGTTTTCATGCAGCTCTTTTTGCAGAAATTTGAGCTCGAATTTGCAAGGTTTATAAGCAAGAATTTAGGAGAAGCACTTGAAATTTTTTGCATGAAGTATACCTGGAGAATGCAGATTATTGGAAAGGCAAATGAACTTTTGAATGCAGACTTTGTTGCAGAAATTGGAGCTTTAATTTGCATGGTTTATAGGCAAGTAATTGGGAGGAACACTTGGTTTTCTTTTGCATGAAGTATACCTGGAAAATGCACATTATTGGAAAGACAAATGAACTTTTGCATGCAGCCTTTTTGCAGAAATTGGAGCTCTTATTTGCAAGGTTTATAAGCAAGCAATTGAGAGGAACACTTGGCTTTCTTTTGCATGAAGTATACTTGGAAAATGCACATTATTTGAAACGCAAATTAACTTTTGCATGCATTCCTTTTTGCAGAAATTGGAGCTCTAATTTGCAAGGTTTATAAGCAAGCAATAGGGAGGAACACTTGGCTTCCTGTTGCATGAAGTATACCTGGAAAATGGACATTGTTTGAAAGGGATACTAATGTTTTCATGCAGCTCTTTTTGCAGAAATTGGAGCTCTAATTTGCCAGGTTTATAAGCAAGCAATTGGGGGGAACACTTGGCTTTCTTTTGCATAAAGTTTACCTGCAAAATGCACACTATTGGAAACGCAAATTAACTTTTGCATGCAGACCGTTTTGCAGCAATTGGAGTCTAAATTGCAAGGTTTATAAGCGAGCAATTGGGAGGAACACTTGGCTTCCTATTGCATGAAGTATACCTGGAAAATGGACATTATTTGAAAGGGAAACTAATGTTTTCATGCAGCTCTTTTTGCAGAAATTGGAGCTCGAATTTTCAAGTTTTTTAAGCAAGAAATTAGGAGGAACACTTGACATTCTTTTGCATGAAGTATACCTGGAGAATGCACATTATTGGAAAGGCAAATGAACTTTTGCATGCAGCTATTTGTGCAGAAACTGGAGCTCTAATTTGCAAGGTTTATAAGCAAGCAATTGGGAGGAACACTTGGCTTCCTGTTGCATAAAGTATACCTGGAAAATGGACATTGTTTGAAACGAAAATTAACTTTTGCATGCAGACCGTTTTGCAGCAATTGGAGTCTAAATTGCAAGGTTTATAAGCGAGGAATTGGGAGGAACACTTGGCTTCCTGTTGCATGAAGTATACCTGGAAAATGGACATTATTTGAAAGGGAAACTAATGTTTTCATGCAGCTCTTTTTGCAGAAATTGGAGCTCGAATTTTCAAGTATTTTAAGCAAGAAATTAGGAGGAACACTTGGCTTCCTGTTGCATAAAGTATACCTGGAAAATGGACATTTTTTGAAACGCAAATTAACTTTTGCATGCAGACCTTTTTGCAGAAATTAGAGTCTAATTTGCAAGGTTTATAGGCAAGCAATTGGGAGGAACACTTGGCTTCCTGTTGCATAAAGTATACCTGGAAAATGGACATTTTTTGAAACGCAAATTAACTTTTGCATGCAGACCTTTTTGCAGAAATTAGAGTCTAATTTGCAAAGTTTATAAGCAAGCAATTGGGAGGAACACTTGGCTTCCTGTTGCATGAAGTATACCTGGAAAATGGACATTATTTGAAAGGGAAACTAATGTTTTAATGCAGCTCTTTTTGCAGAAATTGGAGCTCGAATTTGCAAGTTTTATAGGCAAGCAATTGGGAGGAACACTTGACATTCTTTTGCATGAAGTATACCTTGAAAATGGACATTATTTGAAAGGGAAACTAATGTTTTCATGCAGCTCTTTTTGCAGAAATTGGAGCTCTTATTTGCAAGGTTTATAAGCAAGCAATTGGGAGGAACGCTTAGCTTCCTTTTGCATAAAGATCATCTGGAAAATGCACACTATTGGAAACGCAAATTAACTTTTGCATGCAGCTATTTTTGCAGAAACTGGAGCTCTAATTTGCAAGGTTTATAAGCAAGCAATTGGGAGGAACACTTGGCTTCCTGTTGCATGAAGTATACCTGGAAAATGGACATTATTTGAAAGGGAAACTAATGTTTATTTGCAGCTCTTTTTGCAGCAATTGGAGCTCGAATTTGCAAGGTTTATAAGCAAGAATTTAGGAGAAGCACTTGAAATTTTTTGCATGAAGTATACCTGGAGAATGCAGATTATTGGAAAGGCAAATGAACTTTTGAATGCAGACTTTGTTGCAGAAATTGGAGCTTTAATTTGCATGGTTTATAGGCAAGTAATTGGGAGGAACACTTGGTTTTCTTTTGCATGAAGTATACCTGGAAAATGCACATTATTGGAAAGACAAATGAACTTTTGCATGCAGCCTTTTTGCAGAAATTGGAGCTCTTATTTGCAAGGTTTATAAGCAAGCAATTGAGAGGAACACTTGGCTTTCTTTTGCATGAAGTATACTTGGAAAATGCACATTATTTGAAACGCAAATTAACTTTTGCATGCATTCCTTTTTGCAGAAATTGGAGCTCTAATTTGCAAGGTTTATAAGCAAGCAATAGGGAGGAACACTTGGCTTCCTGTTGCATGAAGTATACCTGGAAAATGGACATTGTTTGAAAGGGATACTAATGTTTTCATGCAGCTCTTTTTGCAGAAATTGGAGCTCTAATTTGCCAGGTTTATAAGCAAGCAATTGGGGGGAACACTTGGCTTTCTTTTGCATAAAGTTTACCTGCAAAATGCACACTATTGGAAACGCAAATTAACTTTTGCATGCAGACCGTTTTGCAGCAATTGGAGTCTAAATTGCAAGGTTTATAAGCGAGCAATTGGGAGGAACACTTGGCTTCCTATTGCATGAAGTATACCTGGAAAATGGACATTATTTGAAAGGGAAACTAATGTTTTCATGCAGCTCTTTTTGCAGAAATTGGAGCTCGAATTTTCAAGTTTTTTAAGCAAGAAATTAGGAGGAACACTTTACAGTCTTTTGCATGAAGTATACCTGGAGAATGCACAGTATTGGAAAGGCAAATGAACTTTTGCATGCAGTCTTTTTGCAGAAATTGGAGCTCTTATTTGCAAGGTTTATAAGCAAGCAATTGGGGGGAACACTTGGCTTCCTGTTGCATGAAGTATACCTGGAAAATGGACATTATTTGAAAGGGAAACTAATGTTTTCATGCAGCTCTTTTTGCAGAAATTCGAGCTCGAATTTGCAAGTTTTATAGGCAAGCAATTGGGAGGAACACTTGGCTTCCTGTTGCATAAAGTATACCTGGAAAATGGACATTTTTTGAAACGCAAATTAACTTTTGCATGCAGACCTTTTTGCAGAAATTGGAGTTTAATTTGCAAGGTTTATAAGCAAGCAATTGGGAGGAACACTTGGCTTCCTGTTGCATGAAGTATACCTGGAAAATGGACATTATTTGAAAGGGAAACTAATGGTTTAATGCAGCTCTTTTTGCAGAAATTGGAGCTCGAATTTTCAAGTTTTTTAAGCAAGAAATTAGGAGGAACACTTTACATTCTTTTGCATGAAGTATACCTGGGGAATGCACATTATTGGAAAGGCAAATGAACTTTTGCATGCAGTCTTTTTGCAGAAATTGGAGCTCTTATTTGCAAGGTTTATAAGCAAGCAATTGGGGGGAACACTTGGCTTCCTGTTGCATGAAGTATACCTGGAAAATGGACATTATTTGAAAGGGAAACTAATGTTTTCATGCAGCTCTTTTTGCAGAAATTGGAGCTCGAATTTTCAAGTTTTTTAAGCAAGAAATTAGGAGGAACACTTTACATTCTTTTGCATGAAGTATACCTGGAGAATGCACATTATTGGAAAGGCAAATGAACTTTTCCATGCAGTCTTTTTGCAGAAATTGGGGCTCTAATTTGCAAGGTTTATAAGCAAGCAATTGGGAGGAACACTTAGCTTTCTTTTGCATAAAGTTCACCTGGAAAATGGACATTATTTGAAAGGGAAACTAATGTTTTGATGCAGCTCTTTTTGCAGAAATTGGAGCTCAAAGTTGCAAGTTTTATAAGCAAGAAATTAGGAGAAACACTTGACATTCTTTTGCATAAAGTATACCTGGAGACTGCACATTATTGGAAAGGCGAATGAACTTTTGCATGCAGCTATTTTTGCTGAAACTGGAGCCCTAATTTGCAAGGTTTATAAGCAAGCAATTGGGAGGAACACTTGGCTTCCTGTTGCATGAAGTATACCTGGAAAATGGACATTGTTTGAAAGGGAAACTAATGTTTTCATGCAGCTCTTTTTGCTGAAATTGGAGCTCTAATTTGCAAGGTTTATAAGCAAGCAATTGGGGGGGAACACTTGGCTTTCTTTTGCATAAAGTTTACCTGGAAAATGCACACTATTGGAAACGCAAATTAACTTTTGCATGCAGCTATTTTTGCAGAAACTGGAGCTTTAATTTGCAAGGTTTATAAGCAAGCAATTGGGAGGAACACTTGGCTTCCTGTTGCATGAAGTATACCTGGAAAATAGACATTTTTTGAAACGCAAATTAACTTTTGCATGCAGACCTTTTTTCAGAAATTGGAGTCGAATTTTCAAGTTTTTTAAGCAAGAAATTAGGAGGAACACTTGACATTCTTTTGCATGAAGTATACCTGGAGAATGCACATTATTGGAAAGGCAAATGAACTTTTGCATGCAGCTATTTGTGCAGAAACTGGAGCTCTAATTTGCAAGGTTTATAAGCAAGCAATTGGGAGGAACACTTGGCTTCCTGTTGCATAAAGTATACCTGGAAAATGGACATTGTTTGAAACGAAAATTAACTTTTGCATGCAGACCGTTTTGCAGCAATTGGAGTCTAAATTGCAAGGTTTATAAGCGAGGAATTGGGAGGAACACTTGGCTTCCTGTTGCATGAAGTATACCTGGAAAATGGACATTATTTGAAAGGGAAACTAATGTTTTCATGCAGCTCTTTTTGCAGAAATTGGAGCTCGAATTTTCAAGTATTTTAAGCAAGAAATTAGGAGGAACACTTGGCTTCCTGTTGCATAAAGTATACCTGGAAAATGGACATTTTTTGAAACGCAAATTAACTTTTGCATGCAGACCTTTTTGCAGAAATTAGAGTCTAATTTGCAAGGTTTATAGGCAAGCAATTGGGAGGAACACTTGGCTTCCTGTTGCATAAAGTATACCTGGAAAATGGACATTTTTGAAACGCAAATTAACTTTTGCATGCAGACCTTTTTGCAGAAATTAGAGTCTAATTTGCAAAGTTTATAAGCAAGCAATTGGGAGGAACACTTGGCTTCCTGTTGCATGAAGTATACCTGGAAAATGGACATTATTTGAAAGGGAAACTAATGTTTTAATGCAGCTCTTTTTGCAGAAATTGGAGCTCGAATTTGCAAGTTTTATAGGCAAGCAATTGGGAGGAACACTTGACATTCTTTTGCATGAAGTATACCTTGAAAATGGACATTATTTGAAAGGGAAACTAATGTTTTCATGCAGCTCTTTTTGCAGAAATTGGAGCTCTTATTTGCAAGGTTTATAAGCAAGCAATTGGGAGGAACGCTTAGCTTCCTTTTGCATAAAGATCATCTGGAAAATGCACACTATTGGAAACGCAAATTAACTTTTGCATGCAGCTATTTTTGCAGAAACTGGAGCTCTAATTTGCAAGGTTTATAAGCAAGCAATTGGGAGGAACACTTGGCTTCCTGTTGCATGAAGTATACCTGGAAAATGGACATTATTTGAAAGGGAAACTAATGTTTATTTGCAGCTCTTTTTGCAGCAATTGGAGTCTAATTTGCAAGGTTAATAAGCAAGCAATTGGGAGGAACACTTGGCTTCCTGTTGCATGAAGTATACCTGGAAAATGGACATTATTTGAAAGGGAAACTAATGTTTTGATGCAGCTCTTTTTGCAGAAATTGGAGCTCGAAGTTGCAAGTTTTATAAGGAAGAAATTAGGAGAAACACTTAACATTCTTTTGCATAAAGTATACTTGGAGACTGCACATTATTGGAAAGGCAAATGAACTTTTGCATGCAGCTATTTTTGCAGAAATTGGAGCTCGAATTTGCAAGTTTTATAAGCAAGAAATTAGGAGGAACACTTGACATTCTTTTGCATGAAGTGTACCTGCAAGATGCAGATTATTTGAAAGGCAAACTAATGTTTTAATGCAGATCATTTTGCAGAAATTGGAGCTCGAATTTTCAAGTTTTTTAAGCAAGAAATTAGGAGGAACACTTTACATTCTTTTGCATGAAGTAAACCTGGAGAATGCACATTATTGGAAAGGCAAATGAACCTTTGCATGCTGTCTTTTTGCAGAAATTGGAGCTCTTATTTGCAAGGTTTATAATCAATTAATTGGGGGGAACACTTGGCTTTCTTTTGCATAAAGTTTACCTGGAAAATGCACACTATTGGAAACGCAAATTAACTTTTGCATGCAGCTATTTTTGCAGAAACTGGAGCTCTAATTTGCAAGGTTTATAAGCAAGCAATTTGGAGGAACACTTGGCTTCCTGTTGCATGAAGTATACCTGGAAAATAGACATTTTTTTAAACGCAAATTAACTTTTGCATGCAGACCTTTTTGCAGAAATTGGAGTCTAATTTGCAATTTTTATAGGCAAGCAATTGGGAGGAACACTTGACATTCTTTTGCATGAAGTATACCTTGAAAATGGACATTATTTGAAAGGGAAACTAATGTTTTCATGCAGCTCTTTTTGCAGAAATTGGAGCTCTTATTTGCAAGGTTTATAAGCAAGCAATTGGGAGGAACGCTTAGCTTTCTTTTGCATAAAGATCATCTGGAAAATGCACACTATTGGAAACGCAAATTAACTTTTGCATGCAGCTATTTTTGCAGAAACTGGAGCTCTAATTTGCAAGGTTAATAAGCAAGCAATTGGGAGGAACACTTGGCTTCCTGTTGCATGAAGTATACCTGGAAAATGGACATTATTTGAAAGGGAAACTAATGTTTTGATGCAGCTCTTTTTGCAGAAATTGGAGCTCGAAGTTGCAAGTTTTATAAGGAAGAAATTAGGAGAAACACTTAACATTCTTTTGCATAAAGTATACTTGGAGACTGCACATTATTGGAAAGGCAAATGAACTTTTGCATGCAGATCTTTTTGCAGAAATTGGAGTCTAATTTGCAAGGTTTATAAGCAAGCAATTGGGAGGAACACTTGGCTTTCATTTGCATAAAGTTTACCTGGAAAATGCACATTATTGGAAACGCAAATTAACTTTTGCATGCAGCTATTTTTGCAGAAACTGGAGCTCTAATTTGCAAGGTTTATAAGCAAGCAATTGGGGGGAACACTTGGCTTCCCGTTGCATGAAGTATACCTGGAAAATGGACATTGTTTGAAAGGGAAACTAACGTTTTCATGCAGCTCTTTTTGCAGAAATTGGAGCTCGAATTTTCAAGTTTTTTAAGCAAGAAATTAGGAGGAACACTTTACATTCTTTTGCATGAAGTATACCTGGAGAATGCACATTATTGGAAAGGCAAATGAACTTTTGCATGCAGTCTTTTTGCAGAAATTGGAGCTCTTATTTGCAAGGTTTATAAGCAAGCAATTGGGGGGAACACTTGGCTTCCTGTTGCATGAAGTATACCTGGAAAATGGACATTATTTGAAAGGGAAACTAACGTTTTCATGCAGCTCTTTTTGCAGAAATTGGAGCTCTTATTTGCAAGGTTTATAAGCAAGCAATTGGGAGGAACACTTAGCTTTCTTTTGCATAAAGTTCACCTGGAAAATGGACATTATTTGAAAGGGAAACTAATGTTTTCATGCAGCTCTTTTTGCAGAAATTGGAGCTCGAATTTTCAAGTTTTTTAAGCAAGAAATTAGGAGGAACACTTTACATTCTTTTGCATGAAGTAAACCTGGAGAATGCACATTATTGGAAAGGCAAATGAACTTTTGCATGCATTCTTTATGCAGAAATTGGAGCTCTTATTTGCAAGGTTTATAAGCAAGCAATTGGGGGGAACACTTGGCTTCCTGTTGCATGAAGTATACCTGGAAAATGGACATTATTTGAAAGGGAAACTAACGTTTTGATGCAGCTCTTTTTGCAGAAATTGGAGCTCTTATTTGCAAGGTTTATAAGCAAGCAATTGGGAGGAACACTTAGCTTTCTTTTGCATAAAGTTGACCTGGAAAATGGACATTATTTGAAAGGGAAACTAATGTTTTCATGCAGCTCTTTTTGCAGAAATTGGAGCTCGAATTTTCAAGTTTTTTAAGCAAGAAATTAGGAGGAACACTTTACATTCTTTTGCATGAAGTAAACCTGGAGAATGCACACTATTGGAAACGCAAATTAACTTTTGCATGCAGCTATTTTTGCAGAAATTGGAGCTCGAATTTTCAAGTTTTTTAAGCAAGAAATTAGGAGGAACACTTTACATTCTTTTGCATGAAGTATACCTGGAGAATGCACATTATTGGAAAGGCAAATGAACTTTTGCATGCAGTCTTTTTGCAGAAATTGGAGCTCTTATTTGCAAGGTTTATAAGCAAGGAATTGGGAGGAACACTTGGCTTCCTGTTGCCTGAAGTATACCTGGAACATGGACATTATTTGAAAGGGAAACTAATGTTTTAATGCAGCTCTTTTTGCAGAAATTGGAGCTCGAAGTTGCAAGTTTTATAGGCAAGGAATTGGGAGGAACACTTGACATTCTTTTGCATGAAGTATACCTTGAAAATGGACATTATTTGAAAGGGAAACTAATGTTTTCATGCAGTCTTTTTGCAGAAATTAGAGTCTAAGTTGCAAGGTTTATAAGCAAGCAATTGGGAGGAACACTTGGCTTTATTTTGCATAAAGTTTACCTGGAAAATACACATTATTGGAAACGCAAATTAACTTTTGCATGCAGCTATTTTTGCAGAAACTGGAATTCTAATTTGCAAGGTTTATAAGCAAGCAATTGGGAGGAACACTTGGCTTCCTGTGGCATGAAGTATGCCTGGAAAATGGACATTTTTTGAAACGCAAATTAACTTTTGCATGCAGACCTTTTTGCAGAAATTGGAGTCTAATTTGCAAGGTTTATAAGCAAGCAATTGGGAGGAACACTTGGCTTTCATTTGCATGAAGTATACCTGGAAAATGACATTATTTGAAAGGGAAACTAATGTTTTAATGCAGCTCTTTTTGCAGAAATTGGAGCTCGAATTTGCAAGTTTTATAGGCAAGCAATTGGGAGGAACACTTGACATTCTTTTGCATGAAGTATACCTTGAAAATGGACATTATTTGAAAGGGAAACTAATGTTTTCATGCAGCTCTTTTTGCAGAGATTGGAGCTCTTATTTGCAAGGTTTATAAGCAAGCAATTGGGAGGAACGCTTAGCTTTCTTTTGCATAAAGATCATCTGGAAAATGCACACTATTGGAAACGCAAATTACCTTTTGCATGCAGCTATTTTTGCAGAAACTGGAGCTCTAATTTTCAAGGTTTATAAGCAAGCAATTGGGAGGAACACTTGGCTTCCTGTTGCATGAAGTATACCTGGAAAATGGACATTATTTGAAAGGGAAACTAATGTTTATTTGCAGCTCTTTTTGCAGCAATTGGAGTCTAATTTGCAAGGTTAATAAACAAGCAATTGGGAGAAACACTTGGCTTCCTGTTGCATGAAGTATACCTGGAAAATGGACATTATTTGAAAGGGAAACTAATGTTTTGATGCAGCTCTTTTTGCAGAAATTGGAGCTCGAAGTTGCAAGTTTTATAAGGAAGAAATTAGGAGAAACACTTAACATTCTTTTGCATAAAGTATACTTGGAGACTGCACATTATTGGAAAGGCAAATGAACTTTTGCATGCAGCCATTTTTGCAGAAATTGGAGCTCGAATTGGCAAGTTTTATAAGCAAGAAATTAGGAGGAACACTTGACATTCTTTTGCATGAAGTATACCTGCAAGATGCAGATTATTTGAAAGGCAAACTAATGTTTTAATGCAGATCATTTTGCAGAAATTGGAGCTCGAATTTTCAAGTTTTTTAAGCAAGAAATTAGGAGGAACACTTTACATTCTTTTGCATGAAGTAAACCTGGAGAATGTACATTATTGGAAAGGCAAATGAACCTTTGCATGCAGTCTTTTTGCAGAAATTGGAGCTCTTATTTGCAAGATTTATAAGCAATTAATTGGGGGGAACACTTGGCTTTCTTTTGCATAAAGTTTACCTGGAAAATGCACACTATTGGAAACGCAAATTAACTTTTGCATGCAGCTATTTTTGCAGAAACTGGAGCTCTAATTTGCAAGGTTTATAAGCAAGCAATTTGGAGGAACACTTGGCTTCCTGTTGCATGAAGTATACCTGGAAAATAGAAATTTTTTGAAACGCAAATTAACTTTTGCATGCAGACCTTTTTGCAGAAATTGGAGTCTAATTTGCAAGTTTTATAGGCAAGCAATTGGGAGGAACACTTGACATTCTTTTGCATGAAGTATACCTTGAAAATGGACATTATTTGAAAGGGAAACTAATGTTTTCATGCAGCTCTTTTTGCAAAAATTGGAGCTCTTATTTGCAAGGTTTATAAGCAAGCAATTGGGAGGAACGCTTAGCTTTCTTTTGCATAAAGATCATCTGGAAAATGCACACTATTGGAAACGCAAATTACCTTTTGCATGCAGGTATTTTTGCAGAAACTGGAGCTCTAATTTGCAAGGTTTATAAGCAAGCAATTGGGAGGAACACTTGGCTTCCTGTTGCATGAAGTATACCTGGAAAATGGACATTATTTGAAAGGGAAACTAATGTTTATTTGCAGCTCTTTTTGCAGCAATTGGAGTCTAATTTGCAAGGTTAATAAGCAAGCAATTGGGAGGAACACTTGGCTTCCTGTTGCATGAAGTATACCTGGAAAATGGACATTATTTGAAAGGGAAACTAATGTTTTCATGCAGTCTTTTTGCAGAAATTGGAGCTCTTATTTGCAAGGTTTATAAGCAAGCAATTGGGAGGAACGCTTAGCTTTCTTTTGCATAAAGATCACCTGGAAAATGCACACTATTGGAAACGCAAATTAACTTTTGCATGCAGCTATTTTTGCAGAAACTGGAGCTCTAATTTGCAAGGATTATAAGCAAGCAATTGGGAGGAACACTTGGCTTCCTGTTGCATGAAGTATACCTGGAAAATGGACATTTTTTGAAGCGCAAATTAACTTTTGCATGCAGACCTTTTAGCAGAAATTAGAGTCTAAGTTGCAAGGTTTATAAGCAAGCAATTGGGAGGAACACTTGGCTTTATTTTGCATAAAGTTTACCTGGAAAATACACATTATTGGAAACGCAAATTAACTTTTGCATGCAGCTATTTTTGCAGAAACTGGAATTCTAATTTGCAAGGTTTATAAGCAAGCAATTGGGAGGAACACTTGGCCTCCTGTGGCATGAAGTATGCCTGGAAAATGGACATTTTTTGAAACGCAAATTAACTTTTGCATGCAGACCTTTTTGCAGAAATTGGAGTCTAATTTGCAAGGTTTATAAGCAAGCAATTGGGAGGAACACTTGACATTCTTTTGCATGAAGTATACCTTGAAAATGGACATTATTTGAAAGGGAAACTAATGTTTATATGCAGCTCTTTTTGCAGCAATTGGAGTCTAATTTGCAAGGTTAATAAGCAAGCAATTGGGAGGAACACTTGGCTTCCTGTTGCATGAAGTATACCTGGAAAATGGACATTATTTGAAAGGGAAACTAATGTTTATATGCAGCTCTTTTTGCAGAGATTGGAGCTCTTATTTGCAAGGTTTATAAGCAAGCAATTGGGAGGAACGCTTAGCTTTCTTTTGCATAAAGATCATCTGGAAAATGCACACTATTGGAAACGCAAATTAACTT
Organism: Catostylus mosaicus; assembly: GCA_964019065.1. Taxonomy (NCBI): domain Eukaryota; kingdom Metazoa; phylum Cnidaria; class Scyphozoa; order Rhizostomeae; family Catostylidae; genus Catostylus; species Catostylus mosaicus. The sequence continues at coordinate 6,133,283 of OZ025202.1, forward strand.
TTGCATGCAGCTATTTTTGCAGAAACTGGAGCTCTAATTTGCAAGGTTTATAAGCAAGCAATTTGGAGGAACACTTGGGTTCCTGTTGCATGAAGTATACCTGGAAAATAGACATTTTTGAAACGCAAATTAACTTTTGCATGCAGACCTTTTTGCAGAAATTGGAGTCTAATTTGCAAGTTTTATAGGCAAGCAATTGGGAGGAACACTTGACATTCTTTTGCATGAAGTATACCTTGAAAATGGACATTATTTGAAAGGGAAACTAATGTTTTCATGCAGCTCTTTTTGCAGAAATTGGAGCTCTTATTTGCAAGGTTTATAAGCAAGCAATTGGGAGGAACGCTTAGCTTTCTTTTGCATAAAGATCATCTGGAAAATGCACACTATTGGAAACGCAAATTAACTTTTGCATGCAGCTACTTTTGCAGAAACTGGAGCTCTAATTTGCAAGGTTTATAAGCAAGCAATTTGGAGGAACACTTGGCTTCCTGTTGCATGAAGTATACCTGGAAAATGGACATTATTTGAAAGGGAAACTAATGTTTATTTGCAGCTCTTTTTGCAGCAATTGGAGTCTAATTTGCAAGGTTAATAAGCAAGCAATTGGGAGGAACACTTGGCTTCCTGTTGCATGAAGTATACCTGGAAAATGGACATTATTTGAAAGGGAAACTAATGTTTTGATGCAGCTCTTTTTGCAGAAATTGGAGCTCGAAGTTGCAAGTTTTATTAGGAAGAAATTAGGAGAAACACTTAACTTTCTTTTGCATAAAGTATACTTGGAGACTGCACATTATTGGAAAGGCAAATGAACTTTTGCATGCAGCTATTTTTGCAGAAATTGGAGCTCGAATTTGCAAGTTTTATAAGCAAGAAATTAGGAGGAACACTTGACATTCTTTTGCATGAAGTATACCTGCAAGATGCAGATTATTTGAAAGGCAAACTAATGTTTTAATGCAGATCATTTTGCAGAAATTGGAGCTCGAATTTTCAAGTTTTTTAAGCAAGAAATTAGGAGGAACACTTTACATTCTTTTGCATGAAGTATACCTGGAGAATGCAGATTATTTGAAAGGCAAATGAACCTTTGCATGCAGTCTTTTTGCAGAAATTGGAGCTCTTATTTGCAAGGTTTATAAGCAATTAATTGGGAGGAACACTTGGCTTTCTTTTGCATAAAGTTTACCTGGAAAATGCACACTATTGGAAACGCAAATTAACTTTTGCATGCAGCTATTTTTGCAGAAACTGGAGCTCTAATTTGCAAGGTTTATAAGCAAGCAATTTGGAGGAACACTTGGCTTCCTGTTGCATGAAGTATACCTGGAAAATAGACATTTTTTGAAACGCAAATTAACTTTTGCATGCAGACCTTTTTGCAGAAATTGGAGTCTAATTTGCAAGGTTTATAAGCAAGCAATTGGGAGGAACACTTGGCTTTCATTTGCATAAAGTTTACCTGGAAAATGCACATTATTGGAAACGCAAATTAACTTTGCATGCAGCTATTTTTGCAGAAACTGGAGCTCTAATTTGCAAGGTTTATAAGCAAGCAATTGGGAGGAACACTTGGCTTCCTGTTGCATAAAGTATACCTGGAAAATAGACATTTTTTGAAAGGGAAACTAATGTTTTAATGCAGCTCTTTTTGCAGAAATTGGAGCTCGAATTTGCAAGTTTTATAGGCAAGCAATTGGGAGGAACATTTGACATTCTTTTGCATGAAGTATACCTTGAAAATGGACATTATTTGAAAGGGAAACTAATGTTTTCATGCAGCTCTTTTTGCAGAAATTGGAGCTCTTATTTGCAAGGTTTATAAGCAAGCAATTGGGAGGAACGCTTAGCTTTCTTTTGCATAAAGATCACCTGGAAAATGCACACTATTGGAAACGCAAATTAACTTTTGCATGCAGCTATTTTTGCAGAAACTGGAGCTCTAATTTGCAAGGATTATAAGCAAGCAATTGGGAGGAACACTTGGCTTCCTGTTGCATGAAGTATACCTGGAAAATGGACATTTTTTGAAGCGCAAATTAACTTTTGCATGCAGACCTTTTTGCAGAAATTGGAGTCTAATTTGCAAGGTTTATAAGCAAGCACTTGGGAGGAACACTTGGCTTCCTGTTGCATGAAGTATACCTGGAAAATGGACATTATTTGAAAGGGAAAGTAATGTTTTCATGCAGCTCTTTTTGCGGAAATTGGAGCTCGAATTTGCAAGTTTTATAGGCAAGAAATTAGGAGGAACACTTGACATTCTTTTGCATGAAGTATACCTGGAAAATGGACATTAGTTGAAAGGGAAACTAATTTTTTCATGCAGCTCTTTTTGCAGAAATTGGAGCTCGAATTCTCAAGTTTTTTAAGCAAGAAATTGGGAGGAACACTTGACATTCTTTTGCATGAAGTATACCTGGAGAATGCACAGTATTGGAAAGGCAAATGAACGTTTTCATGCAGCTCTTTTTGCAGAAATTGGAGCTCTTATTTGCAAGGTTTATAAGCAAGCAATTGGGAGGAACACTTGGTTTTTTCTTGCATAAAGTTTATCTGGAAAATGCACATTATTGGAAACGCAAATTAACTTTTGCATGCAGCTATTTTTGCTGAAACTGGAGCCCTAATTTGCAAGGTTTATAAGCAAGCAATTGGGAGGAACACTTGGCTTCCTGTTGCATGAAGTATACCTGGAAAATGGGCATTGTTTGAAAGGGAAACTAATGGTTTGATAAAGCTCTTTTTGCAGAAATTGGGGCTCGAATTTGAAAGTTTTATAAGGAAGAAATTAGGAGAAACACTTGACATTCTTTTGCATAAAGTATACCTGGAGACTGCACATTATTTGAAAGGCAAATGAACTTTTGCATGCAGCTATTTTTGCAGAAATTGGAGCTCGAATTTGCAAGTTTTATAAGCAAGAAATTAGGAGGAACACTTGACATTCTTTTGCATGAAGTATACCTGCAAAATGCAGATTATTTGAAAGGCAAACTAATGTTTTCATGCAGATCATTTTGCCGAAATTGGAGCTCGAATTTGCAAGTTTTATAAGCAAGAAATTAGGAGAAACACTTGACATTCTTTTGCATGAATTATACCTGGAGAATGCAGATTATTGGAAAGGCAAATGAATTTTTGCATGCAGCTATTTTTGCAGAAACTGGAGCTCTAATTTGCAAGGTTTATAAGCAAGCAATTGGGAGGAACACTTGGCTTCCTGTTGCATGAAGTATACCTGGAAAATGGACATTTTTTGAAACACAAATTAACCTTTGCATGCAGCTCTTTTTGCAGAAATTGGAGCTCGAATTTGCAAGTTTTATAAGCAAGAAATTAGGAGAAACACTTGACATTCTTTTGCATGAATCATACCTGGAGAATGCAGATTATTGGAAAGGCAAATGAACTTTTGCATGCAGCTATTTTTGCAGAAACTGGAGCTCTAATTTGCAAGGTTAATAAGCAAGCAATTGGGAGGAACACTTGGCTTCCTGTTGCATGAAGTATACCTGGAAAATGGACATTATTTGAAAGGGAAACTAATGTTTTGATGCAGCTCTTTTTGCAGAAATTGGAGCTCGAAGTTGCAAGTTTTATAAGGAAGAAATTAGGAGAAACACTTGACATTCTTTTGCATGAATTATACCTGGAGAATGCAGATTATTGGAAAGGCAAATGAACTTTTGCATGCAGACTTTGTTGCAGAAATTGGCGCTCTAATTTGCATGGTTTATAAGCAAGCAATTGGGAGGAACACTTGGCTCTTTTTTGCATGGAGTATACCTGGCAAATGCAGATTATTTGAAAGGCAAACTAATGTTTTCATGCAGATCAGTTTGGAGAAACTGGAGCTCTAATTTGCAAGGTTTATAAGCAAGAAATTAGGAGAAGCACTTGACATTCTTTTGCATGAAGTATACCTGGAAAATGCACATTATTGGAAAGACAAGTGAACTTTTGCATGCAGCCTTTTTGCAGAAATTGGAGCTCGAATTTGCAAGGTTTATAAGCAAGCAATTGAGAGGAACACTTGGCTTTCTTTTGCATAAAGTTTACCTGGAAAATGCACATTATTAGAAAGGCAAATTAACTTTTGCATGCAGACCTTTTTGCAGAAATTTGAGCTCTTATTTGCAAGGTTTATAAGCAAGCAATTTGGAGGAACACTTGGCTTTCTTTTGCATAACGTTTACCTGGAAAATGCACATTATTAGAAACGCAAATTAACTTTTGCATGCAGCTAATTTTGCAGAAACTGGAGCTCTAATTTGCAAGGTTTATAAGCAAGCAATTGGGAGGAACACTTGGCTTTCTTTTGCATGAAGTATACCTGGAAAATGGACAATATTTGAAAGGGAAACTAATGTTTTGATGCAGGTTTTTTTGCAGAAATTGGAGCTCGAATTTGCAAGTTTTATAAGCAAGAAATTAGGAGAAACACTTGACATTCTTTTGCATGAATCATACCTGGAGAATGCAGATTATTGGAAAGGCAAATGAACTTTTGCATGCAGATTTTGTTGCAGGAAGTGGAGTCTAAGTTGCAAGGTTAATAAGCAAGCAATTGGGAGGAACACTTGGCTTCCTGTTGCATGAAGTATACCTGGAAAATGGACATTATTTGAAAGGGAAACTAATGTTTTGATGCAGCTCTTTTTGCAGAAATTGGAGCTCGAATTTGCAAGTTTTATAAGCAAGAAATTATGAGAAACACTTGACATTCTTTTGCATGAATCATACCTGGAGAATGCAGATTATTGGAAAGGCAAATGAACTTTTGCATGCAGACTTTGTTGCAGAAATTGGAGTCTAAGTTGCAAGGTTTATAAGCAAGCAATTTGGAGGAACACTTGGCTTTCTTTTGCATAAAGTTTACCTGGAAAATGCACATTATTAGAAACGCAAATGAACTTTTGCATGCAGCTAATTTTGCAGAAACTGGAGCTCGAATTTGCAAGGTTTATAAGCAAGCAATGGGGAGGAACACTTGGCTTTCTTTTGCATGAAGTATACTTGGAAAATGCATATTATTTGAAACGCAAATTAACTTTTGCATGCATACCTTTTTGCAGAAATTTGAGCTCTTATTTGCAAGGTTTATAAGCAAGCAATTTGGAGGAACACTTGGCTTTCTTTTGCATAACGTTTACCTGGAAAATGCACATTATTAGAAACGCAAATTAACTTTTGCATGCAGCTAATTTTGCAGAAACTGGAGCTCTAATTTGCAAGGTTTATAAGCAAGCAATTGGGAGGAACACTTGGCTTTCTTTTGCATGAAGTATACCTGGAAAATGGACAATATTTGAAAGGGAAACTAATGTTTTGATGCAGCTCTTTTTGCAGAAATTGGAGCTCGAATTTGCAAGTTTTATAAGCAAGAAATTAGGAGAAACACTTGACATTCTTTTGCATGAATCATACCTGGAGAATGCAGATTATTGGAAAGGCAAATGAACTTTTGCATGCAGATTTTGTTGCAGAAAGTGGAGTCTAAGTTGCAAGGTTAATAAGCAAGCAATTTGGAGGAACACTTGGCTTTCTTTTGCATAAAGTTTACCTGGAAAATGCACATTATTAGAAACGCAAATGAACTTTTGCATGCAGCTAATTGCAGAAACTGGAGCTCGAATTTGCAAGGTTTATAAGCAAGCAATTGGGAGGAACACTTGGCTTTCTTTTGCATGAAGTATACTTGGAAAATGCACATTATTTGAAACGCAAATTAACTTTTGCATGCATTCCTTTTTGCAGAAATTGGAGCTCTAATTGGCAAGGTTTATAAGCAAGCAATTGGGAGGAACACTTGGCTTCCTGTTGCATGAAGTATACCTGGAAAATGGACATTATTTGAAAGGGAAACTAATGCTTATATGCAGCTCTTTTTGCAGCAATTGGAGTCTAATTTGCAAGGTTAATAAGCAAGCAATTGGGAGGAACACTTGGCTTCCTGTTGCATGAAGTATACCTGGAAAATGGACATTATTTGAAAGGGAAACTAATGTTTTGATGCAGCTCTTTTTGCAGAAATTGGAGCTCGAAGTTGCAAGTTTTATAAGGAAGAAATTAGGAGAAACACTTGACATTCTTTTGCATAAAGTATACCTGGAGACTGCACATTATTTGGAAGGCAAATGAACTTTTGCATGCAGCTATTTTTGCAGAAATTGGCGCTCGAATTTGCAAGTTTTATAAGCAAGAAATTAGGAGGAACACTTGACATTCTTTTGCATGAAGTATACCTGCAAAATGCAGATTATTTGAAAGGCAAACTAATGTTTTCATGCAGATCATTTTGCCGAAATTGGAGCTCGAATTTGCAAGGTTTATAAGCAAGCAATTGGGAGGAACACTTGGCTTTCTTTTGCATGAAGTATACCTGGAAGATGCACATTATTTGAAACGCAAATTAACTTTTGCATGCAGACCCTTTTGCAGAAATTAGAGCTCTAATTTGCAAGAGTTATAAGCAAGCAATTGGGAGGAACACTTGGCTTCCTGTTGCATGAAGTATACCTGGAAAGTGGACATTATTTGAAAGGGAAACTAATGTTTATATGCAGCTCTTTTTGCAGAAATTGGAGTCTAATTTGCAAGGTTAATAAGCAAGCAATTGGGAGGAACCCTTGGCTTCCTGTTGCATGAAGTATACCTGGAAAATGGACATTATTTGAAAGGGAAACTAATGTTTTGATGCAGCTCTTTTTGAAGAAATTGGAGCTCGAAGTTGCAAGTTTTATAAGCAAGAAATTAGGAGAAACACTTGACATTCTTTTGCATGAATTATACCTGGAGAATGCAGATTATTGGAAAGGCAAATGAACTTTTGCATGCAGACTTTGTTGCAGAAATTGGCGCTCTAATTTGCATGGTTTATAAGCAAGCAATTGGGAGGAACACTTGGCTCTCTTTTGCATGAAGTATACCTGGCAAATGCAGATTATTTGAAAGGCAAATTAATGTTTTCATGCAGATCAGTTTGGAGAAACTGGAGCTCTAAATTGCAAGGTTTATAAGCAAGAAATTAGGAGAAGCACTTGACATTCTTTTGCATGAAGTATACCTGGAAAATGCACATTATTGGAAAGACAAATGAACTTTTGCATGCAGCCTTTTTGCAGAAATTGGAGCTCGAATTTGCAAGGTTTATAAGCAAGCAATTGGGAGGAACACTTGGCTTTCTTTTGCATAAAGTTTACCTGGAAAATGCACATTATTAGAAAGGCAAATTAACTTTTGCATGCAGACCTTTTTGCAGAAATTTGAGCTCTTATTTGCAAGGTTTATAAGCAAGCAATTTGGAGGAACACTTGGCTTTCTTTTGCATAACGTTTACCTGGAAAATGCACATTATTAGAAACGCAAATTAACTTTTGCATGCAGCTAATTTTGCAGAAACTGGAGCTCTAATTTGCAAGGTTTATAAGCAAGCAATTGGGAGGAACACTTGGCTTTCTTTTGCATGAAGTATACCTGGAAAATGGACAATATTTGAAAGGGAAACTAATCTTTTGATGCAGCTCTTTTTGCAGAAATTGGAGCTCGAATTTGCAAGTTTTATAAGCAAGAAATTAGGAGAAACACTTGACATTCTTTTGCATGAATCATACCTGGAGAATGCAGATTATTGGAAAGGCAAATGAACTTTTGCATGCAGATTTTGTTGCAGAAAGTGGAGTCTAAGTTGCAAGGTTAATAAGCAAGCAATTGGGAGGAACACTTGGCTTCCTGTTGCATGAAGTATACCTGGAAAATGGACATTATTTGAAAGGGAAACTAATGTTTTGATGCAGCTCTTTTTGCAGAAATTGGAGCTCGAATTTGCAAGTTTTATAAGCAAGAAATTATGAGAAACACTTGACATTCTTTTGCATGAATCATACCTGGAGAATGCAGATTATTGGAAAGGCAAATGAACTTTTGCATGCAGACTTTGTTGCAGAAATTGGAGTCTAAGTTGCAAGGTTAATAAGCAAGCAATTGGGAGGAACACTTGGCTTCCTGTTGCATGAAGTATACCTGGAAAATGCACATTATTAGAAAGGCAAATTAACTTTTGCATGCAGCTCTTTTTGCAGCAATTGGAGCTCGAATTTGCAAGTTTTATAAGCAAGAAATTAGGAGAAACACTTGACATTCTTTTGCATGAATCATACCTGGAGAATGCAGATTATTGGAAAGGCAAATGAACTTTTGCATGCAGACTTTGTTGCAGAAATTGGAGTCTAATTTGCAAGGTTTATAAGCAAGCAATTGGGAGGAACACTTGGCTTTCTTTTGCATGAAGTATACCTGGCAAATGCAGATTATTTGAAAGGCAAACTAATGTTTTCATGCAGCTCTTTTTGCAGAAATTGGAGCTCTTATTTGCAAGGTTTATACGCAAGCAATTGAGAGGAACACTTGGCTTTCTTTTGCATAAAGTTTACCTGGAAAATGCACATTATTAGAAAGGCAAATTAACTGTTGCATGCAGACCTTTTTGCAGAAATTGGAGCTCTTATTTGCAAGGTTTATAAGCAAGCAATTGGGAGGAACACTTGGCTTTCTTTTGCATAAAGTTTACCTGGAAAATGCACATTATTAGAAACGCCAATGAACTTTTGCATGCAGCTATTTTTGCAGAAACTGGAGCTCTAATTTGCAAGGTTTATAAGCAAGCAATTGTGAGGACCACTTGGCTTCCTGTTGCATGGAGTATACCTGGAAAATGGACATTATTTGAAAGGGAAACTAATGTTTTCATGCAGCTCTTTTTGCAGAAATTGGAGCTCGAATTTGCAAGTTTTATAAGCAAGAAATTAGGAGGAACACTTGACATTCTTTTGCATGAAGTATACCTGCAAAATGCAGATTATTTGAAAGGTAAACTAATGTTTTCATGCAGATCATTTTGCAGAAATTGGAGCTCGAATTTGCAAGGTTAATAAGCAAGCAATTGGGAGGAACACTTGGCTTCCTGTTGCATGAAGTATACCTGGAAAATGGACATTATTTGAAAGGGAAACTAATGTTTTGATGCAGCTCTTTTTGCAGAAATTGGAGCTCGAATTTGCAAGTTTTATAAGCAAGAAATTATGAGAAACACTTGACATTCTTTTGCATGAATCATACCTGGAGAATGCAGATTATTGGAAAGGCAAATGAACTTTTGCATGCAGACTTTGTTGCAGAAATTGGAGTCTAAGTTGCAAGGTTAATAAGCAAGCAATTGGGAGGAACACTTGGCTTCCTGTTGCATGAAGTATACCTGGAAAATGCACATTATTAGAAAGGCAAATTAACTTTTGCATGCAGCTCTTTTTGCAGCAATTGGAGCTCGAATTTGCAAGTTTTATAAGCAAGAAATTAGGAGAAACACTTGACATTCTTTTGCATGAATCATACCTGGAGAATGCAGATTATTGGAAAGGCAAATGAACTTTTGCATGCAGACTTTGTTGCAGAAATTGGAGTCTAATTTGCAAGGTTTATAAGCAAGCAATTGGGAGGAACACTTGGCTTTCTTTTGCATGAAGTATACCTGGCAAATGCAGATTATTTGAAAGGCAAACTAATGTTTTCATGCAGCTCTTTTTGCAGAAATTGGAGCTCTTATTTGCAAGGTTTATACGCAAGCAATTGAGAGGAACACTTGGCTTTCTTTTGCATAAAGTTTACCTGGAAAATGCACATTATTAGAAAGGCAAATTAACTGTTGCATGCAGACCTTTTTGCAGAAATTGGAGCTCTTATTTGCAAGGTTTATAAGCAAGCAATTGGGAGGAACACTTGGCTTTCTTTTGCATAAAGTTTACCTGGAAAATGCACATTATTAGAAACGCCAATGAACTTTTGCATGCAGCTATTTTTGCAGAAACTGGAGCTCTAATTTGCAAGGTTTATAAGCAAGCAATTGTGAGGACCACTTGGCTTCCTGTTGCATGGAGTATACCTGGAAAATGGACATTATTTGAAAGGGAAACTAATGTTTTCATGCAGCTCTTTTTGCAGAAATTGGAGCTCGAATTTGCAAGTTTTATAAGCAAGAAATTAGGAGGAACACTTGACATTCTTTTGCATGAAGTATACCTGCAAAATGCAGATTATTTGAAAGGTAAACTAATGTTTTCATGCAGATCATTTTGCAGAAATTGGAGCTCGAATTTGCAAGTTTTATAACCAAGAATTTAGGAGAAACACTTGACATTCTTGTGCATGAATTATACCTGGAGAATGCAGATTATTGGAAAGGCAAATGAACTTTTGCATGCAGACTTTGTTGCAGAAATTGGAGCTCTTATTTGCAAGGTTTATACGCAAGCAATTGAGAGGAACACTTGGCTTTCTTTTGCATAAAGTTTACCTGGAAAATGCACATTATTAGAAAGGCAAATTAACTTTTGCATGCAGACCTTTTTGCAGAAATTGGAGCTCGAATTTGCAAGGTTTATAAGCAAGCAATTGGGAGGAACACTTGGCTTTCTTTTGCATAAAGTTTACCTGGAAAATGCACATTATTAGAAGCGCAAATTAACTTTTGCATGCAGCTATTTTTGCAGAAACTGGAGCTCTAATTTGCAAGGTTTATAAGCAAGCAATTGTGAGGAACACTTGGCTTCCTGTTGCATGGAGTATACCTGGAAAAGGGACATTATTTGAAAGGTAAACTAATGTTTTCATGCAGATCATTTTGCAGAAATTTGAGCTCGAATTTGCAAGTTTTATAAGCAAGAATTTAGGAGAAACACTTGACATTCTTATGCATGAATTATACCTGGAGAATGCAGATTATTGGAAAGGCAAATGAACTTTTGCATGCAGACTTTGTTGCAGAAATTGGAGTCTAATTTGCAAGGTTTATAAGCAAGCAATTGGGAGGAACACTTGGCTTTCTTTTGCATGAAGTATACCTGGCAAATGCAGATTATTTGAAAGGCAAACTAATGTTTTGATGCAGCTCTTTTTGCAGAAATTGGAGCTCTTATTTGCAAGGTTTATACGCAAGCAATTGAGAGGAACACTTGGCTTTCTTTTGCATAAAGTTTACCTGGAAAATGCACATTATTAGAAAGGCAAATTAACTGTTGCATGCAGACCTTTTTGCAGAAATTGGAGCTCTTATTTGCAAGGTTTATAAGCAAGCAATTGGGAGGAACACTTGGCTTTCTTTTGCATAAAGTTTACCTGGAAAATGCACATTATTAGAAACGCCAATGAACTTTTGCATGCAGCTATTTTTGCAGAAACTGGAGCTCTAATTTGCAAGGTTTATAAGCAAGCAATTGTGAGGACCACTTGGCTTCCTGTTGCATGGAGTATACCTGGAAAATGGACATTATTTGAAAGGGAAACTAATGTTTTCATGCAGCTCTTTTTGCAGAAATTGGAGCTCGAATTTGCAAGTTTTATAAGCAAGAAATTAGGAGGAACACTTGACATTCTTTTGCATGAAGTATACCTGCAAAATGCAGATTATTTGAAAGGTAAACTAATGTTTTCATGCAGATCATTTTGCAGAAATTGGAGCTCGAATTTGCAAGTTTTATAACCAAGAATTTAGGAGAAACACTTGACATTCTTATGCATGAATTATACCTGGAGAATGCAGATTATTGGAAAGGCAAATGAACTTTTGCATGCAGACTTTGTTGCAGAAATTGGAGCTCTTATTTGCAAGGTTTATACGCAAGCAATTGAGAGGAACACTTGGCTTTCTTTTGCATAAAGTTTACCTGGAAAATGCACATTATTAGAAAGGCAAATTAACTTTTGCATGCAGACTTTGTTGCAGAAATTGGCGCTCTAATTTGCATGGTTTTTAAGCAAGTAATTGGGAGGAACATTTGGCTTTCTTTTGCATGAAGTATACCTGGCAAATGCACATTATTAGAAACGCAAATTAACTTTTGCATGCAGCTATTTTTGCAGAAACTGGAGCTCTAATTTGCAAGTTTTATAAGCAAGAAATTAGGAGGAACACTTGACATTCTTGTGCATGAAGTATACCTGCAAAACGCAGATTATTTGAAAGGTAAACTAATGTTTTCATGCAGATCATTTTGCAGAAATTTGAGCTCGAATTTGCAAGTTTTATAAGCAAGAATTTAGGAGAAACACTTGACATTCTTTTGCATGAATTATACCTGGAGAATGCAGGTTATTGGAAAGGCAAATGAACTTTTGAATGCAGACTTTGTTGCAGAAATTGGAGCTCTTATTTGCAAGGTTTATACGCTAGCAATTGAGAGGAACACTTGGCTTTCTTTTGCATAAAGTTTACCTTTAAAATGCACATTATTAGAAAGGCAAATTAACTTTTGTATGCAGACCTTTTCGCAGAAATTGTAGCTCTTATTTGCAAGGTTTATAAGCAAGCAATTGGGAGAAACACTTGCCTTTCTTTTGCATAAAGTTTACCTGGAAAATGCACATTATTAGAAACGCAAATTAACTTTTGCATGCAGCTAATTTTGCAGAAACTGGAGCCCTAATTTGCAAGGTTTATAAGCAAGCAATTGTGAGGAACACTTGGCTTCCTGTTGCATGGAGTATACCTGGAAAAGGGACATTATTTGAAAGGGAAACTAATGTTTTCATGCAGCTCTTTTTGCAGAAATTGGAGCTCGAATTTGCAAGTTTTATAAGCAAGAAATTAGGAGGAACACTTGACATTCTTTTGCATGAAGTATACCTGCAAAATGCAGATTATTTGAAAGGTAAACTAATGTTTTCATGCAGATCATTTTGCAGAAATTTGAGCTCGACGTTGCAAGTTTTATAAGCAAGAATTTAGGAGAAACACTTGACATTCTTATGCATGAATTATACCTGGAGAATGCAGATTATTGGAAAGGCAAATGAACTTTTGCATGCAGACTTTGTTGCAGAAATTGGCGCTCTAATTTGCATGGTTTTTAAGCAAGTAATTGGGAGGAACACTTGGCTTTCTTTTGCATGAAGTATACCTGGCAAATGCAGATTATTTGAAAGGCAAACTAATGTTTTCATGCAGATCATTTTGGAGAAATTGGAGCTGTAATTTGCAAGGTTTATAAGCAGGAAATTAGGAGAAGCACTTGACATTCTTTTCCATGAAGCATACCTGGAGAATGCAGATTATTGGAAAGGCAAATGAACTTTTGCATGCAGACTTTGTTGCAGAAATTGGAGCTCTAATTTGCAAGGTTTATAAGCAAGTAATTGGGAGGAACACTTGGCTTTCTTTTGCATGAAGTATACCTGGAAATTGCACATTATTGGAAAGGCAAATGAACTTTTGCATGCAGCCTTTTTGCAGAAATTGGAGCTCTTATTTGCAAGTGTTATAAGCAAGAAATTAGGAGAAACACTTGACATTCTTTTGCATGAAGTATACCTGGAAAATGCAGATTATTGGAAAGGCAAAACAACTTTTGTATGCAGACTCTTAGCAGAAATCGGAGCTATACATTGCAAGGTTTCGAAGCAGGTAATAAGTAAGAACGCTTGTCTTTGTGTTGCATGAAATGTACGTAGCACATGCACATCCTGGGAAAGGAAAATCAATTTTTGCAGGGAGACATTTTTGAAGAATGCTGAGGTGTGTTGTGGAAGGGTTATGATGCTAGAAATTGGCAAGAACTGTGGGCTCTTATCGGGTACCAGTTCAAGGACAAATCAATTCTTGTATTGAGACCTTTTCAATCGAACTGCAGCTTTAGTTTAAATGTCTTTAGGGATGAATTTAGGAGGATCTCGTGGCTGTCTTATTGTTGAAATATAACTAGTATATGTAGAATTTCGCAATTAAATTTAATGTTTTAATGCATATTTTGTTGCAGAATTTGGAGTTCTTGTCTTCAAAGCTGACAACTACAGAGTTTGCTGGCACCCTCGACCTTTTCTCGCATGAAACCTAAATGGAAAGTGGACTTTATTGTAAAAACAATTTGTTGTTTGAATCGATATTCTGTGGCCAATCTCCTGGTTTAGTTTTCATGTTTACATAGACAGACAGGGGAGTGAAAACAAAATGTTTCAAGTATATCAAAGATTAGTTAAGAGAAATTAATAAGGGTCTTAAAGATATTAATAAAATAGAAATAAGCAAGAACTATATTAAAAAAGATTTTTATGCAAGTTGAGACCCAAATCCTTACTCTAATAGTAAAGCTAGCATTAACATAAATGTTAATCCTAATCTTAATCCTAACCTTAACCCTAAAGCCACCCCATAACCCGTACATTTATCATGGTCCTAACTAACTCAAAGAACTAAGCCTCCTGAACGACAACATCAATCGAAAATCTTACCCTATTCCTAAGATAAATCTCCTCAACTAAACATTCCCTCTAACCATAATACTAACCCCCTCAACCAAACATAACTCTCAAGAGGAAACCCAAATCCCTTTGTTCCTGCCCCTTTCCTTTTTCTAGCATAAACATTCATCACCAAAGTTTGACCTCTATGATCATTATGTCATCACAGAAAACCATATTCAAACCTAACCCTAATCATCTGAACGTAAACCTTATTCTTATTCCATGCGTATAGTTAGCCCCCCTCAGCCATACCCTAGCCTCACCCTAACCCCCGCATCCAATAATGACTGCTAAACCTGTCCTTAGCCATTACCTTAACATATCTCCCAAATAATGACATCCTAGTACTGGGTTTCTTGGAGTATTTGAATCTTATTTATCAGGGGTATTAAGAAAAAAAATAGAAAGAGCCCTTGGGTGTTGATCTTGGCCCCAAAAGTCTTATCCTAGTCCTAAGATTAACCTCCGTAACCAAAAATAGCCTCTAACCAGAACACTTTACCCCTGAACCAACACCCTACGACTTAACCCGCCAAAAGAGCCCTACAGTGAACCAAAACTCTAATCCTCTAATCAAACATTGCCCCTTTATCTAAAAGGACTATTGCACAAAACTCCCACTACAATATCAGCCAGAAACAATCCCTAACCAAATTTCAAACCCTAATCAAGACCCTAATCAAGTCTCTTTAAGCATATATAAAGCCTTAGAGTTCAAACTAAACCGAAAGTGAAATCCTCCTAACCCAAACACCAAACCGTAATCCCAACTCCCTCTAGCAAAAAAGGCCTCTGACCCTAAAACCAAATAGTGGGACGTAAGAAATGAGCAAAACCCAATCTCTACCTCAAACCTTCAATGTATCCCAAACTACCTGATAGAAACACAGCCCCTTCAAGCAACAACCCTCTAACCCCTAAGGCTATCTGAAAAACTGCTACTGGTTGCAGCTGTAACCCACGTGTGGCACAGCGACAAAAATTGGTATAAAAAAGGGAAAAAAACATGAAAATTTTTCGGCGGCCAGAGGCCGCATTCAGGAGATTTCCTTTTTATCCCTAAACCGGCGCGCTGCAAAGTGAGGTCAGAGGGCAAGAGGTCAGAGGTCAAGAGGTTAGAGGACAGAGGTCAAGAGCTCAAGAGGTCAAAAGGTCAAGAGGTCAAGGGGGTCAGGGTTAGGGTTAGGGGTCAAGGGGTTAGGGTTAGGGTTAGGGTTAGGGTTAGGGTTAGGGTTAGGGTTAGGGTTAGGGTTAGGGTTAGGGTTAGGGTTAGGGTTAGGGTTAGGGTTAGGGTTAGGGTTAGGGTTAGGGTTAGGGTTAGGGTTAGGGTTAGGGTTAGGGTTAGGGTTAGGGTTAGGGTTAGGGTTAGGGTTAGGGTTAGGGTTAGGGTTAGGGTTAGGGTTAGGGTTAGGGTTAGGGTTAGGGTTAGGGTTAGGGTTAGGGTTAGGGTTAGGGTTAGGGTTAGGGTTAGGGTTAGGGTTAGGGTTAGGGTTAGGGTTAGGGTTAGGGTTAGGGTTAGGGTTAGGGTTAGGGTTAGGGTTAGGGTTAGGGTTAGGGTTAGGGTTAGGGTTAGGGTTAGGGTTAGGGTTAGGGTTAGGGTTAGGGTTAGGGTTAGGGTTTGAGTTAGATTAGGGTTAGGGTTAGGGTTAGTGTAAGGGTTAAGGTTAGAGTTCGGTTTGGGGTTAGGGTTATGGTTAGGGCTAGGATTAGGGTAAGGGCTAGAGTTAGGGTATCGATAAGGTTAGGGTTAGGTATTGGGTAAGAATTAGGGTTAGGGAACGGATTAGGTTTTCGGTTAGGGTTAGGGTTGGAGTTAGGGTTAGAGTAATGGGTTAGGGTTAGGGTTAGGGTTAGGGATAGGGTTATGGTTAGGGTTAGGGTCAGGGTTATGGTCAGGGTTAGGGTTAGGGTTAGGGTTAGGGTATGGATTAAGGTTGGGGTTAGGTTTTGGGTAAGGGTTAAGGTTAGGGATAGGATGAGCGTTAGGATTAGTGTTAGAATTAGTGTTATTGTTAGGGTTAGGGTAAGGGCTAAAGTTAGGGTAAGGGTTAAGGTTAGGGTTAGGTTTCGGGTTAGGGTTAGGGTTAGAGTTTGGGTTAGGGTGAGGGTTAGGGTTAGGGTTAGGGATAGGGTTATGGTTAGGATTAGGGTTAGGGTTAGGGTTATGGTTAGGGTTAGGGTTAGGGTTTGGGTTAGGGTTAGGGTTAAGGCTAGGGTTAGGGTTAGGGTTAGTGTTAGCGTTAGCGTTGAGGGATAGGGTTCGGGTTCGGGTTAGGGATAGGGTTAGGGTTAGGGTTAGGGTTAGGGATAGGGTTATGGTTAGGATTAGGGTTAGGGATAGGGTTATGGTTAACATTAGGGTTAGGGTTAGGATTAGGGTTAGGGTTAGGGTTCGGGTTCGGGTTAGGGATAGGGTTAGGGTTAGGGTTAGGGTTAGGGATAGGGTTATGGTTAGGATTAGGGTTAGGGATAGGGTTATGGTTAGGGTTAGGGTTAGGGTTAGGGTAAGGGTTAGGGTTAGGTTAGGGATAGGGTTAGGGTTTGAGTTAAGATTAGGGTTAGGGTTGAGGTTAGGGTAAGGGTTAAGGTTAGAGTTCGTTTGGGGTTAGGGTTATGGTTAGGGTTAGGGTTAGGGTAAGGGCTAGAGTTAGGGTATCGATTAAGGTTAGGGTTGGTATTTGGTAAGGGTTAGGGTTAGGGAAAAGATTAGGTTTTCGTTAGGGTTAGGGTGGAGTTAGG
>OZ025203.1:0-41000 GCA_964019065.1 Catostylus mosaicus
CCCCTAACCCTAACCCTAACCCTAACCCTAACCCTAACCCTAACCCTAACCCTAACCCTAACCCTAACCCTAACCCTAACCCTAACCCTAACCCTAACCCTAACCCTAACCCTAACCCATCCCCTAACCCTAACCCTAACCCTAACCCTAACCCTAACCCTAACCCTAACCCTAACCCTAACCCTAACCCTAACCCTAACCCTACCAACCCTAACCCTAACCCTAACCCTAACCCTAACCCTAACCCTAACCCTAACCCTAACCCTAACCCTAACCCTAACCCTAACCTAACCCTAACCCTAACCCTCTCCTAACCCTAACCTAACCCTAACCCTAACCCTAACCCTAACCCTAACCCTAACCCTAACCCTAACCCTAACCCTAACCCTAACCCTAACCCTAACCCTAACCCTAACCCTAACCCTAACCCTAACCCTAACCCTAACCCTAACCCTAACCCTAACCCTAACCCTAACCCTAACCCAACCCTAACCCTAACCCTAACCCTAACCCTAACCCTAACCCTAACCCTAACCCTAACCCTAACCCTAACCCAACCCTAACCCTAACCCTAACCCTAACCCTAACCCTAACCCTAACCCTAACCCTAACCCTAACCCTAACCCTAACCCTAACCCTAACCCTAACCCTAACCCTAACCCTAACCTAACCCTAACCCTAACCCTAACCCTAACCCTAACCCTAACCCTAACCCTAACCCTAACCCTAACCCTAACCCTAACCCTAACCCTAACCCTAACCCTAACCCTAACCCTAACCCTAACCCTAACCCTAACCCTAACCCTAACCCTAACCCTAACCCTAACCCTAACCCTAACCCTAACCCTAACCCTAACCCTAACCCTAACCCTAACCCTAACCCTAACCCTAACCCTAACCCTAACCCTAACCCTAACCCTAACCCTAACCCTAACCCTAACCCTAACCCTAACCCTAACCCTAACCCTAACCCTAACCCTAACCCTAACCCTAACCCTAACCCTAACCCTAACCCTAACCCTAACCCTAACCCTAACCCTAACCCTAACCCTAACCCTAACCCTAACCCTAACCCTAACCCTAACCCTAACCCTAACCCTAACCCTAACCCTAACCCTAACCCTAACCCTAACCCTAACCCTAACCCTAACCCTAACCCTAACCCTAACCCTAACCCTAACCCTAACCCTAACCCTAACCCTAACCCTAACCCTAACCCTAACCCTAACCCTAACCCTAACCCTAACCCTAACCCTAACCCTAACCCTAACCCTAACCCTAACCCTAACCCTAACCCTAACCCTAACCCTAACCCTAACCCTAACCCTAACCCTAACCCTAACCCTAACCCTAACCCTAACCCTAACCCTAACCCTAACCCTAACCCTAACCCTAACCCTAACCCTAACCCTAACCCTAACCCTAACCCTAACCCTAACCCTAACCCTAACCCTAACCCTAACCCTAACCCTAACCCTAACCCTAACCCTAACCCTAACCCTAACCCTAACCCTAACCCTAACCCTAACCCTAACCCTAACCCTAACCCTAACCCTAACCCTAACCCTAACCCTAACCCTAACCCTAACCCTAACCCTAACCCTAACCCTAACCCTAACCCTAACCCTAACCCTAACCCTAACCCTAACCCTAACCCTAACCCTAACCCTAACCCTAACCCTAACCCTAACCCTAACCCTAACCCTAACCCTAACCCTAACCCTAACCCTAACCCTAACCCTAACCCTAACCCTAACCCTAACCCTAACCCTAACCCTAACCCTAACCCTAACCCTAACCCTAACCCTAAGTCTCCAAAAGTCGCCATGCAAACATATGTTTCCAATTTACAACACTCTGCATTTTTCAAAAACCACGCGTTCCTGCAATCTGCTTGCTTAAAAGCCTTGCAAATTACAGCCCCAACTTCTGCAAAAAAGTCTTCATGCAAACATTAATTTTTCTTTGGAATAATGTGCATTTTCTTGGTATATTTCATGCAAAAGAAAGCAAAGCATTTCTGCTAATTGCGTGCTTGAAATCATTGTAAATTAACGCTCTAAATTCTGTAAAACTGTCCGCATGCAAATACCAACTTTCCTTTGCACTAATGTGAATTTTTCAGGTATATTTCATGGAAAAGAAAGCCAAGCGTTCATACCAATTGCCTGGTTACAATTCTTGCAAATTATAGCTCCCATTTCTGCAAAAATGTCTGCATGCAAACATTTATTAGCATTTGCACTAATGTTCATTTTCCAGGTATATTGCATGGAAAACAAAGCAAAGCGTTTCTCCAAATTGCCTGCTTGAAAACCTCGACAATTATAGCTCCAATTTTTGCAAAACATCTGCATGCAAACTTTAATTTGCCTTTGCACTAATGTTCAATTTCCAGGTATATTGCATGGAAAACAGAGCCAAGCGTTTCTCCCAATTGCCTGCTTAAAAACCTCGACAAATATAGCTCCCATTTCTGCAAAAAAATCTGCATGCAAACATTCATTTGCATTTGCAGTAATGTGAATTTTCCAGGTATATTGCATGCAAAAGAAAGCCAAGCGTTCCTGCAAATTGACGGCTTATAATCCTTGCAAATTATAGATCCCATTTTTGCAAAAAAGTCTCCATGCAAACATTTATTTGTCTTTGCACTAATGTTCAATTTCCAGGAATATTGCATTGAAAAGAAAGCCAAGCGCTTCTCCAAAATGCCTGCTTAAAAACCTCGACAAATATAGCTCCCATTTCTGCAAAAAAATCTGCATTCAAACATTCATTTGCATTTGCACTACTGTGAATTTTCCAGGTATATTGCATGGAAAAGAAAGCCAAGCGTCGCTCCAAATTTCCTGCTTAAAAACCTTGCAAATTATAGCTCCCACTTCTGCAAAAAATCTGCATTCAAATATTCATTTGCATTTGCAATAATGTTCATTTTCCAGGTATATTGCATGGAAAACAAAGCCAAGCGTTCCTACAAATTGCCTGGTTAAAATTCTTGCAAATTATAGCTCCCATTTCTGCAACAAAGTCTGCATGCAAACATTTATTTGCATTTGCACTAATGTTAATTTTCCAGGTATATTGCATGGAAAAGAAAGCCAAGCGTTTCTCCAAATTGCTTGCTTAAAAAACTCGACAACTATAGCTCCAATTTCTGAAAAATGATCTGCATGCAAACATTCATTTGCATTTGCAGTAATGTGAATTTTTGAGGTATATTGCATGCAAAAGAAAGCCAAGCGTTCATGCAAATTGCCTGCTTAGAAACCTTGCAAAATATAGCTCCCATTTCTGCAAAAAAGTCTCCATGCAAACATTTATTTGCCTTTTCACTAATGTTCAATTTCCAGGAATATTGCATTCAAAAGAAAGCCAAGCGCCTCTCCAAATTGCCTGCTTAAAAACCTCGACAAATATAGCTCCCATTTCTGCAAAAAAATCTGCATGCAAACATTCATTTGCATTTGCAATACTGTGAATTTTCCAGGTATATTGCATGGAAAAGAAAGCC
Organism: Catostylus mosaicus; assembly: GCA_964019065.1. Taxonomy (NCBI): domain Eukaryota; kingdom Metazoa; phylum Cnidaria; class Scyphozoa; order Rhizostomeae; family Catostylidae; genus Catostylus; species Catostylus mosaicus. The sequence continues at coordinate 3,518 of OZ025203.1, forward strand.
AAGCGTTGCTGTAAACTGCCTGCTTAACAACCGTGCAAATTATAGCTCAAACTTCTGCCAAAAATCTGCATTCAAACATTCATTTGCAGTTGCAATAATGTTCATTTTTTAGATATATTGCATGGAAAAGAAAGCCAAACGTTCCTACAAATTGCCTGGTTAAAATTGTTGCAAATTATAGCTCCCATTTCTGCAGCAAAGTCTTTATGCAAACATTTATTTGCATTTGCACTAATGTTCATTTTCCAGGTATATTGCATGGAAAAGAAAGCCCAGCGTTCCTGCAAATTGCTTGCTTAGAATCCTCGACAATTATAGCTCCAATTTCTGCATAAACATCTGCATGCAAACATTAATTTGCCTTTGCACTAATGTTCAATTTCCAGGTATATTGCATGGAAAAGAAAGCCAAGCGTTGCTGCAAATTGCCTGCTTAACAACCGTGCAAATTATAGCTCCAACTTCTGCCAAAAATCTGCATTCAAACATTCATTTGCATTTGCAATAATGTTCATTTTCCAGATATATTGCATGGAAAAGAAAGCCAAGCGTTCCTGCAAATTGCCTGCTTAAAAACCATGCAATTTATAGTTCCCACTTCTGCAAAAAATCTGCATTCAAACATTCATTTGCATTTGCAATAATGTTCATTTTCAAGGTATATTGCATGGAAAAGAGAGCCAAGCGTTCCTGCAAATTTTTTGCTTAAAAAACCTTGCAAATTAAAGCAGCCAATTCTGCAACAGAAACTGCATGCAAACATTAATTTGCATTTGCCCTAATGTGCATTTTCCAGGTATATTGCATAGAAAAGAGGGCTATGCGTTCCTGCAATTTGCCTGCTTAAAATTCTTGCAAATTATAGCTCCCATTTCTGCAAAACATTCTGCATGCAAACATTCAGTTGCATTTGCACTAATGTAAATTTTCCAGGTATATTGCATGGAAAAGAAAGCCAAGCGTTCCTGAGAAATGGCCTGCTTAAAAACCTCGATAGTTATAGCTCCACTTTCTGCAAATAAATCTGCATGCAAACATTATTTGCCTTTGCACTAATGTGCATTTTCCAGGTATATTGCATGAAAAGAAAGCCAAGCGTTCCTGCAAATATCCTGCTTAAAAACCTTGGAAATTATAGCTCCCATTTCTGCAAAAAAATTTGCATTCAAACATTCATTTGCATTTGCAATAATGTTCCATTTCCAGGTATATTGCATGGAAAAGAAAGCCAAGCGTTCTTGCAAATTGCCTGCTTAAAAACCTCGACAAATATAGCTCCAATTTTTTTAAAACAATCTTCATGCATACATTCATTTGCATTTGCACTAATGTGAATTTTCCAGGTATATTGCATGGAAAAGAAAGTCAAGCGTTCCTGCAAGTTGCCTGCTTAAACACATTGCAAAATATAGCTTCCATTTCTGCAAGAAGGTCTGCATGCAAACATTCATTTTCATTTGCACTAATGTGAATTTTCCAGGTATATTGCATGAAAAACAAGGCCAAGCGTTCCTGCAAATTACCTGCTTAAATTCTCGACAATTATAGCTTCAATTTCTGCAAAAAGTTCTGCATGCAAACATTAATTTACCTTTGCACTAATGTGCATTTGCCAGGTATATTGCATGGAAAGGAAAGCCAAGCGTTCCTGCAAATTGCCTGCTTAAAAACCTTGCATGTTATAGCTCCGATTTCCGCAAAAAGATCTGCATGCAAACATTCATTTGCATTTGCACTAATGTGCCATTTCCAGGTATATTGCATGGGAAAGAAAGGCAAGCGTTTCTGCAAATTGCCTGCTTAAAAACCTTGCAAATTATAGCTCCCATTTCTGCAAAAATATCTGCATGCAAACATTCATTTGCATTTGCACTAATGTAAATTTTCCAGGTATATTGCATGGAAAAGAAAGCCAAGCGTTCCTGAAAAATGGCCTGCTTAAAAACCTCGATAATTATAGCTCAAATTTTTGCAGAAAAATCTGCATTCAAACATTCATTTGCATTTGCAATAATGTTCCATTTCCAGGTATATTGCATGGAAAAAAAAGCCAAGCGTTTTTGCAAATTGCCTGCTTAAAACCCTCGACAATTATATCTCCAATTTCTACAAAAAAATCTGCATGCAAACGTTTATTTGCATTGACACTAATCTGAATTGTTTAGGTATTTTGCATGGAAAAGAAAGTCATGCGTTCCTTTGAATTGCCTGCTTAAAAACCTCGACAATTATAGCTCTAATTTCTGCAAAAAGATCTGCATGCAAACATTAATTCGCCTTTGCACTAATGTTCATTTTCCAGGTATATTGCATGGAAAAGAAAGCCAAGCGTTCCTGCAAATTGCCTGCTTAAAAACCTTGCAAATTATAGCTCCTATTTCTGCAAAACTGTCTGCATGCAAACATTCATGTGCATTTGCACTAATGTAAATTTTCCAGGTATATTGCATGGAAAAGAAAGTCAAGCGTTCCTGCAAATTGCCTGCTTAAAAACCTTGAAACTTAAAGCAGCCATTTCTGCAAAAAAAACTGCATGCAAAAATTAATTTGCATTTGCACTAATGTGCATTTGCGAGGTATATTTCAAAGAAAAGAGGGCCATGCGTTTCTGCAATTTGCCTGCTTAAATTTCTTGCAAATTATAGCTCCAATTTCTGCAAAAAATCTGCATGCAAACATTATTTGCCTTTGCAGTAATGTTCATTTTCCAGCTATATTGCATGGAAAAGAGAGCCAAGCGTTCCTGCAAATTGCCTGCTTAAAAACCTTGCAAATTATAGCTCCCATTTCTGCAAAACTTTCTGCATGCAAACATTCATGTGCATTTGCACTAATGTAAATTTTCCAGGTATATTGCATGGAAAAGAAAGCCAAGCGTTCCTGAAAAATGGCCTGCTTAAAAACCTCGATAATTATAGCTCCAATTTCTGCAAAAAAATCTGCATGCAAACATTATTTGCCTTTGCACTAATCTGCATTTTCCAGCAATATTGCATGGAAAAGAAAGCCAAGCGTTCCTGCAAATTGCCTGCTTAAAAACCTTGCAAATTATAGCTCCCATTTCTGCAAAAAAATCTGCATGCAAACATTCAGTTGCATTTGCAGTAATGTTCATTTTCCAGGTATATTGCATGGAAAAGAAAGCCAAGCGTTCCTGCAAATTGCCTGCTTAAAAACCTTGCAAATTATAGCTCCCATTTCTGCAAAACTTTCTGCATGCAAACATTCATGTGCATTTGCACTAATGTAAATTTTCCAGGTATATTGCATGGAAAAGAAAGTCAAGCGTTCCTGCAAATTGCCTGCTTAAAAACCTCGACAAATATAGCTCCAATTTCTGCAAAGAGATCGGCATGCAAACATTCATTTGCATTTGTAATAATTTGAATTTTCCAGGTATATTTCATGGACAAGAAAGGCAAGTGTTCCTGCAAATTGCCTGTACAAAATCCTTGCAAATTATAGCTTCCATTTTTGCAAAAAATCTGCATGCAAACATTATTTGCCTTTGCAGTAATGTTCATTTTCCAGCTATATTGCAAAGAAAAGAGGGCCATGCGTTCCTGCAATTTGCCTGCTTAAATTTCTTGCAAATTATAGCTCCCATTTCTGCAAAACTTTCTGCATGCAAACATTCATTTGCATTTGCAATAATGTTCATGTTCAAGGTATATTGCATGGAAAAGAAAGCCAAGCGTTCCTGCAAATTGCCTGTTTAAAAACCTCGACAAATATAGCTCCAATTTCTGCAAAAAAAACTGCATGCAAAAATTAATTTGCATTTGCACTAATGTGCATTTGCCAGGTATATTTCAAAGAAAAGAGGGCCATGCGTTCCTGCAATTTGCCTGCTTAAATTTCTTGCAAATTATAGCTCCAATTTCTGCAAAAAATCTGCATGCAAACATTATTTGCCTTTGCAGTAATGTTCATTTTCCAGCTATATTGCATGGAAAAGAGAGCCAAGCGTTCCTGCAAATTGCCTGCTTAAAAACCTTGCAAATTATAGCTCCCATTTCTGCAAAACTTTCTGCATGCAAACATTCATGTGCATTTGCACTAATGTAAATTTTCCAGGTATATTGCATGGAAAAGAAAGCCAAGCGTTCCTGAAAAATGGCCTGCTTAAAAACCTCGATAATTATAGCTCCAATTTCTGCAAAAAAATCTGCATGCAAACATTATTTGCCTTTGCACTAATCTGCATTTTCCAGCTATATTGCATGGAAAAGAAAGCCAAGCGTTCCTGCAAATTGCCTGCTTAAAAACCTTGCAAATTATAGCTCCCATTTCTGCAAAAAAATCTGCATGCAAACATTCAGTTGCATTTGCAGTAATGTTCATTTTCCAGGTATATTGCATGGAAAAGAAAGCCAAGCGTTCCTGCAAATTGCCTGCTTAAAAACCTTGCAAATTATAGCTCCCATTTCTGCAAAACTTTCTGCATGGAAACATTCATGTGCATTTGCACTAATGTAAATTTTCCAGGTATATTGCATGGAAAAGAAAGTCAAGCGTTCCTGCAAATTGCCTGCTTAAAAACCTTGAAAATTAAAGCAGCCATTTCTGCAAAAAAAACTGCATGCAAAAATTAATTTGCATTTGCACTAATGTGCATTTGCCAGGTATATTGCAAAGAAAAGAGGGCCATGCGTTCCTGCAATTTGCCTGCTTAAATTTCATGCAAATTATAGCTCCCATTTCTGCAAAACTTTCTGCATGCAAACATTCATTTGCATTTGCAATAATGTTCATGTTCAAGGTATATTGCATGGAAAAGAAAGCCAAGCGTTCCTGCAAATTGCCTGTTTAAAAACCTCGACAAATATAGCTCCAATTTCTGCAAAGAGATCGGCATGCAAACATTCATTTGCATTTGTAATAATTTGAATTTTCCAGGTATATTTCATGGACAAGAAAGGCAAGTGTTCCTGCAAATTGCCTGTACAAAATCCTTGCAAATTATAGCTTCCATTTTTGCAAGAAAGTCTCCATGCAAACATTCATTTTCATTTGCACTAATGTTCATTTTCCAGGTATATTGCATGGAAAAGAAAGCCAAGCGTTCCTGCAAATTGCCTGCTTAAAAACCTTGCAAATTATAGCTCCAATTTCTGCAAAAACATCTGCATGCAAACATTATTTGCTTATGCACTAATGTGCATTTTCCAGGTATAATGCATGGAAAAGAAAGCCAAGCGTTCCTGCAAATTACCTGCTTAAAAACTTTGCAAATTATAGCTCCCATTTCTGCAAAGAAATCTGCATGCAAACATTCATTTGCATTTGCAATAATGTGAATTTTCCATGTATATTGCATGGAAAAGAAAGCCAAGCGTTCCTGCAAATTGCCTGCTTAAAAACCTCGACAATTATAGCTCCCATTTCTGCAAAAAAATCTGCATGCAAACATCCATTTGCATTTGCGCTACTGTGAATTTTCCATGTATATTGCATGGAAAAGAAAGCCAAACGTTCCTGCAAATTGCCTGCTTAAAAACCTTGACAATTATAGCTCCAATTTCTGCAAAATATTCTAAATGCAAACATTAAAATGTATTCGCAATAATGTGCATATTCAAAAGAATATTTCATGCAAAAGAAAGCCAAACATTCCTGCTAATTGCCTCTTTAAAAACACTGCAAGTTATAGCTCCCATTTTTGCAAAAAAATCTGCATGCAAACATTCATTTGCATTTGCAATAATGTTCATGTTCAAGGTATATTGCATGGAAAAGAAAGCAAAGCGTTACTGCAAATTGCCTGCTTAAAAACCTTGACAAATATAGCTCCCATTTCTGGAAAAAAATCTGCATGCAAACACTCATTTGCATTTGCAATAATGTTCATTTTCCAGGTATATTGCATGGAAAAGAAAGCCAAGCGTTCCTGCAAGTTGCCTGCTTAAAAACCTTGCAAATTATATCTCCCATTTCTACAAAGCAATCTGCATTAAAACATTCCTTTGCATTTGCACTAATGTGAATATTCCAGGTATATTGCATGGAAAAGAAAGCCAAGCGTTTCTCCAAATTGCCTGCTTAAAAACCTCGAAAATTATAGCTACAATTTCTGCAAAAAAAGCTTCATGCAAAAATTCATTTGCATTTGCACTAATGTGAATATTCCAGGTATATTGCATGGAAATGAAAGCCAAGCGTTCCTGCAAATTGCTTGCTTAAAAACCTTGCAAATTATAGTTCCCACTTCTGCAAAAAATCTGCATTCACACATTCATTTGCATTTGCAATAATGTTGATTTTCAAGGTTATTTTGCATGGAAAAAAAAGCCAAGCGTTCCTGCAATTTTTTTGCATAAAAAACCTTGAAAATTAAAGCAGCCATTTCTGCAAAAAAAACTGCATGCAAAAATTAATTTGCATTTGCACTAATGTGCATTTGCCAGGTATATTGCAAAGAAAAGAGGGCCATGCGTTCCTGGAATTTGCCTGCTTAAATTTCTTGCAAATTATAGCTCCCATTTCTGCAAAAGAATCTGCATGCATACATTCAGTTGTATTTGCAGTAATGTTCATTTTCCAGGTATATTTCATGGAAAAGAAAGCCAAGCATTCCTGCAAAATGCCTGCTTAAAAACCTCGACAAATATAGCTCCCATTTCTGCAAAAAGATCTGCATGCAAAAATTCATTTGCATTTGTAATAATGTGAATGTTCCAGGTATATTGCATGGAAAAGAAAGCCAAGCGTTCCTGCAAATTGCCTGCTTAAAAACCTTGCAAATTATAGCTCCCATTTCTAAAAAACTTTCTGCATGCAAACATTCATTTGCATTTGCACTAATGTAAATTTTCCAGGTATATTGCATGGAAAAGAAAGCCAAGCGTTCCTGAAAAATGGCCTGCTTAAAAACCTCGATAATTATAGCTCCAATTTCTGCAAAAAAATCGGCATGCAAACATTATTTGCCGTTGCACAAATGTGCATTTTCCAGGTATAGTGCATGGAAAAGAAAGCCAAACGTTCCTGCAAATTGCCTGCTTAAAAACCTTGCAAATTATAGCTCCCATTTTTGCAAGAAAATCTGCATTCAAACATTCATTTGCATTTGCAATAATGTAAATTTTCCAGGTATATTGCATGGAAAAGAAAGCCAAGCGTTCCTGCAAATAGCCTGCTTAAAAACCTCGACAAATATAGCTCCCATTTCTGCAAAAAGATCTGCATGCAAAAATTCATTTGCATTTGTAATAATGTGAATTCTCCAGGTATATTGCATGGAAAAGAAAGCCAAGCGTTCCTGCAAATTGCCTGCCTAAAAACCTTGCACATTATAGCTCCCATTTCTGCAAAACTTTCTGCATGCAAACATTCAGTTGCATTTGCAGTAATGTTCATTTTCCAGGTATATTGCATGGAAAAGAAAGCCAAGCGTTCCTGCAATTTGCCTGCTTAAAAACCTTGCAAATTATAGCTCCCATTTCTGCAAAAAAATCTGCATGCAACAATTCAGTTGCATTTGCACTAATGTTCATTTTCCAGGTATATTGTATGGAAAAGAAAGCCAAGCGTTCCTGCAAATTGCCTGCTTAAAAACCTCGAAAATTATAGCTACAATTTCTGCAAAAAAAGCTTCATGCAAAAATTCATTTGCATTTGCACTAATGTGAATATTCCAGATATATTGCATGGAAATGAAAGCCAAGCGTTCCTGCAAATTGCTTGCTTAAAAACCTTGCAAATTATAGTTCCAACTTCTGCAAAAAATCTGCATTCACACATTCAATAATGTTGATTTTCAAAGTTATTTTGCATGGAAAAGAAAGCCAAGCGTTCCTGCAAATTGCCTGCTTAAAAACCTTGCAAATTATAGCTCCCATTTCTACAAAACTTTCTGCATGCAAACATTCATTTGCATTTGCACTAATGTAAATTTTCCAGGTATATTGCATGGAAAAGAAAGCCAAGCGTTCCTGAAAAATGGCCTCCTTAAAAACCTCGATAATTATAGCTCCAATTTCTGCAAAAAAATCGGCATGCAAACATTATTTGCCGTTGCACAAATGTGCATTTTCCAGGTATAGTGCATGGAAAAGAAAGCCAAGCGTTCCTGCTAATTGCCTGCTTAAAAACCTTGCAAATTATAGCTCCCATTTCTGCAAGAAAATCTGCATTCAAACATTCATTTGCATTTGCAATAATGTAAATTTTCCAGGTATATTGCATGGAAAAGAAAGCCAAGCGTTCCTGCAAATAGCCTGCTTAAAAACCTCGACAAATATAGCTCCCATTTCTGCAAAAAGATCTGCATGCAAAAATTCATTGGCATTTGTAATAATGTGAATTTTCCAGGTATATTGCATGGAAAAGAAAGCCAAGCGTTCCTTTAAATTGCCTGCCTAAAAACCTTGCACATTATAGCTCCCATTTCTGCAAAACTTTCTGCATGCAAACATTCAGTTGCATTTGCAGTAATGTTCATTTTCCAGGTATATTGCATGGAAAAGAAAGCCAAGCGTTCCTGCAAATTGCCTGTATAAAAACCTTGCAAAATATAGCTCCCATTTCTGCAAAAAGATCTGCATGCAAAAATTCATTTGCATTTGTAATAATGTAAATTTTCCAGGTATATTGCATGGAAAAGAAAGCCAAGCGTTCCTGCAAATTGCCTGCTTAAAAACCTTGCAAATTATAGCTCCCATTTCTACAAAACTTTCTGCATGCAAACATTCATTTGCATTTGCAATAATGTAAATTTTCCAGGTATATTGCATGGAAAAGAAAGCCAAGCGTTCCTGCAAATAGCCTGCTTAAAAACCTCGACAAATATAGCTCCCATTTCTGCAAAAAGATCTGGATGCAAAAATTCATTTGCATTTGTAATAATGTGAATTTTCCAGGTATATTGCATGGAAAAGAAAGCCAAGCGTTCCTGCAAATTGCCTGCCTAAAAACCTTGCACATTATAGCTCCCATTTCTGCAAAACTTTCTGCATGCAAACATTCAGTTGCATTTGCAGTAATGTTCATTTTCCAGGTATATTGCATGGAAAAGAAAGCCAAGCGTTCCTGCAAATTGCCTGCTTAAAAACCTTGCAAATTATAGCTCCCATTTCTGCAAAAAAATCTGCATGCAACAATTCAGTTGCATTTGCAGTATTGTTCATTTTCCAGGTATATTGCATGGAAAAGAAAGCCAAGCGTTCCTGCAAATTGCCTGCTTAAAAACCTTGCAAATTATAGCTCCCACTTCTGCAAGAAAATCTGCATGCAAACATTCAGTTGCATTTGCAGTAATGTTCATTTTCCAGGTATATTGCATGGAAAAGAAAGCCAAGCGTTCCTGCAAATTGCCTGCTTAAAAACCTTGCAAATTATAGCTCCCATTTCTGCAAGAAAATCTGCATGCAAACTTTTATTTGCTTTTGCACTAATGTTCATTTTCCAGGTATATTGCATGGAAAAGAAAGCCAAGCGTTCCTGCAAATTGCCTGCTTAAAAACCTTGCAAATTATAGCTCCCATTTCTGCAAAAAAATCTGCATCCAAGCATCCATTTGCATTTGCACTAATGTTCATTTTCCAGGTATATTGTATGGAAAAGAAAGCCAAGCGTTCCTGCAAATTGCCTGCTTAAAAACCTCGAAAATTATAGCTACAATTTCTGCAAAAAAAGCTTCATGCAAAAATTCATTTGCATTTGCACTAATGTGAATATTCCAGGTATATTGCATGGAAATGAAAGCCAAGCGTTCCTGCAAATTGCCTGCTTAAAAACCTTGCAAATTATAGTTCCCACTTCTGCAAAAAATCTGCATTCACACATTCATTTGCATTTGCAATAATGTTGATTTTCAAAGTTATTTTGCATGGAAAAGAAAGCCAAGCGTTCCTGCAAATTGCCTGCTTAAAAACCTTGCAAATTATAGCTCCCATTTCTACAAAACTTTCTGCATGCAAACATTCATTTGCATTTGCACTAATGTAAATTTTCCAGGTATATTGCATGGAAAAGAAAGCCAAGCGTTCCTGAAAAATGGCCTCCTTAAAAACCTCGATAATTATAGCTCCAATTTCTGCATAAAAATCGGCATGCAAACATTATTTGCCGTTGCACAAATGTGCATTTTCCAGGTATAGTGCATGGAAAAGAAAGCCAAGCGTTCCTGCAAATTGCCTGCTTAAAAACCTTGCAAATTATAGCTCCCATTTCTGCAAGAAAATCTGCATTCAAACATTCATTTGCATTTGCAATAATGTAAATTTTCCAGGTATATTGCATGGAAAAGAAAGCCAAGCGTTCCTGCAAATAGCCTGCTTAAAAACCTCGACAAATATAGCTCCCATTTCTGCAAAAAGATCTGCATGCAAAAATTCATTTGCATTTGTAATAATGTGAATTTTCCAGGTATATTGCATCGAAAAGAAAGCCAAGCGTTCCTTTAAATTGCCTGCCTAAAAACCTTGCACATTATAGCTCCCCATTTCTGCAAAACTTTCTGCATGCAAACATTCAGTTGCATTTGCAGTAATGTTCATTTTCCAGGTATATTGCATGGAAAAGAAAGCCAAGCGTTCCTGCAAATTGCCTGTATAAAAACCTTGCAAAATATAGCTCCCATTTCTGCAAAAAGATCTGCATGCAAACATTCAGTTGCATTTGCAGTAATGTTCATTTTCCAGGTATATTGCATGGAAAAGAAACCCAAGCGTTCCTGCAAATTGCCTGTATAAAAACCTTGCAAAATATAGCTCCCATTTCTGCAAAAAGATCTGCATGCAAAAATTCATTTGCATTTGCACTAATGTAAATTTTCCAGGTATATTGCATGGAAAAGAAAGCCAAGCGTTCCTGAAAAATGGCCTGCTTAAAAACCTCGATAATTATAGCTCCAATTTCTGCAAAAAAATCGGCATGCAAACATTATTTGCCGTTGCTCTAATGTGCATTTTCCAGGTATAGTGCATGGAAAAAAAGCCAAGCGTTCCTGCAAATGGCCTGCTTAAAAACCTCGACAAATATAGCTCCCATTTCTTTAAAAAGATCTGCATGCAAAAATTCATTTGCATTTGTAATAATGTGAATTTTCCAGGTATATTGCATGGAAAAGAAAGCCAAGCGTTCCGGCAAATTGCCTGCTTAAAAACCTTGCAAATTATAGCTCCCATTTCTGCAAGAAAATCTGCATGCAAACTTTTATTTGCTTTTGCACTAATGTTCATTTTCCAGGTATATTGCATGGAAAAGAAAGCCAAGCGTTCCTGCAAATTGCCTGCTTAAAAACCTTGCAATTTATAGCTCCCATTTCTGCAAAAAAATCTGCATGCAAGCATCCATTTGCATTTGCACTGATATTCATTTTCCAGGTATATTGTATAGAAAAGAAAGCCAAGCGTTCCTGCAAATTGCCTGCTTAAAAACCTTGACAATAATAGCTCCCATTTCTGCAAAAAAACCTGCATGCAAACAGTCATTTGCATTTGCAATAATGTTCATTTTTCAGGTATATTGCATGGAAAAGAAAGCCAAGCGTTCCTGCAAATTGCCTGCTTAAAAACCTTGCAAATTATAGCTCCCATTTCTGAGAAAAATCTGCATGCAAACATTCAGTTGCATTTGCAGTAATGTTCATTTTCCAGGTATATTGCATGGAAAAGAAAGCCAAGCGTTCCTGCAAATTGCCTGCTTAAAAACCTTGCAAATTATAGCTCCCATTTCTGCAAGAAAATCTGCATGCAAACTTTTATTTGCTTTTGCACTAATGTTCATTTTCCAGGTATATTGCATGGAAAAGAAAGCCAAGCGTTCCTGCAAATTGCCTGCTTAAAAACCTTGCAAATTATAGCTCCCATTTCTGCAAGAAAATCTGCATGCAAACTTTTATTTGCTTTTGCACTAATGTTCACTTTCCAGGTATAATGTATGGAAAAGAAAGCCAAGCGTTCCTGCAAATTGCCTGCTTAAAAACCTTGCAAATTATAGCTCCCACTTCTGCAAGAAAATCTGCATGCAAACATTCAGTTGCATTTGCAGTAATTTTCATTTTCCAGGTATATTGCATGGAAAAGAAAGCCAAGCGTTCCTGCAAATTGCCTGCTTAAAAACCTTGCAAATTATAGCTCCCATTTCTGCAAGAAAATCTGCATGCAAACTTTTATTTGCTTTTGCACTAATGTTCATTTTCCAGGTATATTGCATGGAAAAGAAAGCCAAGCGTTCCTGCAAATTGCCTGCTTAAAAACCTTGCAAATTATAGCTCCCATTTCTGCAAAAAAATCTGCATGCAAGCATCCATTTGCATTTGCACTAATGTGAATTTTCCAGGTATATTGTATGGAAAAGAAAGCCAAGCGTTCCTGCAAATTGCCTGCTTAAAAACCTTGACAATAATAGCTCTCATTTCTGCAAAAAAACCTGCATGCAAACAGTCATTTGCATTTGCAATAATGTTCATTTTTCAGGTATATTGCATGGAAAAGAAAGCCAAGCGTTCCGGCAAATTGCCTGGTTAAAAACCTTGCAAATTATAGCTCCCATTTCTGCAAAAAAATCTGCATGCAAACATTCAGTTGCATTTGCAGTAATGTTCATTTTCCAGGTATATTGCTTGGAAAAGAAAGCAAAGCGTTCCTGCAAATTGCCCGCTTAAAAACCTTGCAAATTATAGCTCCCATTTCTGCAAAAAGATCTGCATGCAAGCATCCATTTGCATTTGAACTAATGTTCATTTTCCAGGTATATTGCATGGAAAAGAAAGCCAAGCGTTCCTGCAAATTGCCTGCTTAAAAATCTTGACAATAATAGCTCTCATTTCTGCAAAAAAACCTGCATGCAAACATTCAGTTGCATTTGCAGTAATGTTCATTTTCCAGGTATATTGCATGGAAAAGAAAGCCAAGCGTTCCTGCAAATTGCCTGCTTAAAAACCTTGCAAATTATAGCTCCCATTTCTGCAAAGAAATCTGCATGCAAACATTCATTTGCATTTGCAATAATGTGAATTTTCCATGTATATTGCATGGAAAAGAAAGCCAAGCGTTCCTGCAAATTGCCTGCTGAAAAACCTTGACAATTATAACTCCCATTTCTGCAAAAAAATCTGCATGCAAACATCCATTTGCATTTGCACTAATGTGAATTTTCCAGGTATATTGCATGGAAAAGAAAGCCAAGCGCTCCTGCAAATAGCCTGCCTAAAAACCTTGACAATTATAGCTGCCATTTCTGCAAAAAGATCTGCATGCAAACATTCATTTGCATTTGCACTAATGTTCATTTTCCAGGTATATTGCTTGGAAAAGAAAGCCAAGCGTTCCTGCAAATTGCCTGGTTAAAATTCTTTCAAATTATAGCTCCCATTTCTGTAAAGAAATTTGCATGCAAACATTCATTTGCATTTGCAATAATGTGAATTTTCCATGTATATTGCATGGAAAAGAAAGCCAAGCGTTCCTGCAAATTGCCTGCTGAAAAACCTTGACAATTATAGCTCCCATTTCTGCAAAAAAATCTGCATGCAAACATCCATTTGCATTTGCACTAATGTGAATTTTCCAGGTATATTGCATGGAAAAGAAAGCCAAGCGCTCCTGCAAATAGCCTGCCTAAAAACCTTGACAATTATAGCTGCCATTTCTGCAAAAAGATCTGCATGCAAACATTCATTTGCATTTGCACTAATGTTCATTTTCCAGGTATATTGCTTGGAAAAGAAAGCCAAGCGTTCCTGCAAATTGCCTGCTTAAAAACCTTGCAAATTATAGCTCCCATTTCTGCAAAAAAATCTGCATGCAAGCATCCATTTGCATTTGCACTAATGTTCATTTTCCAGGTATATTGCATGGAAAAGAAAGCCAAGCGTTCCTGCAAATTGCCTGCTGAAAAACCTTGACAATTATAGCTCCCATTTCTGCAAAAAAATCTGCATGCAAACATCCATTTGCATTTGCACTAATGTGAATTTTCCAGCTATATTGCATGGAAAAGAAAGCCAAGCGCTCCTGCAAATAGCCTGCTTAAAAACCTTGACAATTATAGCTGCCATTTCTGCAAAAAGATCTGCATGCAAACATTCCTTTGCATTTGCACTAATGTGAATATTCCAGGTATATTGCATGGAAAAGAAAGCCAAGCGTTTCTCCAAATTGCCTGCTTAAAAACCTCGAAAATTATAGCTACAATTTCTGCAAAAAAACCTTCATGCAAAAATTCATTTGCATTTGCACTAATGTGAATATTCCAGGTATATTGCATGGAAATGAAAGCCAAGCGTTCCTGCAAATTGCCTGCTTAAAAACCTTGCAAATTATAGTTCCCACTTCTGCAAAAGATCTGCATTCACACATTCATTTGCATTTGCAATAATGTTCATTTTCAAGGTTATTTTGCATTGAAAAGAAAGCCAAGCGTTCCTGCAATTTTTTTGCTTAAAAAACCTTGACAATTAAAGCAGCCATTTCTGCAAACAAAACTGCATGCAAAAATTAATTTGCATTTGCACTAATGTGCATTTGCCAGGTATATTGCAAAGAAAAGAGGGCCATGCGTTCCTGCAATTTGCCTGCTTAAATTTCTTGCAAATTATAGCTCCCATTTCTGCAAAACTTTTTGCATGCAAACATTCATTTGCATCTGCACTAATGTAAATTTTCCAGGTTTATTGCATGGAAAAGAAAGCCAAGCGTTCCTGAAAAATGGCCTGCTTAAAAACCTCGATTATTATAGCTCCAATTTCTGCAAAAAAATTGGCATGCAAACATTATTTGCCTTTGCACTAATGTGCATTTTCCAGGTATATTGCATGGAAAAGAAAGCCAAGCGTTCCTGCAAATTGCCTGCTTAAAAACCTTGCAAATTATAGCTTTCATTTCTGCAAGAAAATCTGCATTCAAACATTCATTTGCATTTGCAATAATGTAAATTTTCCAGGTATATTGCATGGAAAAGAAAACCAAGCGTTCCGGCAAATTGCCTGGTTAAAATTCTTTCAAATTATAGCTCCCATTTCTGTAAAGAAATCTGCATGCAAACATTCATTTGCATTTGCAATAATGTGAATTTTCCATGTATATTGCATGGAAAAGAAAGCCAAGCGTTCCTGCAAATTGCCTGCTGAAAAACCTTGACAATTATAGCTCCCATTTCTGCAAAAAAATCTGCATGCAAACATCCATTTGCATTGGCACTAATGTGAATTTTCCAGGTATATTGCATGGAAAAGAAAGCCAAGCGCTCCTGCAAATAGCCTGCCTAAAACCCTTGACAATTATAGCTGCCATTTCTGCAAAAAGATCTGCATGCAAACATTCATTTGCATTTGCACTAATGTTCATTTTCCAGGTATATTGCTTGGAAAAGAAAGCCAAGCGTTCCTGCAAATTGCCTGCTTAAAAACCTTGCAAATTATAGCTCCCATTTCTGCAAAAATCTCTGCATGCAAGCATCCATTTGCATTTGCACTAATGTTCATTTTCCAGGTATATTGCATGGAAAAGAAAGCCAAGCGTTCCTGCAAATTGCCTGCTTAAAAACCTTGACAATAATAGCTCCCATTTCTACAAAAAAACCTGCATGCAAACATTCAGTTGCATTTGCAGTAATGTTCATTTTCCAGGTATATTGCATGGAAAAGAAAGCCAAGCGTTCCGGCAAATTGCCTGGTTAAAATTCTTTCAAATTATAGCTCCCATTTCTGCAAAGAAATCTGCATGCAAACATTCATTTGCATTTGCAATAATGTGAATTTTCCATGTATATTACATGGAAAAGAAAGCCAAGCGTTCCTGCAAATTGCCTGCTGAAAAACCTTGACAATTATAGCTCCCATTTCTGCAAAGAAATCTGCATGCAAACATCCATTTGCATTTGCACTAATGTGAATTTTCCAGGTATATTGCATGGAAAAGAAAGCCAAGCGCTCCTGCAAATAGCCTGCTTAAAAACCTTGACAATTATAGCTGCCATTTCTGCAAAAAGATCTGCATGCAAACATTCCTTTGCATTTGCACTAATGTGAATATTCCAGGTATATTGCATGGAAAAGAAAGCCAAGCGTTTCTCCAAATTGCCTGCTTAAAAACCTCGAAAATTATAGCTACAATTTCTGCAAAAAAACCTTCATGCAAAAATTCATTTGCATTTGCACTAATGTGAATATTCCAGGTATATTGCATGGAAATGAAAGCCAAGCGTTCCTGCAAATTGCCTGCTTAAAAACCTTGCAAATTATAGTTCCCACTTCTGCAAAAGATCTGCATTCACACATTCATTTGCATTTGCAATAATGTTCATTTTCAAGGTTATTTTGCATTGAAAAGAAAGCCAAGCGTTCCTGCAATTTTTTTGCTTAAAAAACCTTGACAATTAAAGCAGCCATTTCTGCAAACAAAACTGCATGCAAAAATTAATTTGCATTTGCACTAATGTGCATTTGCCAGGTATATTGCAAAGAAAAGAGGGCCATGCGTTCCTGCAATTTGCCTGCTTAAATTTCTTGCAAATTATAGCTCCCATTTCTGCAAAACTTTTTGCATGCAAACATTCATTTGCATCTGCACTAATGTAAATTTTCCAGGTTTATTGCATGGAAATGAAAGCCAAGCGTTCCTGAAAAATGGCCTGCTTAAAAACCTCGATTATTATAGCTCCAATTTCTGCAAAAAAATCGGCATGCAAACATTATTTGCCTTTGCACTAATGTGCATTTTCCAGGTATATTGCATGGAAGAGAAAGCCAAGCGTTCCTGCAAATTGCCTGCTTAAAAACCTTGCAAATTATAGCTTTCATTTCTGCAAGAAAATCTGCATTCAAACATTCATTTGCATTTGCAATAATGTAAATTTTCCAGGTATATTGCATGGAAAAGAAAACCAAGCGTTCCGGCAAATTGCCTGGTTAAAATTCTTTCAAATTATAGCTCCCATTTCTGTAAAGAAATCTGCATGCAAACATCCATTTGCATTTGCACTAATGTGAATTTTCCAGGTATATTGCATGGAAAAGAAAGCCAAGCGCTCCTGCAAATAGCCTGCCTAAAAACCTTGACAATTATAGCTGCCATTTCTGCAAAAAGATCTGCATGCAAACATTCATTTGCATTTGCACTAATGTTCATTTTCCAGGTATATTGCTTGGAAAAGAAAGCCAAGCGTTCCTGCAAATTGCCTGCTTAAAAACCTTGCAAATTATAGCTCCCATTTCTGCAAAAAAATCTGCATGCAAGCATCCATTTGCATTTGCACTAATGTTCATTTTCCAGGTATATTGCATGGAAAAGAAAGCCAAGCGTTCCTGCAAATTGCCTGCTTAAAAACCTTGACAATAATAGCTCCCATTTCTGCAAAAAAACCTGCATGCAAACATTCAGTTGCATTTGCAGTAATGTTCATTTTCCAGGTATATTGCATGGAAAAGAAAGCCAAGCGCTCCTGCAAATAGCCTGCTTAAAAACCTTGACAATTATAGCTGCCATTTCTGCAAAAAGATCTGCATGCAAACATTCCTTTGCATTTGCACTAATGTGAATATTCCAGGTATATTGCATGGAAAAGAAAGCCAAGCGTTTCTCCAAATTGCCTGCTTAAAAACCTCGAAAATTATAGCTACAATTTCTGCAAAAAAACCTTCATGCAAAAATTCATTTGCATTTGCACTAATGTGAATATTCCAGGTATATTGCATGGAAATGAAAGCCAAGCGTTCCTGCAAATTGCCTGCTTAAAAACCTTGCAAATTATAGTTCCCACTTCTGCAAAAGATCTGCATTCACACATTCATTTGCATTTGCAATAATGTTCATTTTCAAGGTTATTTTGCATGGAAAAGAAAGCCAAGCGTTCCTGCAATTTTTTTGCTTAAAAAACCTTGACAATTAAAGCAGCCATTTCTGCAAACAAAACTGCATGCAAAAATTAATTTGCATTTGCACTAATGTGCATTTGCCAGGTATATTGCAAAGAAAAGAGGGCCATGCGTTCCTGCAATTTGCCTGCTTAAATTTCTTGCAAATTATAGCTCCCATTTCTGCAAAACTTTTTGCATGCAAACATTCATTTGCATCTGCACTAATGTAAATTTTCCAGGTTTATTGCATGGAAAAGAAAGCCAAGCGTTCCTGAAAAATGGCCTGCTTAAAAACCTCGATTATTATAGCTCCAATTTCTGCAAAAAAATCGGCATGCAAACATTATTTGCCTTTGCACTAATGTGCATTTTCCAGGTATATTGCATGGAAAAGAAAGCCAAGCGTTCCTGCAAATTGCCTGCTTAAAAACCTTGCAAATTATAGCTTTCATTTCTGCAAGAAAATCTGCATTCAGACATTCATTTGCATTTGCAATAATGTAAATTTTCCAGGTATATTGCATGGAAAAGAAAACCAAGCGTTCCGGCAAATTGCCTGGTTAAAATTCTTTCAAATTATAGCTCCCATTTCTGTAAAGAAATCTGCATGCAAACATCCATTTGCATTTGCACTAATGTGAATTTTCCAGGTATATTGCATGGAAAAGAAAGCCAAGCGCTCCTGCAAATAGCCTGCCTAAAAACCTTGACAATTATAGCTGCCATTTCTGCAAAAAGATCTGCATGCAAACATTCATTTGTATTTGCACTAATGTTCATTTTCCAGGTATATTGCTTGGAAAAGAAAGCCAAGCGTTCCTGCAAATTGCCTGCTTAAAAACCTTGCAAATTATAGCTCCCATTTCTGCAAAAAAATCTGCATGCAAGCATCCATTTGCATTTGCACTAATGTTCATTTTCCAGGTATATTGCATGGAAAAGAAAGCCAAGCGTTCCTGCAAATTGCCTGCTTAAAAACCTTGACAATAATAGCTCCCATTTCTGCAAAAAAACCTGCATGCAAACATTCAGTTGCATTTGCAGTAATGTTCATTTTCCAGGTATATTGCATGGAAAAGAAAGCCAAGCGTTCTGGCAAATTGCCTGGTTAAAATTCTTTCAAATTATAGCTCCCATTTCTGCAAAGAAATCTGCATGCAAACATTCATTTGCATTTGCAATAATGTGAATTTTCCATGTATATTGCATGGAAAAGAAAGCCAAGCGTTCCTGCAAATTGCCTGCTGAAAAACCTTGACAATTATAGCTCCCATTTCTGCAAAAAAATCTGCATGCAAACATCCATTTGCATTTGCACTAATGTGAATTTTCCAGGTATATTGCATGGAAAAGAAAGCCAAGCGCTCCTGCAAATAGCCTGCTTAAAAACCTTGACAATTATAGCTGCCATTTCTGCAAAAAGATCTGCATGCAAACATTCCTTTGCATTTGCACTAATGTGAATATTCCAGGTATATTGCATGGAAAAGAAAGCCAAGCGTTTCTCCAAATTGCCTGCTTAAAAACCTCGAAAATTATAGCTACAATTTCTGCAAAAAAACCTTCATGCAAAAATTCATTTGCATTTGCACTAATGTGAATATTCCAGGTATATTGCATGGAAATGAAAGCCAAGCGTTCCTGCAAATTGCCTGCTTAAAAACCTTGCAAATTATAGTTCCCACTTCTGCAAAAGATCTGCATTCACACATTCATTTGCATTTGCAATAATGTTCATTTTCAAGGTTATTTTGCATGGAAAAGAAAGCCAAGCGTTCCTGCAATTTTTTTGCTTAAAAAACCTTGAAAATTAAAGCAGCCATTTCTGCAAACAAAACTGCATGCAAAAATTAATTTGCATTTGCACTAATGTGCATTTGCCAGGTATATTGCAAAGAAAAGAGGGCCATGCGTTCCTGCAATTTGCCTGCTTAAATTTCTTGCAAATTATAGCTCCCATTTTTGCAAAACTTTTTGCATGCAAACATTCATTTGCATCTGCACTAATGTAAATTTTCCAGGTTTATTGCATGGAAAAGAAAGCCAAGCGTTCCTGAAAAATGGCCTGCTTAAAAACCTCGATTATTTTAGCTCCAATTTCTGCAAAAAAATCGGCATGCAAACATTATTTGCCTTTGCACTAATGTGCATTTTCCAGGTATATTGCATGGAAAAGAAAGCCAAGCGTTCCTGCAAATTGCCTGCTTAAAAACCTTGCAAATTATAGCTTTCATTTCTGCCAGAAAATCTGCATTCAAACATTCATTTGCATTTGCAATAATGTGAATTTTCCATGTATATTGCATGGAAAAGAAAGCCAAGCGTTCCTGCAAATTGCCTGCTTAAAAACCTCGACAATTGTAGCTCCAATTTCTGCAAAAAAAATCTGCATGCAAACTGTAATTTGCTTTTGCACTAATGTTCATTTTCCAGGTATATTGCATGGAAAAGAAAGCCAAGCGTTCCTGCAAATTGCCTTCTTAAAAACCTTGCAAATTATAGTTCCCACTTCTGCAAAAAATCTGCATTCACACATTCATTTGCATTTGCAATAATGTTCATTTTCAAGGTTATTTTGCATGGAAAAAAAAGCCAAGCGTTCCTGCAATTTTTCTGCTTAAAAAACCTTGAAAATTAAAGCAGCCATTTCTGCAAAAGAAACTGCATGCAAAAATTAGTTTGCATTTGCACTAATGTGCATTTGCCAGGTATATTGCAAAGAAAAGAGGGCCATGCGTTCCTGCAATTTGCCTGCTTAAATTTCTTGCAAATTATAGCTCCCATTTCTGCAAAAGAATCTGCATGCAAACATTCATTTGCATTTGCAATAATGTTCATTTTCCAGGTATATTGCATGGAAAAGAAAGCCAAGCGTTCCTGCAAATTGCCTGCTTAAAAACCTCGACAAATATAGCTCCCATTTCTGCAAAAAGATCTGTTTGCAAAAATTCATTTGCATTTGTAATAATGTGAATTTTCCAGATATAGTGCATGGAAAAGAAAGCCACGCGTTCCTGCAAATTGCCTGCTTAAAAACCTTGCAAATTAAAGCAGCCATTTCTGCAAAAAAACCTGCATGCAAAAATTAATTTGCATTTGCACTAATGTGCATTTTCCAGGTATATTGCATGGAAGAGAAAGCCAAGCGTTCCTGCAAATTGCCTGCTTACAAACCTTGCAAATTATAGTTTTCATTTCTTCAAGAAAATCTGCATTCAAAAATTCATTTGCGTTTGTAATAATGTGAATTTTCCAGATATAGTGCATGGAAAAGAAAGCCAAGCGTTCCTGCAAATTGCCTGCTTAAAAACCTTGCAAATTATAGCTCCAATTTCTGCAAAAAAAATCTGCATGCAAACTGTAATTTGCTTTTGCACTAATGTTCATTTTCCACGTATATTGCATGGAAAAGAAAGCCAAGCGTTCCTGCAAATTGCCTGCTTAAAAACCTCAACAAATATAGCTCCCATTTCTGCAAAAAGATCTGTTTGCAAAAATTCATTTCCATTTGTAATAATGTGAATTTTCCAGATATAGTGCATGGAAAAGAAAGCCAAGCGTTCCTGCAAATTGCCTGTATAAAAACCTTGCAAATTATAGCTCCCATTTCTGCAAGAAAATCAGCATGCAAACATTCATTTGCATTTGCAATAATGTTCATTTTCCAGGTATATTGCATGGAAAAGAAAGCCAAGCGTTCCTGCAAATAGCCTGCTTAAAACCCTCGACAAATATAGCTCCCATTTCTGCAAAAAGATCTGCATGCAAAAATTCATTTGCATTTGCACTAATGTAAACTTTCCAGGTATATTGCATGGAAAAGAAAGCCAAGCGTTCCTGAAAAATGGCCTGCTTAAAAACCTCGATAATTATAGCTCCAATTTCTGCAAAAATATCGGCATGCAAACATTATTTACCGTTGCACTAATGTGCATTTTCCAGGTAAAGTGCATGGAAAAGAAAGCCAAGCGTTCCTGCAAATAGCCTGCTTAAAAACCTCGACAAATATAGCTCCCATTTCTGCAAAGAGATCTGCATGCAAAAATGCATTTGCATTTGTAATAATGTGAATTTTCCAGGTATATTGCATGGAAAAGAAAGCCAAGCGTTCCTGCAAATTGCCTGCTTAAAAACCTTGCACATTATAGCTCCCATTTCTGCAAAAAGATCTGCATGCAAACATTCAGTTGCATTTGCAGTAATGTTCATTTTCCAGGTATATTGCATGGAAAAGAAAGCCAAGCGTTCCTGCAAATTGCCTGCTTAAAAACCTTGCAAATTATAGCTCCCATTTTTGCAAAAAAATCTGCATACAAACATTCAGTTGCATTTGCAGTAATGTTCATTTTCCAGGTATATTGCATGGAAAAGAAAGCCAAGCGTTCCTGCAAATTGCCTGCTTAAAAACCTCAACTAATATAGCTCCCATTTCTGCAAAAAGATCTGTTTGCAAAAATTCATTTCCATTTGTATTAATGTGAATTTTCCAGATATAGTGCATGGAAAAGAAAGCCAAGCGTTCCTGCAAATTGCCTGCTTAAAAACCTTGCACATTATAGCTCCCATTTCTGCAAAAAGATCTGCATGCAAACATTCAGTTGCATTTGCAGTAATGTTCATTTTCCAGGTATATTGCATGGAAAAGAAAGCCAAGCGTTCCTGCAAATTGCCTGCTTAAAAACCTTGCAAATTATAGCTCCCATTTTTGCAAAAAAATCTGCATACAAACATTCAGTTGCATTTGCAGTAATGTTCATTTTCCAGGTATATTGCATGGAAAAGAAAGCCAAGCGTTCATGCAAATTGCCTGCTTAAAAACCTTGCAAATTATAGCTCCCATTTCTGCAAAAAAATCTGCATGCAAACATTCAGTTGCATTTGCAGTAATGTTCATTTTCCAGGTATATTGCATGGAAAAGAAAGCCAAGCGTTCCTGCAAATTGCCTGCTTAAAAACCTTGCAAATTATGGTTCCCATTTCTGCAAGAAAATCTGCATTCAAACATTCATTTGCATTTGCAATAATGTAAATTTTCCAGGTATATTGCATGGAAAAGAAAGCCAAGCGTTCCGGCAAATTGCCTGGTTAAATTCTCTCATATTATAGCTCCCATTTCTGTAAAGAAATCTGCATGCAAACATTAATTTATATTTGCAATAATGTGAATTTTCCATGTATATTGCATGGAAAAGAAAGCCAAGCGTTCCTGCAAATTGCCTGCTTAAAAACCACGACAATTGTAGCTCCAATTTCTGCAAAAAAAATCTGCATGCAAACTGTAATTTGCTTTTGCACTAATGTTCATTTTCCAGGTATATTGCATGGAAAAGAAAGCCAAGCGTTCCTGCAAATTGCCTGCTTAAAAACCTTGCAAATTATAGTTCCCACTTCTGCAAAAAATCTGCATTCACAAATTCATTTGCATTTGCAATAATGTAAATTTTCCAGGTATATTGCATGGAAAAGAAAGCCAAGCGTTCCTGAAAAATGGCCTGCTTAAAAACCTCGATAATTATAGCTCCAATTTCTGCAAAAAAAACGGCATGCAAACATTATTTGCCTTTGCACTAATGTGCATTTTCCAGGTATATTGCATGGAAGAGAAAGCCAAGCGTTCCTGCAAATTGCCTGCTTACAAACCTTGCAAATTATAGCTTTCATTTCTGCAAGAGAATCTGCGTTCAAACATTCATTTGCATTTGCAATAATGTAAATTTTCCAGGTATATTGCATGGAAAAGAAAGCCAAGCGTTCCGGCAAATTGCCTGGTTAAAATTCTTTCAAATCATAGCTCCCATTTCTGCAAAGAAATCTGCATGCAAACATTAATTTGCATTTGCAATAATGTGAATTTTCCATGTATATTGCATGGAAAAGAAAGCCAAGCGTTCCTGCAAATTGCCTGGTTAAAAACCTCGACAATTGTAGCTCCAATTTCTGCAAAAAAAATCTGCATGCAAACTGTAATTTGCTTTTGCACTAATGTTCATTTTCCAGGTATATTGCATGGAAAAGAAAGCCAAGCGTTTCTGCAAATTGCCTGCTTAAAAACCTCGACAATTATAGCTCCCATTTCTGCAAAAAAATCTGCATGCAAACATCCATTTGCATTTGCAATACTGTGCATTTTTCAGGTATATTGCATGGAAAAGAAAGCCAAGCGTTCCTGCAAATTGCCTGCTTAAAAACCTTGCAACTTATAGTTCCCACTTCTGCAAAAAATATGCATTCACAAATTCATTTGCATTTGCAATAATGTTCATTTTCAAGGTTATTTTGCATGGAAAAAAAAGCCAAGCGTTCCTGCAATTTTTTTGCTTAAAAAACCTTGAAAATTAAAGCAGCCATTTCTGCAAAAAAACCTGCATGCAAAAATTAATTTGCATTTGTACTAATGTGCATTTGCCAGGTATATTGCAAAGAAAAGAGGGCCATGCGTTCCTGCAATTTGCCTGCTTAAATTTCTTGCAAATTATAGCTCCCATTTCTGCAAAAAAATCTGCATGCAAACATTCATTTGCATTTGCAATAATGTTCATTTTCCAGGTATATTGCATGGAAAAGAAAGCCAAGCGTTCCTGCAAATGGCCTGCTTAAAAACCTCGACAAATATAGCTCCCATTTCAGCAAAAAGATCTGTTTGCAAAAATTCATTTGCATTTGTAATAATGTGAATTTTCCAGATATAGTGCATGGAAAAGAAAGCCAAGCGTTCCTGCAAATTGCCTGCTTAAAAACCTTGCAAATTATAGCTCCCATTTCTGCAAGAAAATCAGCATGCAAACATTCATTTGCATTTGCAATAATGTTCATTTTCCAGGTATATTGCATGGAAAAGAAAGCCAAGCGTTCCTGCAAATAGCCTGCTTAAAACCCTCGACAAATATAGCTCCCATTTCTGCAAAAAGATCTGCATGCAAAAATTCATTTGCATTTGCACTAATGTAAACTTTCCAGGTATATTGCATGGAAAAGAAAGCCAAGCGTTCCTGCAAATTGCCTGCTTAAAAACCTTGCAAATTATAGCTCCCATTTCTGCAAGAAAATCTGCATGCAAACATTCAGTTGCATTTGCAGTAATGTTCATTTTCCAGGTATATTGCATGGAAAAGAAAGCCAAGCGTTCCTGCAAATTGCCTGCTTAAAAACCTTGCAAATTATAGCTCCCATTTCTGCAAGAAAATCTGCATGCAAACTTTTATTTGCTTTTGCACTAATGTTCATTTTCCAGGTATATTGCATGGAAAAGAAAGCCAAGCGTTTCTGCAAATTGCCTGCTGAAAAACCTAGACAACTATAGCTCCCATTTCTGCAAAAAAGTCTGCATGCAAGCATCCATTTGCATTTGCACTAATGTTCATTTTCCAGGTATATTGCATGGAAAAGAAAGCCAAGCGTTCCGGCAAATTGCCTGGTTAAAATTCTTTCAAATTATAGCTCCCATTTCTGCAAAGAAATCTGCATGCAAACATTCATTTGCATTTGCAATTATGTGAATTTTCCATGTATATTGCATGGAAAAGAAAGCCAAGCGTTCCTGCAAATTGCCTGCTTAAAAACCTCGACAATTGTAGCTCCAATTTCTGCAAAAAAATCTGCATGCAAACTTTAATTTGCTTTTGCACTAATGTTCATTTTCCAGGTATATTGCATGGAAAAGAAAGCCAACCGTTTCTCCAAATTGCCTGCTTAAAAACCTTGACAATTATAGATCCCCTTTCTGCAAAATATTCTAAATGCAAACATTAAAGTGTATTTGCAATAATGTGCATATTCAAGAGAATATTTCATGCAAAAGAAAGCCAAACATTCCTGCTAATTGCCTCCTTAAAAACACTGCAAGTTGTAGCTCCCATTTCTGCAAAAAAATCTGCATGCAAACATTCATTTGCATTTGCAATAATGTTCATTTTCCAGGTATATTGCATGGAAAAGAAAGCCAAGCGTTTCTCCAAATTGCCTGCTTAAAATCCTTGACAATTATAGCTCCCATTTCTGCAAAATATTCTAAATGCAAACATTAAAATGTATTTGCAATAATGTGCATATTCAAGAGAATATTTCATGCAAAAGAAAGCCAAACATTCCTGCTAATTGCCTCCTTAAAAACACTGCAAGTTATAGCTCCCATTTCTGCAAAAAGATCTGCATGCAAACATTCATTTGCATTTGCAATAATGTTCATTTTCCAGGTATATTGCATGGAAAAGAAAGCCAAGCGTTCCTGCAAATTGCCTGCTTAAAAACCTCGACAAATATAGCTCCAATTTCTGCAAAAAGATCTTCATGCAAACATTCATTTGCATTTGTAATAATGTGAATTTTCCAGGTATATTGCATGGAAAAGAAAGCCAAGCGTTCCTGCAAATTGCCTGCTTAAAAACCTTGCAAATTATAGCTCCCATTTCTGCAAAAAAATCTGCATGCAAACATTCAGTTGCATTTGCAGTAATGTTCATTTTCCAGGTATATTGCATGGAAAAGAAAGCCAAGCGTTCCTGCAAATTGCCTGCTTAAAAACCTTGCAAATTATAGCTCCCATTTCTGCAAAAAAATCTGTATGCAAACATTCAGTTGCATTTGCAGTAATGTTCATTTTCCAGGTATATTGCATGGAAAAGAAAGCCAAGCCTTCCTGCAAATTGCCTGCTTAAAAACCTTGCAAATTATAGCTCCCATTTCTGCAAAAAAATCTGCATGCAAACATTAATTTGCCTTTGCACTAATGTGAATTTTCCAGGTATATTTCATGCAAAACATAGACAAGAGTTCATGACAATTTCTTACGAACAATTCTTGCAAACTACAGCTTTAAATTCTGCACAACAAGTACGCATGCAAACGTTTACTTCCCTTTGCAATATGGTCCATATTCCAATTATAAGTAATGCACCAAATGGCCAACTGTTTCTGTTCATCTCCAACGTTAACCTTGCAAACTCCCTCGTGATGACGGGGGAATTGCAATATTCTGGAGCTGAATGGTTAGGGGGTTTCTACGGCAACTAGATAAACCTACGTCCCGTGGCCCCTGTTCCCCCCTAAAGAGGGGCCTTTATGTCTGGAAAATTTGCCAAATCTCAAATATCCCTTCTTGGCCTTCAATACAAATTTCCTTGAACACTTTCATTAAGCGTGAACCTTAAACGTTGATATTTCCTCCGATTAATTGTGGCTAATTAGCAACTAAATCATATATGAAATTTAAACAATTAAGATTAATCCTCTTTCCTCAACCTCACACTTTCCTAATCTAATCGGCTTAAATTGATGGGTACATCGGGTAAGTCTGTTAACAAGTGGGGGGGGGGGGATGGCTGATTCCAGAATCTAAAGTTAAGTATGAAACAGCAGAAGAAGCAATGGTGTTACTTTCCTTCTCAAATGGAAAAAATTTACGAAATAAATGGTGCAGATTACAACTGTTATATTCAAAACATAAATCCAAAATCATCATCATAATCTTTTCTTCCTCGACCACGCCCTCTACTTCGACCACGCCCTCTTCCACGGCCATCAAAGTCCCGTCCTCTTGCGGAGGAGCCTTTTGGACAGTCACGTGACATGTGTCCGTTTTGACCACACGAGTAGCAAGCGTTTGGTTGGCGACCATCGCCAAAGCCTCGCTTTGGTCCTTCACCTGAAATGACAATGTTTGGCTGTGAGACAGAACAAGGAAATTTTAACATTTCAATATAAATATTCCAAATTTAAAAAAGTTAAAATAATAAATATACATTTACATTCATACGGAACAACATTAAAAGTTTTAAGCAAGAAAGGAGAAACGGTTCAAGGATCCATTGATAATAACTATGATAATTTAAATTCTTAAGATTTCATTTGATAGAATGAATAATTAATTCATTCAAACGATAAATTAACAAAATTTATTGTTAAAAATTACCATTTGGAGCATTGCGACATTCTCTTGAAAAATGCCCATCTTCCCCACATTTAAAACAAGAATTTGAATTTCGGCCTCCACTTCCTAAAATTAAATGCGACACCACATATTAGCATAAGAACCACTTCAAACTAATAATTTTTTTTTTGATTGATTACTTTTCTCCTTGCATATTTTAACACCATCTTTCCATCTGCCAACTTGAAATCAGCAACAATCCAATGTTGACAATTCTTATGCTCATAAAAACCATCGTCTAGATGAAATCTTTTCTTTTACTTAAGATTCTTTTTATTCTTACCAAGTCCTTCTTCTCTCATCCTTTCACGGTATGATTTGTATCGGTCAGCCATTTGAACTAACCAATCAGGCACATCTTGGTTTGCTTCTGCCATAATATTCAACAGTTTGTGCGCACTACCCCAATCTTCTCTTGTTACAAATGTTAAAGCAGTTCCTGACCGTCTTCAATACAA
Organism: Catostylus mosaicus; assembly: GCA_964019065.1. Classification (NCBI taxonomy): domain Eukaryota; kingdom Metazoa; phylum Cnidaria; class Scyphozoa; order Rhizostomeae; family Catostylidae; genus Catostylus; species Catostylus mosaicus. Next base: position 31,704 of record OZ025203.1, read on the forward strand.
AATATGCTAATCATCATAATCATCACCAAATGCATTTACATTTAGCTATCGTGATAACACAGGGACCGCGGAACGATCTGAAAGTGGGAAAATAGGGACCTAGGGGCTTTTGTCCAGAACAATATTTGAGTCATGCTTCTTTAAAAAGCAAGAAAATGGCTAGTTTGGAAGCCATAGTCATGTTCATTCTATATTAGAAGCTTAAAGTTCCAAGTTTTTTCCTACTAATGAAAGTGGGGGGCTAAAGCGGTGCCTTGTGATAACATAATTTCACCATTTGTATCTATGTTCTACACTTGTGTCTCTAAATTCATGTTTTCATGAAATAGATTTATAGACGTCAACTAGTTCTAATTAAATACCCTTTGGCTCACTCAGTCACTGTTTATCTTCATAAAATGTTTAATTTAATTAGCAACACCTAACCATTTTAATCATTTGAGGGGTATGAGGTCATACAGGGCACAGTAATGGGATTATTGAATACATATCCTTTTGATACATACCTGCCTTATTCAAATTTACTTAATGAATGACTACAATGAATAGATTTACCCAGCACGTCCTGTTCGTCCTATTCTATGTACATACTCTTCAATGTGTCTTGGAAAATCATAATTGATCACATACCTTTTGGACAAAAGTAAGAAACATTTGAAATCATGTAAAATTAATAATTCCTGAGAATATTAACACCCGAGATAATGTACAAAAAGATGTAATGTTGGAATAAGAAATGAAACAAAATAATAGATAATCAACACATTGTTTATTTAAAATAGTCTTATAATATTTTGAGACACAATTTCAGAAATATTTTGACAACAATTTATGTTGGACAAAATCAGAGCATAAAAATTTCATTAATTATGTTCATAGAATAAAAGGCTCACGTGATGTCTTTAATATCGAGACCACGTGATGCCACATCAGTTGCTATGAGAACCCTTGCTGCGCCTGTTTTGAAATCCTTTAATGCTTGCTCTCTGTCTGATTGTTCTCTGTTAAAACAAATAAATATGAAATGATATAATAAATATGAAATGATATAATAAATATGAAATGATATAATAAATATGAAATGATATAATAAATATGAAATGATATAATAAATATGAAATGATATAATAAATATGAAATGATATAATAAATATGAAATGATATAATAAATATGAAATGATATAATAAATATGAAATGATATAATAAATATGAAATGATATAATAAATATGAAATGATATAATAAATATGAAATGATATAATAAATATGAAATGATATAATAAATATGAAATGATATAATAAATATGAAATGATATAATAAATATGAAATGATATAATAAATGAAAATAACGTAATAATGATAGATGAAACTCATTGAAATGCATCATCAATATACAATAAAAATGCAACTATTAACAACTATTAAAAATATTTCTCAATTAAAAGATCTTTTATTGATGAGAAAAAGTGAACCTGGTGTAAATAGAAGAGAGAGGGACTATGTGGGGGGAGGCCAACCCCTGACTGAATTACACAGTTGCATTGAAATGCTTTTGTTTTGAATCGAAATGGAATTTGTAGCAAGTATGGGTAGATCATCAGAAAATGAGAACAAAATGAGTGATGAAACTTATTTGCAAACCTGTCACCATGAATTGTTTGGATGCCAACCTCAATTCCTTTAAGAATCAGGTCACTTGCTATGTCATCCACTCTGAAATCGAATATTGAAATGCAGATAACTAAAACGGCAGATGCTATGTTATGTGCAAATAGATTTCTTATTTGATAAGTTATAGTTTATTAATTGCCAATAATCAAATGATAAATAAATGAATAATAAAATGATAAAAACATCAACAGATTTCACAAATAAAAATTGGTCAAACAAATGAGATAAATTTTGAATAGAAGAAAAATCATAATCATAATTGAAAACATTGAAATCAAAATCATTTAATTGAAAAACTCACGCAAGCTTTTTACCAACAAACATAAGTAACTTTTCATCAGAATGCATATTTGTTATAAAATCGATGATCTAAGAATGGAAATATTTCAATAATTACAAGCTAAAATTGATTAATTGTATTTTTGGATTTTAAGAGAGACATATCAAATTCTTTTGTTTTATGGCCTTTAATTTTGTATATTGAATTTTGTTCCTTTTCCCGCATTTTATTGCATTTAACGATAAATCACTTGTTGTTTTATAGCACTAGTATTATTTCATTATTTTTGTATGTGTTATACCTCGATATAAAACTATGCATAATGTATGTATCGTATGCCATGTGCTATAATTGGTATTATATTTCGACTGTGATGGCATCAAATGTTATTTATTATATTGATACTCAACTACTTTAGTAATTCATACCCTCTCCTTTTTATCTTGACCTTCGATATTTTCAACAAGTTGAGTGACAGAATGACAAGCCTACAATAAAAATTATAACAGCTGTTTCTTGCCTGTTTTTGACTACTAACGAGAAAAAAACAGTTATTGGAAAATCGAGATTTCTAGATAAACATGTTCAAAGGAAATCGAATCTTTAGGGAATCGAATTTATGCATTTGTTGTAAGAGGATCAAAAAGCCAGTAAGTTAATAAATTTTAAATTTAAAAGAAGCAAATTGAGAATGGACAAACCTGAAGATCTAAAGATCCTACGTTAACTTTAATTGGATTCTTCAAATATTGATCTGCCATTCTTTGAACTCCTGTTGGCCATGTAGCACTGAAAACAAATACAATAAAGAGGTCAAGTTGTTGATGCAGTTACGAAAGTGAAGGACAAAGTATAAATTATCAGCAAATTCTACACAACCATTCTAAATCGATGATGCACACAATAATTGGGTAATCATACCTTGTCATAACAGTTTGCCTATCAGGTCTTATATCCAATATAATTTTCTTTATTTCTGGCTCAAATCCCATGTCAAGCATTCTATCGGCCTCATCTAAAACCTGATGCATACAATTTGATATTAAATGCAATAGATACCATCATACGAATCTCTTTAAATTGTATTAAAACAGTTTCTATGACTCACGCTGATTACTTTTACATGATTCATTGATCAAGTTATTAACCAAGTAAGTGATTCAATGATCAAGTGATTCAACGATCACGTTAATCGATAATAAAAACCAATCTTTAATATCTTGTTAATACAAAGCTAATGGTCATAATCAGCAACTATACAAACCAGATATGTGACATGCTGCACAGATAGAATCTCATTCATTAGCAAATCATTCAATCTTCCTGGCGTTCCTTCAAATATAAACAACAAATCATATAATCTCAGATTGCAAATCATGTAATCTCAGATTGCAAATCATGTAATCTCAGATTGCAAATCACGTAATCTCAGTTACAAAGCATAACCAAACCACTGAACTGGTCAAGGCAACTCTTGTTGTAATGATAATAAAAAAACAAACACTTTGCGACGAGGAAAATGAAATAAATTAATATAAATCAAAGAATACATGACGAATAACATTTAATAAAAACTTTACATATAAATAATAAAACAGTTTATAACTATTATTTAAAACACTTTTTATCTCTTTGGACAGCTTTGCTCCCTGCTAAATCGAAAGAGTTTTACAACCATGCTTTTCTGCTACTTCCTTTTCTTTACTTCTATTTCTTTGTCAAGGAATCTTAAACTGAATCTGGCCCACCATAACCATTAATATTCTTACTTACCAATGACAATTTCAACTCCTTTTTCCACCAATCCAATTTGGTCTTTTCGGCTTCCACCACCATAAATACATACACTAAGAAGTGAATCAATTTTGAGTAAAAAAGAAAATAAAAAGAAAATAACCTACAAAATCCTTATGAAGGAAAAACTCTTGAATTGTGAAACGTTGACGGTTTATAATGACAGCTTAAAATAATGTCAAAAAAACAAAGTGATAAATAACATTATGTGCCAATAACAAAGGGAGAAAGAGGATGACATCATTCTGCAATATTTAGGCCACCATGCCAGGGGTGTGATTTTTCGATAATGAATATAGTATAAAATGTGTATTACCTTCGAATTCCTTTGTAATGAAACTTTTTAACTTCCATTTCAATTTGTTGAGCAAGTTCACGAGTTGGTGACAAAACCAAACAAGATGGGCCAACTCTTTCACTTCTCGGTCTTTAATAAAGAGGACCATTAATGTCTTAATTTAGAAACAGTGTGTTACATAAGCATTTAGTTTAAAACAATTAAGCATTTATCCCACAATTATTTCTAATTTACTTTTAGCATGAAACTAATTAAATTGAAACCATAGACCCAAAAGTATGAGCAAAGAAAACTTGAACATTTTATTTTGGTTGACAATTCCGTTTGAGTGCTTCCCAAATCAAAAAGCTGAGAATATATTAAAGGAAAGCATATATCAATTCGAACTTTAGAGGCTTGACCACAAAGGAAAACAAAAGATGAAAGGTTCTCTGCTTAAACTGTCAAACGATACAGACAAATTGACTAGGAGATATTAGAAAGGATGATGGAGCTGGTTGGGGATGGACGCAAATGATCTAAATGATTAAAATGTAACGTATGTTTCTTGTTGCTCTCCAATTCGAAATGAATTAAAACTTTCTTCATAATCTTGGTACTTTTCCTATTCTATTTTCCCATAATGCACGTGGACAGTAAATTGATGTAATGTTCATGTATAAGCTTACGTGGATTGGCCATCAATATGAATCAATGCAGGAAGCAGAAAGGCCAGTGTTTTGCCAGTGCCAGTCTGTCATGCAATCAAAATATTAATTATCACTGTCACGCAAAGCGCAATGTGCCTTTTGATTAATTACTTTTCATATCAAATTATTTTTTTCATCAACCTTTAGTTCAAAATAATTGCAGTTATTGAAAAAATCCAAGTTTCAATCTAGCAAAAATGTAAGCATTTAAAAGCAGAATGAATGAGCATAAAAAACGGTAGATCTTACGTACTTGTGCAACCCCAATAAGATCATCACCTGACAACAAAACTGGCCAAGACTGACACTAAAATAGACATAAATTTCTTTTTTATAGAATAAAATAAAATTTATGCATTTTATCTTTAAAAATCAATACATCCAATCAGCAAGCCCACTTCTAAATTCCTTCAATGGTATGGTGATGAATTTGAACAGAGCTAACTAAATGAAATTTAAACATGCTTAATATGTTAAATGCAAATAAGCACTTCAGTCTCAACACTAAAATTTTCAAAACAGGAAGGAGAATAGTTTTCTAAGTATCTACCTGTATTGGAGAAGGCGTGGTGAATTTCTGGTTGTAAATAGTGTCTAAAATTTCAGCTAGAATTGAAAATTAAATGATTAACAAACTGATGAACTGATAATAAAGAACTGAGCTTGAACTGAAAAAAAATTAAATCAATTTAAAATCTAATTTAATCTGCTAAATTATTAGTGTACATGCAACGTTTATTAGCAAAAATTTATGTATTATAAAACATATATGATATAAAATGACAATGAAATGAAACAATAAATGTTTGATGGGCAGTTTGATTTCATCACTAAAATTTAGAGAAAAAACAGAAAAGAATTGTGTAAGCATCTTACGATAATTGTGAAATGCCTGCTCAAATGTGAGAACAGGATTCTGTATTGAATTTTTTACTATTTCATCATCCCTTGACAAGTTTTGTACTGTGATACAATTCTTGTCTTTTCTGCAATAAACAATGATACATTAACTAGACTTAAATCTATAACTTAATGATATAAATAAAAATGGTAGTAAGATCAAGAACGCAGCAAATTTTCAACTGCAATAAAAATGTATCCACATTGTTCTAGCTCAAGTAATCATTGAAATATGAATAGTGATTAAATATAAGTTACCTAATTTCTTCCACTTCGATTGGATTCATGTCTTTTACTTCTGGTAGCTCATCATAAAACGTCTTTCTTATTTCAGGAAGGCCTGCAATTAAAACATATAAGATATTATGAACAAATTAAATAATATGTTAACTAATTTTATTTTACAAAGCCATTAATTCATTGGTATGAATGGACCAAACAAAACAAAGCAATGTCAGATAAATGAATACTTTTGATGGATTAATCCTTGGGATGACTACAATGAATAAAACATAATAATCATACCAGCCCATCTAGCATTTTCATTTGCTTCCCTGTTTTCATAAAGGGATCTCCAATTAATCTTTGGTCTAAATGAGATAAAATATCATTGATCTGAATAAACAACAACAACAACAACTGACATTAAAAACATTTCCAAATTACATTGATTCGAACAAACAAACAAAAAATGGGGGAATGGAGAAAATGGAGATGGCAAATGAATCAGCTGATAATATTTTCTTCAATTTGAAAACTTGGCATCTCATCTTGTAAAGGTTGAACTGAAATGGACAGGTGTGGCATGATTGTAACCAATATCAAAATGTAATTAACAATTGTAACTATGTTTAAACCTACTTTGAAACTGCTGTTTGCCTTGAGGAATTTTCTTCTGTCTCCCTCATTCTTTTTAATGTAAGATCTTCAGTTAGCATTTCAATTTTCTTTTTAGCTGATTTTTGCGCCTCAGCATTTCCAATTATTTCCACTGGTGTTGAAACAAACTCTGCTTCATCTTTTAGAATCTAAGCAGGTCAATAACTTAGCAATAGTTTTAAATGAAAAATGATTCAAAATCAAATGAAAAGGAATTTGGATTCTGTACTTTTAGCAGGTTAGTGCAAACTGAAAAAAGAACTAGTATCATAGAGAAGGTGATTTCTTTTTAATGTTTGGCAATAGAGGCATAATTTGAATATTGATGATAATGATGATGAAGATGATGATGGTGATAATGATGATGCTGATGATGGTGATGATGATGACGATGATGACGACGATGATGGTGATGATGATAATGATGACGATGGTGAAGATGATGATGGTGATAATGATGATGATGATGATGATGATGATGATGATGATGATGATGATGATGATGATGATGATGATGATGATGATGATGATGATGATGATGATGATGATGATGATGATGATGATGATGATCATGATCATGATCATGATGATGATGCTGATGATGGTGATGATGATGATGATGATGATGATGATGATGATGATGATGATGATGATGATGATGATGATGATGATGATGACGATGGTGAAGATGATGATAATGATGACGATGGTGAAGATGATGATGGTGATAATGACGATGATGATGATGATGATGATGATAATGATAATGATGATGATGATGATAATGATGATGATGACTGTGATGATGATGACTGTGATGATGATGATGTTGATGATGATGATGATGATGATGATGATGATGATGATGATGATGATGATGATGATGATGATGATGATGATGATGATGATGATGATGATGATGATGATGATGATGATGATGATGATGATGATGAAGATGATGATGGTGATAATTTTGATGATGATGATGATGATGATGATGATGATGATGATGATGATGATGATGATGATGATGATGATGATGATGATGATAATGATAATGATGATGATGATGATGATAATAATGATGATGATAATGATGATTTAGATGATGTTGGTGATGATGATTATGAGGATGATGATGATTATTATTATGATTATTATTATTATTATTATTATTCTACCTTGATGATGGTGCCTGTGTTGCTTTGAAGATCTCTGATCGTTTGACCACCTTTGCCTTTAAAAGAGAGAAAGAATTCCACATAATGAGTCATTGTTGTAAACAAATGTGTAGGTTACAAATAAATGTGCTTTTTCCAATTTTCTACAAATAAATATGGCATTGCTTTCAAGTCTAGCAGAATTTTATTAATGCATGTCCAGATCATATATCAAATTGATGTCCTCATTATCTTGTTGTTTTCCTTAGTCTATAGTATTTTAAGCTTTTATTTCATTTAAGTGTTATTCATTTTAATTGCATCATATTATTAATTTATTCAAGTGTAATTAAGGGTGGATTTATAATTTCAATGAAACTGAAATAGATACCGATAAGGTGTGTATTAATGTACCTATTAATTTTCCCAATGATGAATTCAGTACCATTATCCGAAAGGTTTCATGATCTTTAAAACTTTGCCTTGGGGCACTTCTATTTTCATTCCCCTGATTTCTCCAATTTGAGCGTATTCCAGACCTGGAGAAGATTCCCTTTACTTTCAAGAAAATCCATGCACAGTGACAGACACTTGGCCAAATATTTGGGGGCCACTGCCCCCTCTCTCCAAAGTGTCTGCCACTGACCATCATACAATTAAAAAATATTCTATTACCCTAAAACAACACTTTTTTATAGTTCCAAGTGAAGGCATGAAAAGAACAGATTAATGAAACAATGGACACAATGCAAGTGCAGCTGGAAATAAAAATAAGTTTTCCTGCTTAGGGCAATATGTTTTCAACTTTCATACATCTTTAATCTTTTAGCTTGAAAATCTGCTAGTTTTATAAATCTCAAAAGCATTCTTTGTTTTTTGAGATCTATATTGTACAGTTTACTACTAGATTTGAATCTGTTCTTGATAGAGGAATTATTGAAATGAAGTGCCAAAGAATGGTGATACAGTTCTTAGGACGTCTTTGCATTTTAGTCTTAAATTTTTGTCCAGGTTTGCGACTTCTGGTAGCTCCAAAAACCCCTCTTATCGTCATCATCATCATCATCAGATATTGATTGGCAGATCTTTTCTTTTGGGTTTACCACCCCCAAGAACTGACTAAATTGTTTACCTATCAAAATGTCCCCTTCCCCTTCCATATCCACGGTTACTACGAAAAGTTCGATCGTATCCACCATGCTTTGAGATTTCATTTGCATTTGTTATGGTCGATGTCAAACTCAATGTGGCAACTTCTCCACTTGCGATTTCGTCATCCCAATCTTCAGACATGCTTTGAATGAACGGACTTGAAATCCAATAAAATTTGAGTGAATAAGTGTGATGCTTGATGTTTTTAAAGTGTTTTAGACTAATTTCGCCATGTGTTTTCTCTGCAGATATTTTTTACATTCCCTTAAATTCCCTCGTGCGAAAACATTGACCTCGTTACCAAACTGAGGCTAGAGATCACAATATTTCTAACTTTACTGCAAAATTAGTTTGAAACTATTACAATTAGATATTTCAAATATTCCTTACGCAGAAAAAAATGGAATTGGACTTTAGTCGAATTGGGAGATTTTCTTTAAAGAAACATGCATTTTTGTTTAACAATGGTTTTA